>CM039502.1:30876570-31329070 GCA_022432975.1 Begonia masoniana
TTTTTCCCCATTCAAGGGAGTTGTGAGATTTGGAAGGAGAGGCAAGTTGAACCCCAGATATGTTGGACCATTCTCAATCTTGAAGAGGGTTGGGAAGACAGTTTACCAATTACAGTTACCAACTTCTATGGAAGGGATTCACAATGTGTTCCATGTTTCTATGCTAAAGAAGTGTATACGGGATCCAACTCAGGTTGTGCAACAACAGAACATTGAAATTCATCCTACTCTTGCTTATGAGGAGAAACCAGTAAAGATCTTTGACTATGCTGTGAAGGTGTTGCGCAACAAAGAGGTCCCACTGGTGAAAGTTTTATGGCATAACCAGAGCATAGAGGAGACAACTTGGGAGCGCCAGCAAGACATGATGGAACAACATCAAGAATTATTCAGGTATTGAATTTGGAGGACAAAATTCTTTTAAGGATGGTAGATTGTAACACCCGGTTCCATCAAACCGATTTTTACCTTGTCATCTAATAGTGTACACTTTATGGATGAAATTGGGAGAATTATTGATTAGGTTAATGAGTGACTAGGTAAGGGCATAATGATAAATGGAGATCTATAGTGGATAAACGTATTTAAGGGAGGGTTTAATGAGGTTTAGCCGCCATTGTTTTCTCATTTTCCTTACTCAGAATTCAGCTCAGCTAAGCAGAGTTTCTCCCAGTGATTTTTCCTCCCATTCTCTCCAAGCTAGGTGAGTTTTACTTTGATTTCTTGCCACATTGTAGCTATCGATGATTGTATGGATCTTAAATGTGAGTTTTGAGAATACTATAAGTGAGAGTTAGTTCGGGTGTGAAGCATATCAGGAATGCTTGATGATCTGAGTTCCCAAACTGGTTTCCTTATGAGTTCTGGTAGATTTGAGGGAAGTTTATAATGGAGCTTAACTAATACTCTGTCTACGGCTATAGGTTTGAGCAAAACTCGAAGTAGCTTGCAACAAAGCTTTTCCAGGAAACCAGGTAAGTAGAGTATGTGTGTGCCTTCGGGTCTACATCACAAAACAGTGGGTTTATGCTTGTTTGAATGTTTTCTGTATGTCATGAATCATGTTTTGGAAAGAACACGAAAATGAATTTACATGTAATAGCATTGCAAGGTATGAACAGAATGTAATAGATCAGCTATTAAGGGAACTAATCCGCCCCTTAATCGATGAAGAGGATTTATAACTTTGGGAAAATTGATCCACTTCCCAATGGAATTTAGGATCAGATCAGCTGTTAAGGGAACTAATCTGCCCCTTAATCTATGAAGAGGATGTATGACTTTGGAAAAAATGATCCAACTCCCAATGAAACGAGGGATCAGATCAGAGAAAGAACGTGAATGCAACTGAGATGTGAAAGTAGAAACTGCATGACTAGGATTTATGTTTCAGTATATCATTTCATTATTGCTTACTTACTTAGCATTAGGCTAATAGATGAGTTTTGTGATGTAGGTGAAGAAATTCCAGTAGGTGTGTTCTCTGAGTATGTTGAGGACTAGGCTGGTTGGAGGAGTACATTCACGCATCGACTTGACAATCTGATGGGGCGGTTTAACTAATATCAGTAGGTGTGAAAGTTTAGTTGACAATGTTTAAGTATGCTGAGAATATTTAATGACAGTGAGAATTAATGTTTTTAATAATTATGGAGCTTTTCTGCTTATGAAAATACGATTTGGTTTTAGGTGTATATTGTCATTCTAGATTTATAAAGGTGTTGATCTATGTTGTTTTGAATAGCTGCTGTTAGAGTTTACAAGCTCTTTTAGTAGGCAGAGTTGTCTGTTTGTTTAGAGTGCTACTATTCACCAGTGGACGTCGTCTATCGGTGGATGTCATCTATGGTGGATGTAATCTATCGGTGGATGTAATTCTATCGGTGGATGTAATCTATCAGTGGATGTAATCTATCGGTGGATGTAATCTATCGGTGGATGTAATCTATCGGTGGATGTAATCTATCGGTGGATGTAATCTATCGGTGGATGTAATCTATCGGTGGATGTAATCTATCGGTGGATGTAATCTATCGGTGGATGTAATCTATCGGTGGATGTAATCTATCGGTGGATGTAATCTATCGGTGGATGTAATCTATCGGTGGATGTAATCTATCGGTGGATGTAATCTATCGGTGGATGTAATCTATCGGTGGATGTAATCTATCGGTGGATGTAATCTATCGGTGGATGTAATCTATCGGTGGATGTAATCTATCGGTGGATGTAATCTATCGGTGGATGTAATCTATCGGTGGATGTAATCTATCGGTGGATGTAATCTATCGGTGGATGTAATCTATCGGTGGATGTAATCTATCGGTGGATGTAATCTATCGGTGGATGTAATCTATCGGTGGATGTAATCTATCGGTGGATGTAATCTATCGGTGGATGTAATCTATCGGTGGATGTAATCTATCGGTGGATGTAATCTATCGGTGGATGTAATCTATCGGTGGATGTAATCTATCGGTGGATGTAATCTATCGGTGGATGTAATCTATCGGTGGATGTAATCTATCGGTGGATGTAATCTATCGGTGGATGTAATCTATCGGTGGATGTAATCTATCGGTGGATGTAATCTATCGGTGGATGTAATCTATCGGTGGATGTAATCTATCGGTGGATGTAATCTATCGGTGGATGTAATCTATCGGTGGATGTAATCTATCGGTGGATGTAATCTATCGGTGGATGTAATCTATCGGTGGATGTAATCTATCGGTGGATGTAATCTATCGGTGGATGTAATCTATCGGTGGATGTAATCTATCGGTGGATGTAATCTATCGGTGGATGTAATCTATCGGTGGATGTAATCTATCGGTGGATGTAATCTATCGGTGGATGTAATCTATCGGTGGTGGATGTGGGTAGTCGACATGTCATTTGACTGTCACTGTTTAGCAGTAGATGTCTTTTGTCTCTTGAGCGGTGGATGCGGGTAGTCGACATGTCGTTCGACTGGCACTGTTTAGCGGTGGATGCCTTCTATTCTCGTTTCTACCACCGAGACTATTATGTCTCTACTTCTATCGCTGGAACTATTCAGTGGTGGACATCTTCTGTTTTGTTTTGTTTTCTTTATACCAATTGTCTTAATATTTTAATTAATTAATAAATGTCGTTTTATACAAATGAATTTTCGCTGGAAGTTTTAACATTTTAAGGGTCAAACTTTGACCGTCGAGTGAAATTTTGAAATTTTCTCAGAATGTCATAGTGTGGTTCAATATTATGTGTAGCGAACCGAGTTTATATAATTCAGGGCGTTACTGTGTTAGTCGTCCATTCTGTCTTTCAATTCTATCGTCCATTCTGCCTGTTATTTTTAAATGTCCAAAGTCCATTTTGTCTTTAAATTCTGTCGTCCATTCTGTCTTTAAATTCTGTCGTCCATTCTGCCGTCTATTTTAAACGTCCAAAGTCCATACTGCCTTTTATTTTAAACGTCCACAGACTTCTGTTTGTCTACTGTTTCTGTCTTTGATTTTAAACGTCCATGTCTTCTGTTTGCCCACGGATTTTGTCTCTGATTTTAAACGTCCACAGCTTCTGTTTGTCCACAGATTCTGTCTTTGATTTTAAACGTCCACGTCTTCTGTTTATCCACGGATTCTGTCTTTGATTTTAAATGTCCACAGCTTTTGTTTGTCCATAGATTTTGTCTTTGATTTTAAACATCCACAGACTCTGTCTTTGCTTTTAAACATCCACGGCTCCTGAACTTCTGTCGTCCAGAGCTTCTGCATTTTTGTCGTCCACAGCTTCTGGACTTCTGTCGTCCACAGCTTCTGCACTTCTATTGTCCATAGCTTCTGTCATCCACTGTAGCTTCCCACTACGTGACTTCTAGTTTACGTTTCCCATTTTATTAAGTCTTCCACTGCATGTCTGTCGTCTATTCTACCCTCAGTTTCTGTTGTCCACTCTGCCTCTTATTTAAAATGTCCAAATGCCAGAATCCTGTTTAAGTTGAAGTCAAGTCCTAGTGAAAATCCCGAAACTATTTTCATTTCTCCCTGCCTTCTGTCTTCCTGTTTTACTTCTACCATCTATTTCTGTTGACTATTTTAATTTTCTTCCAGTCTTTAATTCTAGGGGAGGTTTTCTCTGTCAAGGTTTTAAAAGTAAAAGTTCAAAAAAATTATATGTCACGTTTTAAATGTCCGGAGTGATGGCTCTCCGACCCCGATCGGGTCGGGGGTCGTCACAGAAATGGTATCAGAGCAGCCAGGTTTTAAAAGCGGTTCTGGAGAACTGTCTGGTTGCGCAACCCGCCACGTGAGATCGCTCCACCAACTGTAAGTGTTTAAGTTCCCATAAAAGTTCTGTTTATTAAATTTGATTATTTTTTATAGGGTTTTGTTAGAAATGGTGAGAGGACATCAGGATGAAGCAAGCGATAGTGCCAAGGCCATCGATCGTTTAACCGAGCTGGTGGGGGTACAGTCTTGTATGGTGGAACGCATGATGGCTAGAGAAGATAACGGAAACAATAACCATGTGAATGCTCCACGTGACAACGGTGGAGATAGGTTCAGGCGACTCCAACCGCCTACTTTTGATGGGCTATCTACGGACCTAACTCACGCTAAGGAATGGATTCGGCAGATAGAGAGAATGTTTAGCTGCGCAGAAGTGGAAGAAAATAAGAAGGTTCTATGTGCCATGTTTCATCTCACCAAGAATGCAGGATTTTGGTGAGACACCGTCCAGGCAACAACAGTGGCATTGAGCTGGGAAGGATTTAAACGAATATTCTATGAGAAATATTTTAACCGCAGCGCGAGGAAGGAAAAGATGATGGAATTCTCTCGGCTATGACAGTACAGATCAGTGGCCGAATATGTTCAGAAGTTTGAATCCTTGTCCCGCTATGCAACACATTTGGTGAACACCGATGAGAATAAGGTACACCAATTCATTCAAGGGCTGAAAATGGACTTATTATGCGGGATCACAACCGGGGGATTTGATGAGGCACCGTACACGAAAGTGGTGGCCAAGGCTTAACAGTTGGAAGCCTTAGAAATGAAGTTCCAAAAACAGAAGGATTCGTCGAAGAGATTCCTTTATGATGCCCCACAACAACAACATAATAATGGACGACAACAACAAATGGGGGAAGTACAAAGACCTGTGGAGGAAAGAGTTGAGCAAGGAAGGGAGAGACGTATGCGAGGGCCTTCACATGCACAGTATAATCAATGCCCAAAGTGTAAAGGAAATCATCGGGGTGATTGTAAAGCTGGTTCAGGCCGATGTTTTAAATGTAATGAATTAGGTCATATCGCCTACAACTGCCCTGGGTGGAATAGGGGACCTACAAGAGTTTCACCAGAAGTTGCGGATCGCAGCGAACCCGATGGTACCAAACAACCATCTGGAAAATGAGGTACAATTATGAGATAATGAATATTAGAAGAGAGGTGTAGTTTAGGGTAAGGATTTAAAAAAAAAATGGTATTCATATAATGAGTAGAGGTAGACCTGAAATAGAGAGGGTTGAAGGATTTTGTGGGTCAATAGTGTAACGGGTCTATTGAGAGCAAGGGGCCTATGAATCACAAGATGCTGAAGCACTAAGTTAAGAACTACTGAAGTGGAGGATTGGCTGGAAGTATATATGAACCGTTATCGAAATTGCTAGGCTATCTAAGGAGGGATGTGATTTAGGATTTTGTTAGTAGGATGAATGATATCAAATCGTTACTAGAGAAAATGTAGAATTTACTCAGGAGTTTAGTTAAGGGAAATCGTTGATCATGGAACGTGAAGTAGGGGTGATCGTGGTCCGGGTCGGTCCGGTTTTTGAAGAAAATAGGACAGGTCCACTAAATTCGGTTTTTAAATTTTTGCACCAATAAGCTCAAAAAAAATTCTAGGACCGGACCAGAATAAGACCAGATTTCTGGTCTTGGTTCTGGTCTTCCCAGTGTTTTTTTTTTCATTTATCATACTTGGCTGCAGAAGAAACATGCTTGCCCAAACAAAACAAAAAAATACACAGCAATTGCTAAAACTAAATTTACACAATCTAATTACTAAACAGAATTCACAGCAATTTGCTGTAAAATTAAAACAAAAAACACAACTAAAACACAAAATATGTCAATTAAACATGAAACATGCATTGGTTAAACAGAGAACACAAAATGGAGGGTCTGTACTGCAAGCAAAAGCATAAAACAGAGGGTCAGTACTCTTTCGGTTAAGCCGAGAGAGTACCCCAAAATTCAGAATGAAATAACCCAAAAACAGGTTCAAAAACGTCTGAAACAGAGGAAGGGGTGAACCTGTAATCGAAGAAACAAGAAACAAGAAGTGTGCGACGGAGGATGAGGGACGACGAGGGCGAGAGACTTGAGAGTTGTCTGTCGAAGAGAAGAGGCAGACGAGGGAATAACTCTTTCGTCTGAGAAGAGTCGTCTGTCGTCGAAGAGAAGAGGTATCGGTAGATGCCATATGGAAACTGGAAAGTGAATTAGGGATTTAGGGTTATACAATATAGTCCGGTCCGGTTTCAGTGGTCTTCTCTCTTTAGACCCGAGAACCGCACCAATAACGACGGTTCTTGAAAAAAAACCAAAGTCTATTATTTTGTAAGGCAAAACTGCCCAGAACTGGACCAAATCGTCAGTTCTGGTCTGGTTCTTTGGTTCTCAATTTTTTTGCTCAACCCTAACGTGAAGGTTAGTTTAAATAGGAAGTTCATATTGTAGAAGGCATCCCTGAGAAGACGTGAGCGTGAATTCATAGTTCATGTGCATGGGGATATGAGCTTCAGGATATTCCGGTAGTCCGAAACTTCTCATGAGGCTCACAGCAGAAAGTACGTGTCTCTCTTGCACTGGCACAAAGTTGGAGAAGCCAGACTGATCGGCTCTGAGTTATTACAAAAGATGTCTAAAATAGTGGCTACTATCAGACAATGGGTTGGTACTGCTCAGAGTCGACGGAAAAATTATGCGGATTAGAGGAGAAAAGGCTTAGAGTTCACTAAAGGCGACGAAGTAGTCCTAAAGGTGTCACCTCTCAAGGGCGTGATGAGGTTTGGTTGGAGTGGAAAAACTCAGTCTAAAGTGGTTGGGCCATTTCCCATCTCGAAGAGGATTGGAAGAACAACTTACAAAATGCGGCTGCCAGCGTCTACGAGTGGAGTCCACAACATTTTTCAAGTTTCGATGCTGAAAAAGATGCTTGCGAGACCCTACTCAGATCGTGGAACTGGTGGACTTAGATATCCAGCTAACGCTGACACACGAAGGAAGGCCCGTGAAGATTTTTGATTCTTCGATCAAAGTATTCCGCAACAAGGTGATCCCATTGGTGAAGGTCTTATGGCGCAACCATAACGTGGAGGAAGCCACTTGGGAAGGACGACATGATGTAAAGACAGATATCCTGAACTAGTTGTTTAAGCAAATTTTGGGGACCAAAATTCTTTTAAGGTGGGTGGAATGTAACACCCGGCATTTTTGGCTGTATAAATTATCCCTAGAGTTATGGAATGGGATTAAATTGCCATTAATGTTATAAATATTTTATTGGAATTATGGGACGTTTTGTGGAGAAAGAGGATGTCGAGGAAACCGAACTGACGAACCAAATAACAAATCAATTAGAAACCAAATCGACGGAGTTCATGTTGAATTGAATAATGGCATAAAAACCAAACTAATGTGTAACTAAACAAAACCATTAGTTAGAGATGCATGGAGGGGCAGTTTGGGAAGGAATTAAGGTTGGTGGGAGGGAGCCAATGGTTGGATGCCAAATGTACAAAACTTGCTGAGAAACCTACCTCTTATCTTCTCCTCTACGTAAACCTCCATATTCTTCCTCTCCTCTCTATTTCTCTCTTCTAGGCGACCAACGGCGATTTTAACCTCAACCTTTTCCTGTTTTCTCCATTTTTCTCCACCTAAGGTTTGTGAATCACCAAGGACTTACGTGCGAAGCTTTCAACTCTACAGCAACAGGTAAGTTCATACGTATAGGTTCGGCCCTTAAGGCCTTACATCACAGAGGTAATAAGTTCTGGTTGTCGGGTAGTTAGGTCATAGGTTACGTTCTAAGTGAAATGTGTTTTATTATTCTGTCGTCTGTCTCTGTTATGTTCAAGCACCGTAAATGTTCATCCATCATGTTTAACGAAAAAAAAAATATTTTTCATGTACGAAGTATGTAAGTGAGGAAATGAATAAATGTGGCTTCGGTGGGATTGATTGCCCCCAATGTGACTTCGGTGGGATCGATTGCCCCCAATGTTTCTTCGGTGGGATTGATTGCCCTCAATGTAACTATGTCAAGTGAAGTTAAGTAAAGTAAATGTCAAAACGTGTATGTTCATGTATTTGAAATGTTCATGCATAGCATATGCATCACTGAATTGTATGTTCTTACTGAGCTCTAAACTCATAGTTGAACTCCCTGATGTAGGTACACAACCCGTGGATGAGGATCTTGTGCCTCAGTCCGACGAATAGGTGGCTGGTGGCACGAGCTTTTGGGGGTGGTTGCGACAGTAAGACATATTTCTGACCCGAGAGTGAAGTTCTCTTTTAAATGAATGTCATGTCTGTATAGTCTATTTGGGAATTCTGTTGGGATTTTGATAATGTATAGGTTTTGGTGTTTAAGTTTTTAAACCTCTGTATTTGACAGTTGTATATATGTTCTGAAACATTCTGGAACTGTTCGGAGTTTTTCCTTTTAGGTTGTGCATGGATTGTCTCAAGTCTTTGAGCTATCAATGCAGTTTGATTTCTTGAATTCTGTCATGTTTTCCAACTTCTGTCGTGTTTACTAGCATGTTTTAAAACTGTGTTTTGAATCGGGTTTTGGGGTTTTGATGCTTTTGTGTCAAAAGATGTAAGTTGTCAAATATAGAGGTAGCCGATCGATCGCTTGGGCTAACCGATCGATCGGTGGAGTATATGTTTATGTCTTTCAAGTCTTCAAGTTTTCCAAAAGAAAACAGTTGTCTACGCCTTCTGTAAAAGAGTTGTTTATTTTGTTCTGTGAACAGTCGTCCACGCTTTCTGTAAAACAGTCGTCCACGCCTTCTGTAAAATAGTCGTCGACGCCTTCTGTAAAAGAGTTGTTCATTTTGCTCTGTGAACAGTCGTCCACGCTATTCTTTAAAACAGTCGTCCACGCTGCCCTTTGAAAATAGTCGTCCACGATGTTCCTTAAAACAGTAGTCTAGTTCTGCAGTTGTCCACAGTACTCGCCCGTCGAGTAATTGTTTCAAGTATTTGGCTAACTGTTAATTGTCCATTCTGTCTTTCAATTCTGTCGTCCATTCTGCCTGTTATTTTTAAATGTCCAAAGTCTATTCTGTCTTTCAATTCTGTCGTCCATTCTGCCGTCTATTTTAAACGTCCAAAGTCCATACTGCCTTTTATTTTAAACGTCCACGGACTTTTGTTTGTCTACTGTTTCTGTCTTTGATTTTAAACGTCCACGTCTTCTGTTTGTCCATGGATTTTGTCTCTGATTTTAAATGTCCACAGCTTCTGTTTGTCCACAGATTCTGTCTTTGATTTTAAACGTCCACGTCTTCTGTTTGTCCACGGATTCTGTCTTTGATTTTAAACGTCTACAGCTTCTGTTTGTCCACAGATTCTGTCTTTGATTTTAAACGTCCACGTCTTTTGATTGTCCACAGACTTTGTTTTTGCTTTCAAACGTCCACGGCTCTTGGACTTCTGTCGTCCACAGCTTCTGCATTTCTGTCGTCCACAGCTTCTGCATTTCTGTCGTCCACAGCTTCTGCATTTCTGTCGTCCACAGCTTTTGGACTTCTTTCGTCCACAGCTTCTGCATTTCTGTCGTCCACAGCTTCTGTTTGTCCACAGATTCTGTCTTTGATTTTAAACGTCCACGTCTTCTGTTTGTCCACAGATTCTGTCTTTGATTTTAAACGTCCACGTCTTCTGTTTGTCCACAGATTCTGTCTTTGATTTTAAACGTCCACGTCTTCTGTTTGTCCACAGATTCTGTCTTTGATTTTAAACGTCCACGTCTTCTGTTTGTCCACAGATTCTGTCTTTGATTTTAAACGTCCACGTCTTCTGTTTGTCCACAGATTCTGTCTTTGATTTTAAACGTCCACGTCTTCTGTTTGTCCACAGATTCTGTCTTTGATTTTAAACGTCCACGTCTTCTGTTTGTCCACAGATTCTGTCTTTGATTTTAAACGTCCACGTCTTCTGTTTGTCCACAGATTCTGTCTTTGATTTTAAACGTCCACGTCTTCTGTTTGTCCACAGATTCTGTCTTTGATTTTAAACGTCCACGTCTTCTGTTTGTCCACAGATTCTGTCTTTGATTTTAAACGTCCACGTCTTCTGTTTGTCCACAGATTCTGTCTTTGATTTTAAACGTCCACGTCTTCTGTTTGTCCACAGATTCTGTCTTTGATTTTAAACGTCCACGTCTTCTGTTTGTCCACAGATTCTGTCTTTGATTTTAAACGTCCACGTCTTCTGTTTGTCCACAGATTCTGTCTTTGATTTTAAACGTCCACGTCTTCTGTTTGTCCACAGATTCTGTCTTTGATTTTAAACGTCCACGTCTTCTGTTTGTCCACAGATTCTGTCTTTGATTTTAAACGTCCACGTCTTCTGTTTGTCCACAGATTCTGTCTTTGATTTTAAACGTCCACGTCTTCTGTTTGTCCACAGATTCTGTCTTTGATTTTAAACGTCCACGTCTTCTGTTTGTCCACAGATTCTGTCTTTGATTTTAAACGTCCACGTCTTCTGTTTGTCCACAGATTCTGTCTTTGATTTTAAACGTCCACGTCTTCTGTTTGTCCACAGATTCTGTCTTTGATTTTAAACGTCCACGTCTTCTGTTTGTCCACAGATTCTGTCTTTGATTTTAAACGTCCACGTCTTCTGTTTGTCCACAGATTCTGTCTTTGATTTTAAACGTCCACGTCTTCTGTTTGTCCACAGATTCTGTCTTTGATTTTAAACGTCCACGTCTTCTGTTTGTCCACAGATTCTGTCTTTGATTTTAAACGTCCACGTCTTCTGTTTGTCCACAGATTCTGTCTTTGATTTTAAACGTCCACGTCTTCTGTTTGTCCACAGATTCTGTCTTTGATTTTAAACGTCCACGTCTTCTGTTTGTCCACAGATTCTGTCTTTGATTTTAAACGTCCACGTCTTCTGTTTGTCCACAGATTCTGTCTCTCTTAAATGCCAGAATCCTGTTTAAGTCGAAGTCAAGTCCTAGTGAAAATCCCGGAAATGTTTTCATTTCTCCCTGCCTTCTGTCTTCCTGTTTTACTTCTACCATCTATTTCTGTTGACTATTTTAATTGTCTTCCAGTCTTCAATTCCAGGGGAGGTTTTCTCTGTCAAGGTTTTAAAAGTAAAAGTTCAAAAAAAATATATGTCACGTTTTAAATGTCCCGAGTGATGGCTCTCCGACCCCGATCAGGTCGGGGGTCGTCACAACAACAATTGAGAGATCCTTCCCATTTTGAACTTTTTTCTTAAAGCTAAAAAAAGCATTGGTGATTTCATCATTTGTCCTTACGAAGAAAACTCAAGTGAATATAGAGCAATCATCTATAATAACAAGACATAGCATTTTCCTCTTAGACTTGTGGTTTATGATGGACCATAAATATCCATATGAAGTAATTGGACAGGCTTGGAGAAAGAGACATTATTTTTAGAAGCAATTAAACTTTTAATTTACTTTCCTATTTAACAAGCATCAAAATTTTTGTCCTTGTCAAATGAAATCTTGGGAACCCTAACACTATTATTTCTAGAACTCTTAGCTAAGGTATCAATTCTTATATGTTTTAATCTCATATGCCAAGACCAATGCTCATGAGAAGAAGAATTTGTCATTTTTCACCAACTTTAGAGAAATTGTACAAATAAATTATATAGACATTTTCATTCTTACGACCAATGAATAAAATCTTTCCATCTAAACTATTTTCTATCATGCAAACTTTTGACTCAAGAATAACTTTATAATCTTTTATCTCGTAATTAGCTAATATTCAACAAATTATGTTTCAAACTATGAACTAATAAAACATATTTCATAATAGAATTTGAAACATTATCTATATGGCCAATACCTATAATCTTGTATTTTTTATTGACTCCAAAGGTGACATTTCATTTCTTCTTAGTGATGGAGGTAAACTTTGAGCAATATTTTATCATATGTCTAGAGCACCCGCTATCTAGATAGCATTTTTTTTTGTGTGGGATATCCTCCAACCTACAAACATTATTAGGTACTTTTCTTAAGTACCCAAATTTTCTCGAGTCTTTGTTCTTTTAGGAACCTATTTCAATTCATCAAAATATTTATTGACATTAAGCTTAAGGGCATAGGAAGGATTTATGGCCAATTTTATTAAATATGTGATATGTAGATGTTCCAACAAAGAAGTTTGTTGTATGCTTAATTCTTTTGATATGATTGATAACCTAGTCTCACTTTATTAAATGTAACTCTTTGTTGATCTAAAAGCATATTCAAATTATAACTTCAATTGTAACCTTATGAACAATAACATGCAAGTCAACATTTTAATTTCAACTCTACAATCTCTTTATAACACTAGAATGATTTTTTGTCATTTCACAATTCTCTTTGTTCAACAATTTGTATTTGAATTTAAGCATATGAAATTGATTACGCAACTCTTTAAATGCTTCTAATAATTCATTCTCATCAAAATTTCCTTCCAAATCATAAAAGAATTGCATACTTCATTCTCCTTTGCCATGAAACAAATATTTGCAACTTCTTGTTCTTCGGATGAAGTGTCTTCGTCGCAATCATCTCATGTGGCCTTCATTTTCTTATTTGTAAAGAATTGTGGACCCTTCTTTGCTTAAGGACACTCGCCCTTGAAGTGTCTTAGCTTCTCACATTCAAAACATGTGGATTTCTTCTCTTTTTGGAGTTGATTTCCCCTCGATAACTTCTTTCCTTGCAACCTTCTCCATGGAAGGAATTTTTTGAACTTTCATGTTATGAAGGTTATCTACTCATTATCTTCTTCTTTGTCTGTTTCAACGTGATTGCTTGATGAGGTTTAAGAGCTAAATCTTTTTTCTTAGAGAATTTGTTCTCTTTTAGGTCTTCTTTCTCTGCCTTCATTGTGATCTTGTGAGTCATAAGAGACTCGATGGGTTCTTTCATTTCAACACCTTCAGGTCACAAACTTTTTAAATTGTCGTTACCTTGGATTTCCATCATCTTGGTTGACACCCAAGAGTTTTTTTTTTTACACATTCCTCATTTAGATATATCCTACTAAGAGTTTTCAAACCACTGGTAATGTAAGTGACGCGAGTACATATTTTGCTAATGGTATCGTCATTTTCCATAGAGAATAATTCCCATGCATGTACAAACAAACTTATTTTATTCTCTTTCAATTGGTTTGTGCTCTTGTGCGTGACTTCTAGTAAATGTCAAATTTCATATGTATTATCAGACCCTTTTACCTAATTAAAATTCATCTTTATTTAGAACACACATATAACATGTTCATTGCCTTTGCATTTAAGCATAGTGTTTATTTATCATTGTCATCGTGCTCAAAAGGCAATTTAGGCACATTACCGTCGTTTTCCAGTTTAATAGGAACATAATATCAATTTTCTATTATATGCTACAAATAATAGTCAATAGATTGGACATATATTTTCATCATAGAGTTCCAATACGTGTAATCATATCCATAAAAATGGATGGTCTAGAATTGGATTGTCCCTCCACATGTGAACTACTCATATTAAAAGCCATAGCTGTATTTTCAAGAAAATATTCTACTTTTTTAAACACAGTAAAAGCTAACAACCTAGCTCTATTTGCAATTGTAGGATCAATATAACCTAATAGGGAGGAGGGGATGACATAAATTATATTGCTTTTTCGTTTGAATAAAAATCAATTTAGTTTGCAATCTTAAACTAAATACTTTCTCTCTAATTTGACAAACTAATAATAATATGCAAACAAGTAATAAGCAAATAATAGAAGTGAAAGAGATTGCAAAAATATTTGTTAACGCGGTTTGACCAAACTGGCTAGGTCCATGCTCCAAGGCTCTCCCTTGAAGATTTATTTCCTTTAACCTTTTCAGTTACACGTAATTGAACTTTCAAGTGTCAATCGAACTTTTACACTAGAGAACTTTGAAACAGATGTGAGGATTTTGATTTCTTTCCATGAGAGAGAGAGGACTTGATAACACTATATTTTGGGAAACTAATATTACTAAAATAAGAGAACTTTGATATTTGAAAGAGATGTGTGGATTTTTATTTCTTTCCATGAAATTCAATAGTTGATTGGAAATTGTGTGTGAAATATTGAAATTATATTTCAACATGTGTTTTGACTACACAACTTTATAAATAGCAACCTTCAATAACACCTAATTTGACTCATTTGATTTATCATGTGACAGAACAAATTATTTTTTGACCATTATTTTTATCTAGTTGATATTGCAAATTACTATGAGTTAATAACATGTGAACACCCTCTCATAATTTGAAATGATGGTATAGTTCTTCAAGTGCTGCAATTTTTGTGCACTTTTTACTTTTGTAAGAGCATCCTCTTACTGTTCAATACTGGAAATTTGAGTTGTATTTCTTCAACTTGAATGTTGTCTTTGATGGAATTATGTGGAAACTCAATGCTTTGATATTACAAGAAAAACCAGAATATTTGCCTTGGCGATTGTTGACATATTATCTCAATAAATTACTGTTGACTTTTCTTAAGACTTTTGGACATCTCTTTGAATTATTCTGAGCCAAACGGCTTTACAGGCAACATCTATTACTGCAAAATGTTATGCTTCAGTCGAAGAAAAAGCCAGTCTTTCATTTTCTTGAGTACCAATAAATTAGATTGATCCCAAACAAAAAACATTACCCGGATGTGCTTTTTCGATCACCTATTTGTCTTGCCCAATTAGTATATGAATATCCAACTAAACTGCAATCAGGTTGCTCAACATATGTAATTCCACAAGATTTCATACCTTGCAAATAATGTAATATTCGCTTTTGTATAGAGTAGTGAATATGACTTGGTTCATTCGTGACATGGTACAACGTCCCATGTGTTGGTCTTTTATGATAGCGGTTCATATCATCATTCATTTGCCGTTTTCCACACTTCATCTTTAATAGTTTCTTTATAATTCTAAGGCTCATAAGAAAATAATACAATATTACATGAATCATAAATCTTTATTGGTGAATGCACCTGCGGTGGCGATTCTCGTTCAAAATCTATTTAGTATGGATCCTCGTTCATTACAGATTGAGAATGAGCTTTAGAGTCAAGCTTCTTATCCCTAGCCAATTAATATACATTATTTGTATTTTTCTCTTTTGAATTATTTTGGTCTCATTGTCATGACTTTAATATCATCCAAGTGAAATGCCTCTTGGCATCACTAACTGTTTGGGTATTGGACTAAATAATTGATATCCTTTAGTTTCATGGTTGTGGCCGAAAGAATATGAACTTTTCTCTTTTCTCGTCATTTTTTTTTCTTTTTGCTGCTGCATTTGGGATTAGAGAATATGCACTGCATTCAAAATTTTTATGATAACTTTTATTGGAGATCGATTGATAATGTTGATTGCTTTAACCCAAAGATTGTTGGCTTCTGATATTTGCTCCAAGAAGTACACCCACATCATCTTTCTAAAATCATCACCACAATATTTTTTTATTTTAGAAAGATGGTGTTTTAATAGGTCCACGTATCTCTAGATGAACAAGCCTAGTGGTGCTTTTGCTCTTTCTTATTTTATAATACCCAATAAATGTTTACCCAATAAATGTTTAGTTAGATTTGAAACGAGCAATGTTACGTTTACTCTCTTATTCTACAATCTTAAAACACTCGTTGACACGTCAAACAATAATTGGTACAATTAAAATATAATTAATGTAATAAATTAAAAATAGTTAATTTATTAAGCTAATTGCACCACATGTCACCAAATATTCTAAGAAAGTAAAATAAAAATAAAATAAACGTAGCATTATTCATTTGAAACATATAAAACGTCATAAATAAATTGATAAATAATTTTGTCACGTGACAAATAATTAAGTGAGTCAAATAAGGTGTAGTTCAAAGCTACTATTCAGTTGTCAGAGAGAGAGAGAGGCACTTAAAATTATAAATGGAGAGTAGCAATAGTAGTCAGTTTGCTCGGCTATCACAAAGGTGAGATTACTGATTTAAGTTTTTCTTCCTGGATCTCATTTTCCAATTGAATATTTCTTCTGTCGCTTATTTGGAGCTCATGGAAGTATTTCCCGCCTACTCAATTGTATTATTTTTTCATCAATTTAGGGAAGATGATTTTTTGCATTTGCATATAGAAATCCCTTTGTTTGATTAGAACTTGGATGAGTAATCTATCATTTGTTTAATGTTACTCAATTCTTTTATGAGTTATTTATCTTTCCATTTTCAATTCAAAATTTATTTTCCATTATATAAGTAGCAATAATATGGCTTCATCTATGCAGTATATACAACAACAATCAATTTAATGCTACTTATATAATGGAAAATAAATTTTGAATTGAAAATGGAAAGACAAAGAGAGAGAAAGAATTGGAAAAAAATTTTAATAAGAAGAAAATGATATGGAGAAAAGAGTGGAGACATTGGGAGCCGAACACAAATCCCAAAAGGGCTGAATAGAAAGAAATTCATAGAAGAAAGGAAAACCAGCACGACATTGCATCGTAGAGAAGTTAATCATATTTTTTTCAATTTTGAATATATGATGTCTATGATTAATATGATTGTCTTTTATTTTTATAGGCTAATATTTTTTTATATAAATAAGGATCTAGTTTAATACAATTTTAATGAAACTTAATATAAATAGATCCATATATTTTTTTAACTACATGTACCAACTAAGGCACTTGATCTCTCTTACTCGCCAATTTGCATCATCCATTATCCTTTTGTCTTCTAGCCTTTTTGGAGACCAATTTTTGAAAAAATGTTTCTTGTCCTCCACCTTAGTTGGTGGCTTGAAAGAGTTATCGGTTTTAGGAGGAAACCGATTGCTAACTCCCTTGCCTTTCTTCTTGACTTGCATTTCAACTTTCAAAGCAAGTTGTACCACCACATCCATGATGTCCATGGTTTGTAGCTCCACAATGTCACTAATCTCTCTATACAAACCCCTTATGAGTCTTGCAATTGCTTGCTCTTATGGTTCCTCAATTTCACTCCTAATCTTGAGTGTCTCAAATTCGATTAAATACTCTTCAACTGATTGTGAACCTTGCTTCAAACTTTAAAATTGTGGGAACAATTCTTGCTTGTAGTGGCTTGGTACAAATCTCTTTCTCATAAAAGATTTCATAACCCTCCAAGTCTCAATAAGGTCGTCTTCTTCCCGCCTCCTTTGGGCTCTCAAGTTGTCCCACCATAAGCTAGCATACTCGGTCAATTCTAGTGATACTAGTTGTAGATTTACTTTCTCAGAATAGTTGCAGTCAAACACCTTCTCCACCTTGTCCACCCAGTCCAAGAAAGCATCCTCATTACAAGAACCATTAAATGAAGGGATATATATCTTAATATGACTCAAATCGTTGTTAGCACCACACCTAGCATGTTGATTATCCAAGTCTTCATCCTCGGATTCCTCTACAACAAAGTCACCACAATTGTTTCTCCTCCTTGGACCATCGACCCTTCTTCTAGGTAAAGGGGTTTGTGGACCCTTCACACGTTCATTCCTCATTTCCATCATCCATTGGCTTATGTTATCAAACTTATGGTTTAGCTCATCAATTTGTCCTTGGTAACTAGTTTCACCAACACTCGGGTTAAGAGCAGGTTGTTGGTTACTAGTGTCTCAGTTTTGGTTAAGTGTAGCACCACTTCTTGTCATCATTTAATCCAAACAAAAACACTTCAAAATACAACAAAATAAACAAGGATAACAGCAAGGCTCTGATACCAAATAACATGCTTCAACCTAATGGCAACTTGTGTGACAACACAAGCACTCCCCTCGGATTTTCAATTGACAATTACCGAGGTTTCCTAGATTCTAACAGGCAAAAATGATGCAAAACATATCTAAATGCTATAAAATTTTAACAAGAGCTTACCTCTCACATGTACAAGACACTCTTAAAATTTCAATTGAAAATATGCAGTGGTTGAAAAGTTATGCATGACAAAGTCAGATGTTTCAAACTGCTCGAAAATACTTCTATGTTGGTCAAAAGCTAACTTCTGAGCAGCACAACTTTTTCTATATAACTCCAAATAACTTGAACATTTAACATGATCTTACGTGAGATGTTATTGTAAGACCCTAAAAATTTCAAGGCTTGATTCATTGTGGATGAAAAGTTATGTAGTGGGGAAGAGCTGTTGGTTTGAAAGCTGATAAAAATTACACCTCTCAGGTTTATGGCTCTTCTAAGGGAAGAACACTCCAGCTCGCAAAGAAGAGAGTTTATACTCTTTTTCTATAACTACTACCCTCTAAAAAACTAGTGAAAAGAGTAATAATAAGAGCTCCAAAGTATACTCATAAACTTGGAAGACAATGTTTCCCAAGGGGCTCGGATGTGACTCACCGGCGGCGATGGTTTTGAGACTCAAAGGGGCTCGGTTTTGGGAAGAAAAATCTTCAACTTTTCATTCAAATCAAAATGGATTGTAATACCCCAGATTTTTTTTGGGTTAATTTAAATTAGGTTAGCTATTGGGTTAATTAAATTATTCTCAAGAGTTGGGATTAAACGAAAATTTGAAAGGGGCCGAATGCGAGGGAGGGAAAAACAGTAATCGACATTTATTATTTTGTTTTGTTTTAAAAGAAAACATTTAAGTTTTCTTTTAAAACAATCGAATGGCTTGACGAAGAAGCCATTCGATCGTTTCTCGCGGGCTGAACAGGGTAGAGCAGAGGGGGTGAAGAGCGACGATCGGCCGAGCGACAAACCCCTGACGACTCTGACCAGAAGCCTCCGGCTAGTAGATTCCGGCCGCCTCCGTGCACGAACCGACCGGTAAGCACGAGTTTTTGCCCTTTTCTTGCTCGGTTCGTGGCCAAGGGTGACGAGCTAGTTTGAGCTCCGATCACTGGCCAAAATTGGTTGCTTCTGGCATGGGTTTTCCGACCCTTGGACCAGCTATGGTTGCCTGGCTGTGAAGAGCCCTGCTTGGGCGAAAATCAGCAAGCCCTGTTAGGGCATTTTGAGTTTTGTTGTGTGTAGCTTCGAGATTTTTGGTTAGATTAGGCTAATTGAGGGTAAATGTGGTTGATTGGTGAGGAAATAGGTGAGAATTGATGGAAAACCGAGATGGGAGAAATTTTTGGTTAAGGGGCAGAATCGGGTTTTGCTATTTTTGACCTAGTTGAAGCATTTGTTTTAAATTTCCTTTTGGCAGGTTAAACTAGGCGATTAAAGGAGTACGTGGCCGCTAGAATCGTTCAATTCCGTTAACCGACGCAAAAGTTACGCACGTTTGAAGTTTTGGGTCAGTTTTACCGAACTCAAATTAGTGGCCCGTTTAGTTAGGTTTTAGCTGGGTTAGGCTAGGAATAGTAGTTTGAAAGTAAATTGGTAAATGTAAGCTCGATTTTAATGAAGTTTGAATATTTGTCGTAGGTCGAGCCGTAGGTCGACAGGGAACCGAGTATCCTCAGCCAGCTAGGATGCCAGGTAAGTAGTAGTGTGGGTGTAAATGATTGAGAGTCGCCCAGAAGGGCCTACACCACAGTTGTTTACATGTGAGTCGTGTACATGTCGTGAGTAGTCTGTATGTGATGTGTATGTGCAGTCGTTGTTAAAGGTATATTGTGAGTTTGGTGAGGTTATGGGTCAGTTGTGCGTAGGTGATGAGTCAGTCATGCGTAGGTGGTGAGTCTGGTGAGGTTGTGGGTCAGTTGTGCGTAGGTGGTGAGTCAGTCGTGCGTAGGTAGTGAATCGGTGAGGTTGTGGGTCAGTCGTGCGTAGGTGGTGAGTCTGGTGAGGTTGCGGGTCAGTTGTGAGTAGGTGGTGAGTCAGTCGTGCGTAGGTGGTGAGTCTGGTGAGATTGTGGGTCATTTGTGCGTAGGTAGTGAGTCTGGTGAGGTTGTGAGTCAGTTATGCGTAGGTGGTGAGTCAGTCGTGCATAAGTGGTGAGTCAGTCGTGCGTAGGTGGTGAGTCTGGTGAGGTTGTGGGTCAGTCGTGCTTAGGTGGTGAGTCTGGTGAGGTTGTGGGTCAGTTGTGCGTAGGTGTGAGTCAGTCGGTGCGTAGGTGGGGAGTCGTGGTGAGGTTGTGGGTCAGTCGTGCGTAGGTGGTGAGTCGGGTGAGGTTGTGGAGGCAGTTGTGCATAAGTGGTGAGTCTGGTGAGGTTGTGGGTCAGTTGTGCATAGGTGGTGAGTCAATCGTGCGTAGGTGGTGAGTCAGTTGTGCGTAGGTGTGAGTTCAGTCGTGCGGAGGTGGTGAGTCCTGTTGAGGTTGTGGGTCAGTTGTGGCATAAGGTTGTGAGTCAGTCGTGCGTAGGTGGTGAGTCGTGTGAGGTTGCGGGGTCAGTTGTGAGTAGGTGGTGAGGCAGTCATGCATATATGGTGGGAGTGCTGGTGAGGATTGGTGTTAGATCCGTGCGTAGGTGGTGGAGTCGGTTGAGGTTGTGAGTCAGTTGTGCGTAGTGGTGACGTGCGTAGTGGTGAGTCTGTGAGGTTGTGGGTCAGTTGTGCGTAGGTGGTGAGTCATTCGTGCGTAGGTGGTGATTCTGGTGAGGTTGTGGGTCAGTCGTGCTTAGGTGGTGAGTCTGTTGAGGTTGTGGGTCAGTCGTGCGTAGGTGGTGAGTCTGTGAGGTTGTGGGTCAGTCGTGCGTAGGTGGTGAGTCCTGGTGAGGTTGTGAGTCAGTTGTGCGTAGGTGGTGAGTCATCGTGCGTAGGTGGTGAGTCTGGTGAGTTGTGGGTCAGTCGTGCTTAGGTGGTGAGTCTGGTGAGGTTGTGGGTCAGTTGTGCATAGGTGGTGAGTCAGTCGTGCGTAGGTGTGAGTCTGGTGAGGTTGTGGTCAGTCGTGCGTAGGTGTGAGTCTGGTGAGGTTGTGAGTCAGTTGTGCGTAGTGGTGAGTCATCGTGCGTAGGTGGTGAGTCAGTCGTGCGTAGTGGTGAGTCTGTTGAGGTTGTGGGTCAGTTGTGCGTAGGTGGTGAGTCATCGTGCGTAGGTGGTGATTCTGGTGAGGTTGTGAGTCAGTTGTGCGTAGGTGTGAGTCAGTCGTGCGTAGGTGTTGAGTCTGGTGAGGTTGTGGGTCAGTCGTGCGTAGGTGGGGAGTCTGGTGAGGTTGTGGGTCAGTTGTGCGTAGGTGGTGAGTCATCGTGCGTAGGTGGTGAGTCTGGTGAGGTTGTGGGTCAGTTGTGCGTAGGTGGTGAGTCAGTCGTGCGTAGGTGGTGAGTCTGGTGAGGTTGTGGGTCAGTCGTGCGTAGGTGGTGAGTCTGTTGAGGTTGTGGGTCAGTTGTGCGTAGGTGGTGAGTCAGTCGTGCGTAGGTGGTGAGTCTGGTGAGGTTGTGGGTCAGTCGTGCGTAGGTGTGAGTCTGGTGAGGTTGTGGGTCAGTTGTGCGTAGGTGGTGAGTCAGTCGTGCGTAGGTGTGAGTCTGGTGAGGTTGTGGGTCAGTCGTGCGTAGGTGTGAGTCTGGTGAGGTTGTGAGTCAGTTGTGCGTAGGTGGTGAGTCAGTCGTGCGTAGGTGGTGAGTCCTGGTGAGGTTGTGGGTCAGTTGTGCGTAGGTGGTGAGTCATCGTGCGTAGGTGGTGAGTCAGTCGTGCGTAGGTGGTGAGTCAGTCGTGCGTAGGTGGTGAGTCAGTCGTGCGTAGGTGGTGAGTCTGGTGAGGTTGTGGGTCAGTCGTGCGTAGGTGGTGAGTCTGTGAGGTTGTGGGTCAGTTGTGCGTAGGTGGTGAGTCAGTCGTGCGTAGGTGGTGAGTCTGTGAGGTTGTGGGTCAGTCGTGCGTAGGTGTGAGTCTGGTGAGGTTGTGGGTCAGTCGTGCGTAGGTGTGAGTCTGTTGAGGTTGTGAGTCAGTTGTGCGTAGGTGGTGAGTCAGTCGTGCGTAGGTGTGAGTCTGGTGAGGTTGTGGGTCAGTTGTGCGTAGGTGGTGAGTCTGTGAGGTTGTGGGTCAGTCGTGCGTAGTGGTGAGTCTGGTGAGGTTGTGGGTCAGTTGTGCGTAGGTGGTGAGTCATCGTGCGTAGGTGGTGAGTCAGTCGTGCGTAGGTGGTGAGTCAGTCGTGCGTAGTGGTGAGTCTGGTGAGGTTGTGAGTCAGTTGTGCGTAGGTGGTGAGTCAGTCGTGCGTAGGTGGTGAGTCAGTCGTGCGTAGGTGGTGAGTCAGTCGTGCGTAGGTGGTGAGTCAGTCGTGCGTAGTGGTGAGTCTGTGAGGTTGTGGGTCAGTCGTGCGTAGTGGTGAGTCTGGTGAGGTTGTGGGTCAGTCGTGCGTAGGTGGTGAGTCAGTCGTGCGTAGTGGTGAGTCTGTTGAGGTTGTGGGTCAGTTGTGCGTAGGTGGTGAGTCAGTCGTGCGTAGTGGTGAGTCTGTGAGGTTGTGGGTCAGTCGTGCGTAGGTGGTGAGTCAGTCGTGCGTAGGTGGTGAGTCAGTCGTGCGTAGGTGGTGAGTCAGTCGTGCGTAGGTGGTGAGTCATCGTGCGTAGGTGGTGAGTCTGGTGATGCTGTGGGTCAGTGTGCGTAGGTGGTGAGTCAGTCGTGCGTAGGTGGTGAGTCTGGTGAGGTTATAGGTCAGTCGTGCGTAGGTGGTTAGTCTGGTGAGGTTGTGGGTCAGTCGTGCGTAGGTGGTGAGGTTGCGAGTCAGTTGTGCGTAGGTGGTGAGTCAGTCGTGCGTAAGTTGTGAGTCTGGTGAGGTTGTGGGTCATGGTATGTAGGTTGTGAGTCTTGCATACATGGTGGGTTGTAGGTATGGATATGGATGTGAAGTCATCGTTGGTTGTTGTGGTCAGCATGCATCATGTTTTAAAAGCTACGTAAAATGTTTTGAGCATGTTTTTAAGCACGGAGGGAGAGTAGTGGATGTGAGGTACGGTGTGGACAGGTGACAGTGGGCTTGAGTGTGACTATGGGCCCCGCTTCCGGGACGAGCTGGAGCGGTGGCGACGTATCGATGGCAGCGCGGTGTATCGACTGATTGTCTCTGGCGGTTGCATTTCGAGTCGGGACAGTGGCTGGAGTGTGACTGTGGGCCCCGCTTCTGGGATGAGCTGGAGCGGTGGCGACGTGCCGATGGCAGTGCGGTGTATCGACCAACTGTCTCGGGCGGTTGTATTTCGAGTCGGGACAGGGGGTTTTGTGTGTGACTTATGGACCCCGTTCCTAGAGGAACCGGGACGGCGGTGATGTGCCGGTAAACAGTGCGGTGTACGGACTGACTGCCCGGTGCGGTTACATTCCAAACCTCGGTGAGATGCGATGCGGTGAGGTGATGACAACGTGTGTAGAGACGTGCATGTGTTAGGATTGCATAACTAGTTTTCATGCTTCACGTTTATTTTTAGCACTCTACTTGCTAAGCTTTGAGCTTATAGTGTGTTATGTGGTGTAGGTACTGCTGAGTGGGAGGGTGAGTACCGAGAGCCTGACCAGGAGTAGGTGGCAGTTGGTGGGGTGCGACCAAGGCCACGGTTGATGGCAGTGTTAGGGTGACCCGACCTAGGAAGCCATTGTATGGTGTTGATCGGGTGTAGGACTTTTTGTCTTTTGTGGGGGTATTTTCGTTGTATATATGCATAGTTAAGGGCGATGTCGCCCTATACTGTGAATTTTCTTCACTTATAGATGTTAGTATTTTAGTTTCCCTCTTTGCTGCTATTTGGAGATTTCGTATGCTGGATAGTTGAGTAGGAGTATTCTGGATTGGTTGGGATTTATTCGTTTGCAGGTACTTAGCATTTTGGGGGAGCCATTTTCAGGTGTTACTCTGCCGAAATTTTTGGGGAGGACGCCGTTGTGCTTAATGGTTATGATTAAGGGAAATTAGTGAGTCGTTTAGCTCAGAGTAGTCCCTGTAGCGAAAAGGGAATTCGAGTGGGTTTTTGGGGAGTTACATGGCTGCTACAGTAGCTAAAGAGGGCTAAATACCTCTCCCAATTACAATTAGGGTTCAGCTCACAAAAAGAAGAAGGCTCTAGAAGTGGCATGTCATTCGGCCACATCATCGGCCTAGTATAACCTTTCTCTCTCCTACAATCAAGTGTACTTTACCCCCTTCAAATGCAGCTCATTTCCCTCCACAAATGCAGCTCATTCTCCCTCTAAACTTGTTCAGCCATGCATGCAATGCAATATAAAAGAAACTGTGTTTTTGGTGAAAAGAAAATAAGATATGCTCGGTTGCATCATTTATCAGAAGGAAAACAAATTCCTGCTTCAACAATTAGGGTTGTCTAGTGTTGCTCCCAATTTAACACATGGAGGGGCTTTTCATTGTATAGCCACTTATGTATGTGACAGTGTTTTGTAAAAATATCCTCATTGAGAGCCCATGGAGCCGATTTTGATAAAAAGAAGGAAAAAAATTTCCTTAACACTTTTCATAAAACTCATGCACAATATTGAAGTTTAATCACCATTTTAAAATGAAGAGAGAAACATGTTTTTAAAAGAAGATGAATGAGGTATAGTACCCAGTTAGTCACTCACCCTAACAACCCTCTCCCAATTATGGTAAAGAGAAGAGTGAATAGCTTTGTTGGAACTTGGAAGAGGCCGCTAGTGTCTTACTTCCCGTTAGAACTTTATTTGTATTTCCTTGGTAAGGATTTAGTGGTTAAATTTGGATATGTAAACCTAACTTATGGATTTGGATTACTTTACTTTCTACACGGTTGAATGTTGTTAAATACTTCTTTTATTACACTATCTGCTTGGGATTTCATTATTGTGGTCATAGCTATGTAATCATTTAAAAGAATTCCCCTGTCAAATTTAGCTTTGGTCTAGGTGATCAGCTGTAGCGCCCCGAGTCCTCTCAACCTGGGTCGCCACCCTTCTACTGCATACTCGTACGGTAAAATACGTGACAAATTTAAAACTTTATCCGTCGACTTAAAACGTCATCGTTAAAAAAATTAAAAACCCTTGCAGCAGAAGACTACTTTAAAAAGTCATTGAAAACACTCCTTCGGAGTTGGAAGTAAAAAGGTTGAAAATAATAAAAAAAAATTGTAAAAGACCCAACCCGTGGCCGAGCCCCGCACGCGTCACCCATACGGTGCACGCCGCTCACCCGACGTGCACGTCACGCGCCTAGCGCGCTCGCTCAGCCTATTCGGTCGACACCCGTTCACGTGGGTTGTCATTTGATGGCTTCGGTTGACACCTGAAAGCATTGGTCGACACTTCATTACTTTCTGCTTTCTATCGTTTGCACTTCGGGGTTGACACCTAACCTAATCGGTCGACATCTGTAGGCACAGGTCGACACCTCAATCACCTCTGTTTGCATCGATCGATTTCGGTGGTCGACACTTTACTCAAGCTTACACACTGTAACACCCGGTTCCATTAAATCAAATTATTTTATCAAACTTGATGTACATTTTTAGGGATGAAATTGGGAGAAAAAGGTTATTAAGTTAATAAGTGTTTAGGCAGGGGCATATATGTAATTGGATTATATAGTGGATAACATATTTAAAGAAAGGGTTTAATGAGGTTTAGCCGCCACTGTTTTCCACTTCCTTTTCGGTTCTCAGCTCAGCAGAGTGCTCTAAGAGATTCTCCCTCCGATTCCTCCATCCTAGGTGAGTTTCCTTTGTTTACCTTGTGTTTTAGTGGCGAGATAACAGAGGGAGTACAATGTGTGTGTTTGAGAATAGGTTCGGGTTTTGGTGAAAATCGGGAATCCACGATTAACAGAGTTCCAAACTAGTTTCCTTAGATTTCTGGTCGATTTAGGATTTAGTTTGGTGAAGATTTGATTAATGTTCTGTTTATGACTTTAGGTGAGCAAACTTCTGAAGTAGCTTACAACTGTGCATTTTTTAGGAAGCCAGGTAAGTAGAGTTTGTGTGCGCCTTCGGGCCTACATCACAAAACAGTAGGATTTATGCATGTTTTGTATGTTTTCCAATACGTCATGCATCATGTTTGTTTTGGAAGCTTACGAAAATGAATTTACATGTAATGGCATAGTAAGGCATGAACATAATTAATCAGATCAGCTATTAAGGGAACTAATCCGCCCCTTAATCGAGTTAGAGGATGTATGACTTTGGGAAAATTGATCCACTTCCCAATGGATAGAAGGATCAGATCAACTATTAAGGGAACTAATCCGCCCCTTAATCGAGTTAGAGGATGTATGACTTTGGGAAAGATTGATCCACTTCCCAATGGAAAGAAGGATCAGATCAGCAGAGAACGAGTATGAATTCAACTGAGTTGTGAAAGTAGAAACTGCATGAATAGGATTTATGTTTCAGCATTTCATTTCATTATTGCTCAACTTATTTAGCATTAGGCTAATAGATGAGTTTTGTGATGTAGGTGCTGAGGTAACTACATGTGAATTCTCTGAGTTTACTGATGATTAGGCGCAGTTGATGGAATGCATCCTTGCCACGACCTGGTGCACTGATGAGGTGGTTTGACTAGTGTCATCATGTGAGCAACTTTTATGGATAAAGGTTTAGTTAATTGTGAGATTAGAATTCTGATAGCAGTGATAGTTCTAAATGTTTCGATATGCTTTTAAAATGATTCTGATGATAAAACATGGTTGATTTTGATGGGAGTTATTTTTCTGGATTTTGAGTAAGTTGTGGTTTTAAGTCGTTTTGAATGCTTGCTGTCAAAGTTTATAAGTCCTCTTAGTAGTCAGGATTGTCTAATGTTGGGTGTATAATCGGTCAAATTATGATTCTGTCTTGAGGATAGTCGTCCAAAGTTGATAGGGAAAAACAGTAGTCTATTCCGTAGACGAGTGAGTTATGTAGTCTGCGTGGACGAATAAGGTATAAGTAATCAGTGGAACACCCGGTTCTTTACGGGATTTTGTAATTATATATAATGATATTTTTGTAATTATGTCAAATTAAGTCGGTTTTGTGAAAAGAAAGCGTTATTACGATCCTAATAATTAATATGGATTTTGAGAAAATTTCAGGAAGTTTAGGAGTTGTAACGTTAATTTTATGAGAATTACGTTTCTCGTATTTAAAAGACGTTGTGGTAAAAACAGTAAACATGGTACGTTTTGCGTAAGGACAGTTTTAATAGAACCCTAGTAATAAGTTGGAATGATTGGTGAAATAAGGAAATTTGGAGAAACCGAACCGCTAGCTAAATAACGAAACAAAGGACGAAACAAATAGAAAATCAAAGGAAGGGCAAAATAGTCATTTGACAAGTCTATATTATAAAATAAAACAAATCCTTTCTTCTTCTCCAAACTTCACGATTTCATCCTCTTTCTCTCCTTCGACGATTTTCTCTCCCGCGGCATTCTCTCCTCTCCAACGACGATTCGTCCTCCGATCGTCTCGTTTTCTTCATGGTTTCTTCTCCAAACGACATTCTAGGTAAGGTTCTACGATTTTGGAAAGTTTATTCGTAGTTTTCAGGTCGTTTAACGATTAGGGTTTTGTTAAAAACGTGATTTAGGGTTTGAAATCGATAGGTTTACCGTATTTGTGAATATAATGAACGTATTGGGTGTTATTGGACGAAGTTAATTGATTCGTTGAGAAACATTAGGATTTGTGGTTTTTTGAGGTTTTGGAAAACTCCGTTAATGGACGTGAAATGCTCGACGAAAAGCCTCAATGAAGTATTCTAGAGTTTTAGGAAATTTCTTTAGTTAAGAGTTTCGTAAGTTTAGACGTTTATTGGTTTAGACTCGTTTTAACAACAAATATTGTGAATTTGCCTTAGGTAAACAACGCTCGTGGACGGAGCTAGAAGTTCAATGCGCACGAGATAAGTTCTCGTGACTTACTCTGGTCGATTGGCCTACACCGTATATCGAGGTCGCGTCGAGGATTATTGTGGAATTGTTTGTTTAAACGTTTTGGTCGGGTAGTTAGGATTAGTTCTTTTATAGTTATGTTTCTTTTATATAGTCTTGATGGTACGTATGTTGTATGTTTATATTACGTTATAAATTGTTCATGCATCACGTCTTTTCAAATAAGCATTAGAAAACGAATTTCCGCACTATGTTTAAAAAAAATGGCGATGTGGCCCGAAAGGGGGCTATTGACCTATTGTGAAGGCTGAGAAGGGCTGGTCACAATACCGCATCTAATAAGAACCCATGTATGTTATATGGTCATGCGAGGTGGGGCTCAGGCATGACTGTACGTATGTAAGCATGTACCCCCCTCCGCTAGGTGAAAAGGGTTGTCCAATCGCCTGACGTGCCCTCTCCATTTAGCGGGTTGAGATCTCGATGACAACCTATGTAATGATAAGAAAATGTTGCATGATTTACGAACTCATATGCACAGCATGCATTTGCATTTACAAAACTTGCTGAGCCTTTGCTCATAAATTGTCTGTATGGTGTAGGTGATCTTGATATAGGTGAGGACGAGATCCCTCCACCCAAATAATGATGCAGTTGAAGGAGGATGACCCGTGGGAGTGTGCTGGGCAGTCGATGCGCCTCTTGACCAGTGGGGAATTACGTAAGTATTTTTGGGACACAATAGTTAGGTCGTAGAAGAAATTGTATGGATTGAACATATTAGGCTGCTTGGAATCTGGTTAGTTGATATATTTATGTTTTGATGTTTGGGAAATCTATTTTATAAACTACCTTTGGAAAGTCTTTTATTGGAAACTGTTTGGTGATTTAAAACAGGGTGAGTTGTTTAGTTTTTAAATGGATCCACGTAGTTGGATTTCGTTGAGTTTTTCTCAAGTAAATTTGGTTTTAAGATTTGTTGTGAGTCGTTTATTTGGTGGTCGATGTAATGCGAAATGAGTGAAGTTGTGAATGATTTTATGATGAAATGTTTTAGGGTGTATGTGTGGTAAGTAAGAAATGTGCAGGGAAGGAGGAAAGAAAAGGGAAATGAGAGGCGAGCTCCCTGAAAAAATAGATTCCAGGGACACTGTCGATCGATCGCCTAAGGCGGTGACCGATCGGCAATGGAGATCGCCACTCTCTGGAAATTCCAGAGAGTGTGGTGATCGATCGCCTGGGGATCGATCGTGGGAGATCGATCGCCTAATGTGAGGGCGATCGATCGCCCCTCTTTATTTTTGGGCAGCCGATCGATCGCCCCTTGCATTTTGGGACAATTGTCCCTTCTACCCCTTTGTGCTTTAGCTGACGATTTAAATTGTTTTAATTGTTTTATAATTTATTTTTAATTGTTTTATTTAAATGGTTTCTAAATAGTTTTCAAACGATTTTAAATTTTTTATTCCGCTTATGAGTTTAAAAGAAAAAAAAATTGTACGAGAAATTAAAGGTACAGTATTAGGGTCACTACATTTATGATATCAGAGCCCCCGGGTTTTAAAATTAGTTCTGTAGACTGCTCGACTGCACAGCCACTACGTGGACATCCTTCCTCAACTGTAAGTATGTTTAAAAGCTTTATTTGATTTCGATTTCTTAGGTTTATTTTTTTCTAACTTCTATAGGAGTTATATAAATATGGTGCGTCGAGGCAATGATATGGACGATAGAGACGATACGATAGACAGCTTAAGGGATTCATTGCCCAACAGTCCCAACATATGGAACGACAGACTCAACAAATGGAGAGACAGTCCCAGCAGTTGTGCACCCTAATAGACTGTGAAGGTGCTAGAGCTCGGGAGACAGCGACTCTTGGAAATCGAGGGATGGAGAGGTTTCAGAAGCTCCAACCCCCCGTGTTCAACGAGCAATCTACAGATCCATCTTCAGCCGAGGAGTGGATTCGAACCATGGAGGACATGCTGGCCTACGCAAGCATTGAGGACGGGGTGACTTATCACTTAACACTGGATGCCCGATTTTGGTGGGATTCTATCAAGGCAACCACCGACGTGACGATAATGAGTTGGGAACTGGTTCAAAATGGTGTTTTATGACAAGTACTTCAGCCATACAGTGCGGGAGGCGAAGATGGTAGAGTTCATGCAATTGCGGCAGGTTGGTTCGATTGCCAAATATGTGAGAAGGTTTGAGGCCCTGTCCCGATTCGCGCCGCGTCAGGTTAGTTTTAATGACGACAAGGTACGCAGATTTGTGCAAGGGCTTGGTCAGGAAATTAGAAAAAGTGTTACAATATCAGGAGTGCGGAATGTATCCTACGATGAGATCGTGGCCAGAGCACTTGACATTGAGGCCGTTTATCAGAGCTATGCCAAACCAAGAGAGCCAGCTAAAGGCTTCTTTCGAGAGATCCACCCTCAGCTCAGGAATAGGGGCGGGCAACCGAGATGACAGCCACAGCAACAACAACGGGGCATTAAAAGGCCTTCTGAGGGAGGCAATGATCGAGGGAAGAAAAAACAAGTACAAGGGGCTTCTCAGATGCCTTGGTGCCCTAAGTGCCAGAAAGAGCACAGTGGAGAGTGCAGAATGGGCACAAATAAGTGCTATCGGTGTGGAGTAGTTGGCCACTTCATTAAAGATTACCCGAAGCAGGGCCGTGAGCAGTCAGGCACAGACCAGAGGAGGGTTATGCCAAGGATCTTTGCATTTATCGAGCCTGGTGATATTGACGATGAGGCTCAGCCTTCCATGATAGCAGGTACTATATTGATTATGGGCGTAGCTATATTTTCGCTGATAGACACTGGAGCTACGCACTCCTTTATTTCAATTGCTTGCATAGCTAGATTGGGGTTAGCGTCTGAGTTAGCAGAGTTCAAGTATTAATGCTACCTTCAAGAGAGCATATGCATTCAGATCGTATTCTCCAGGGCAATGTTGTCTCAGTGGGGGATACTACCCTTTATGCTTGTCTGATAGTTACGATCTTATCTTAGGGATGGAATGACTTTCACAGCACTTCCCCACCATCGATTGTCGATCCGGGATTGTGACTTTTCTGCCCCAGGTAAAGCCGAGTTTGCTTATTCAGGGGATGCATAGGTGGAGTGGGTCGCCTACTTCCTATTCCATGAAGGTCAAAGAAAAGTTTAAAGGTCAGTGCTTAATTTATTTGGCCACAGTAGTTGATACTCAGCTGCTCAGCGGAGTAAAGCCGAGTGACATTCCTATAGTCAGAGAATTCTCTGAGATCTTCCTTGATGATCTTCCCGGATTACCGCCGGACAGGGAGATCGAATTTACCATTGATGTGTATCTGAGCTCCACGCCAGTGTCTAAGAATCTGTATAGATTGGCGCCTGCTGAATTGAAAGAGTTGAAAACTCAGCTTGAGGAGCTACTGGAAAAGGGTTTCATCCGACCCAGTGTTTCTCCTTGGGGTGCGCCCGTTCTATTTGTCAAGAAGAAAGACGAGACTCTCAAGATGTGCGTAGATTACAGAGAGCTGAATAAGCTTACAGTGAAGAATAAGCATCCACTGCCCCAGATAGATGATTTGTTTGATCAACTACAGGTTGCCCGAGTGTTTTCCAGGATTGACCTACGCTCGGGTTATTACCAGTTGAAGGTCCGGAAGGAAGATGTTCAGAAAATGGTATTCCAAATGAGGTACGAGCATTATGAGTTCCTTGTTATGTCTTTTGGACTTACTAATGCCCCTGCAGTGTTTATGGATTTGATGAACCGCGTTTTCAAGAATTATCTAGACAAGTTCGTTGTAGTTTTCATCGATGACATTTTGATTTATTCTAAGACGAAGGAGGAGCATGAAGAGCAATTGCGGATTGTTCTAGGAATTTTGCAACGACACCAGCTATATCCAAAGTTCTCCAAATGTGAGTTTTGGCTGGATATGGTCAGTTTTCTTGGCCATATTATATTACAGGAAGGGGTTTCTGTGGATCCGAACAAAATTCAGGTGGTCAGAGATTGGCCACAGCCTAAGAACGTGCGAGAGGTACATGGATTTCTCGGGTTGGCTGGATATTATCGAAAATTTATTTAAGGATTTTCGAAGATTGCAGTTCCTCTTTCATGCTTGACTCGGAAGAACGAAAAGTTTATATGGCCGGCTGCTTGTGACAACAGTTTTATGGAGTTAAAGTAGAGATTGACTGCAGCTCCAGTGTTGACATTGCCTGTTAAAGGTGATAAGTTCGGCATATATTGTGATGCATCTGGAGTTGGGCTTGGATGCATGCTTATGCAGGAAGGGAGGGTTATCGCGTATGCTTCTCGGCAGTTGAAGCCGTCTGAGAAGAAATTTCCTACGCATGACCTGGAATTAGCGGCCGTGGTCTTTGCACTGAAAATATGGAGGCATTACTTTTATGGGCAGCAGTGTGAGATATTTTCCGACCACAAAAGCCTGAAGTATTTGTTTACGCAGAAAGAACTGAATATGCGACAGAGAAGGTGGCTAGAGTTTGTCAAAGACTATGAGTTTGAGATTCAGTACCATCTGGGAAAGGAGAACAAGGTCGCTGATGCTTTGAGCCGAATGCCTACTGCGAGTCAGCCTTCACTTGCAGCGATGTCGGTTACGTTGCGGTCTGAGATTGGGAAGTTTGATGTGGAGATTGTGGCAGAGTTGTCCAGTATGCTCACCAACATTTCTCTCAGGCCGACTATTCTGGATAAGATACGTGAAGCTCAGCAGAAAGATATGGAGTGTGAGGAGCTTTGATTGAGCATGACATCTTGAGACTTGTCTGATTTTAACTTGTTAGATGATGGTATTCTGAAGTTCAAGCATAGATGGTACGTGCCTAACAACAAATAATTGAAGAAAGAGATTTTGGCCGAAAGCACATTCTTCAGCTTATTCTGTGCACCCGGGAAGTACCAAGATGTACCGAGATTTAAAACAACACTTTTGGTGGCTGAACATCAAGAGAGAGGTCACCAAGTACGTGGAAACCTGTTTAGTTTGTCAACAAGTAAAGGCAGAACACCAGAGGTCGACCGAAAAATTGCAGCCACTGCCGATTCCGGAGTAGAAATGGGAGCAGATCTCCATGGATTTTATTGTGGGGCTCCCGAGGACGACGAAAAGACATGACGGCATCTGGGTGATTATGGACAAATTGACAAAGTCAGCTCACTTCTTATCTGTGAAGAGGACGTCTTCTATGAATCAGCTCGCCGAGCTTTATGTATAGGAGGTTGTTAGATTGCACGGAGTACCAGTTTCGATTGTCTCCAATCGAGACCCGAGATTTACATCGAAGTTCTGGAATAGTCTGCACAAAGCTATGGGAACTCAGCTAAATTTCAGCACGGCATTTCATCCTCAGACTGATGGTCAGACAGAGAGAACGAATCAGATTCTAGAGGATATGCTCAGAGCTTGTGTGTTGGAATTTCAGGGATCGTGGAGTAGATATTTGCCACTGATCGAGTTCTCTTACAACAACAGCTTCCTAGGCTACCATCGGTATGGCTCCGTACGAGGCTTTGTATGGGCGAAAGTGTAGATCTCCGCTGTATTGGGACGAGGTTGGCAAAGCTAGTATTGTTGGTCCCGAGATTCTACAACAAACGGCAGAGAAGATTGCCGTTATTCAGACAGCGTATCGAGATAGCTCATTGCCGACAGAAGAGCTATGCTGTAACAAAACGGAGGTAACTGGAATTTGAAGAAGGTGATGAAGTTTATTTGAAGATTTCTCCGTTCAAGAGAATTATGCGATTTGGAAGAAAGGGCAAGCTAAGCCCTCAATATGTGGGGCCCTTCCCTATTTTGAAGAAGATTGGGAAGATGGCGTATCGACTGCAGCTTCCAGCTTCAATGGAAGGTATCCACAATGTATTTAACGTGTCTATGCTTCGGAAGTGTTTGCGCGATCCATCGCATATCGTGGAGGCAAGAGAGATCGAGGTACAGCCTACCATTACTTATGTGGAGGAGCCCATACATATTTTGGAGTCTTCCATCAAGGTATTGCGCAACAAAGAGATTCCGCTAGTCAAAGTCTTATGGCGGAATCACGAGGTGGAGGAAGCTACTTGGGAGCGACAGCAGGATATGATGGCTAAGTATCCTGAGTTGTTTGTATGATCAAATTTTGAGGACAAAATTTTAAATAAGGTGGATGGAATGTAACACCCGGTTCTTTACGGGATTTTGTAATTATATATATAATGGCATTTTTGTAATTATGTCAAATTAAATTGGTTTCATGAAAAAAAAAACGTTATTACAATCCTAATAATTAATATGGATTTTCAGAAAATTTCGGGAATTTTAGGAGTTGTAACGCTAATTTTATGAGAATTACGTTTATCGTAATTTAAATGACGTTGTTGTAAAAATAGTAAACGTGGTCCGTTGTGCGTACGGACAGTTTTAATAGAACCCTAGTAATAAGTTGGAATAATTGGTGAAATAAGAAAATTTGGAGAAACCTAACCGCTATCTAAATAACGAAACAAAGGACGAAACAAATATAAAATCAAAGGAAAGACAAAATGGTCATTTGACAAGTCAATATTATAAAATAAAATAAATCATTTCTTCTTCTCCAGACTTCACAGTTTCATCTTCTTTCTCTCCTTCGACGATTTTCTCTCTCACGGCATTCTCTCCTATCCAACGACGATTCGTCGTCCGATCGTCTGGTTTTCTTCGTGTTTTCTCCTCCAAACGACATTCTAGGTAAGGTTCTACGGTTTTGGAAAGTTTATTCGTAGTTTTCAGGTCGTTTAACGATTAGGGTTTCGCTTAGGGTTTCGTTAAAAACGTGATTTAGGGTTTGAAATCGATAGGTTTACCGTATTTGTGAATATAATGGACGTATTGGGCATTATTAGACGAAGTTAATTGATTCGTTGAGAAACGTTAGGGTTTGTGGATTTTCGAGGTTTTGGAAAACTCCGTTAATGGACGTGAAATGCTCGACGAAAAGCCTCAATGAAGTATTCTAGAATTTTAGAAAATTTCTTTAGTTAAGAGTTTCGTAAGTTTCGACGTTTATTGGTTTAGACTCGTTTTAACGACAAATATTGTGAATTTACCTTAGGTAAACAACGCTCGTGGACGGAGCTAGAAGTTCAACGCGCACGAGGTAAGTTCTTGTGACTTACTCTGGCCGATTGGCCTACACCGTATATCGAGGTCACATCGAGGATTATTGTGGAATTGTTTGTTTAAACGTTTTGGTCGGGTAGTTAGGATTAGTTCTTTTATAGTTATGTTTCTTTTATATAGTCTTGATGGTACGTATGTTGTATGTTTATATTACGTTATAAATTTTTCATGCATCACGTCTTTTCAAATAAGTATAAGAAAACGAATTTTCGCACTATGTTTAAAAAAAAATTGCGATGTGGCCTGAAAGGGGGCTATTGACCTATTGTGAAGGCTGAGAAGGGCTGGTCACAATACCGCATCTAATAAGAACCCATGTATGTTATATGGTCATGCGAGGTGGGGCTCAGGCATGGCTGTACGTATGTAAGCATGTACCCCCCTCCGCTAGGTGGAAAGGGTTGTCCAACCGCTGGACGTGCCATCTCCATTTAGCGGGTTGAGATCTCGGTGACAACCTATGTAATGATAAGAAAATGTTGCATGATTTACGAACTCATATGCACAGCATGCATTTGCATTTACGAAACTTGTTGAGCCTTTAGCTCATAGATTGTCTGTATGGTGTAGGTGATCTTGATATAGGTGTGGACGAGATCCCTCCATCTGAGGAATGATGCAGTTGAAGGAGGATGGACCGTGAGAGTGTGCTGGGCAGTCGATGCGCCTTTTGAACCGTGGGGATGTACGTAAGTATTTTGGGGACATGATAGTTAGGTCATAGAAGAAATTGTATAGATTGAACATATTAGGCTGCTTGGAATCTGGTTAGTTGATAGATTTATGTTTTAAAGTTTGGGAAATCTATTTTATAAACTACCTTTGGAAAGTCTTTTATTGGAAATATATTGGAAACTGTTTGGTGATTTAAAACAGGGTGAGTTGTTTAGTTTTTAAACGGATCCACGCAGTTGGATTTCATTGAGCTTATCTCGAGTTAATTGGGTTTTAAGATACGTTGTGAGTCGTTTATTTGGTGGTCGATGTAATGCGAAATGAGTGAAGTTGTGAATGATTTTATGATGAAATGTTTTAGGGTGTATGTGTGGTAAGTAAGAAATGTGCAGGGAAGGAGGAAAGAAAAGGGAATTGAGAGGCGAGCTCCCTGGAAAAATGAATTTCAGGGTGACTGCCGATCGATCGCCTAAGGAGGTGACCGATCGGCAGTGGTGATCACCACTCTCTGGAAATGCCAGAGAGTGTGGCGATCGATCGTGGGCGATCGATCGCCTAATGTGGGGGCGATCGATCGCCCCCCTTTATTTTTGGGCAGCCGATGGATTGGCTGCCATGCAGCCAATCGATCGCCCCTTGCATTTTTCGACAATTGTCCCTTCTGCCCCTCTGTGCTTTGGCTAACGATTTAAATTGTTTTATAATTTGTTTTTAATGGTTTTATTTAAATTGTTTCTAAATAGTTTTCAAACGATTTTAAATTTTTGATTCCGCTTATGAGTTTAAAAGAAAAAAAATAAAAAATTGTATGGGAAATTAAGGGTACAGTATTAGGGTCGCTACAGACAATGTGGACGAGTGCGTTATATAGTCTATGTGGACGAATAAGGCATATGTAGTCTGCGTGGACGAGTGCGTTAAGTAGCCTATGTGTACTAGTGAGTTGAGTAAGTTGTGTGGACGATTAAGTTAAATAAGTCACGTGAGCGAACGATTAGGTCACGTGGCTTGTGGACGACAAATTTAAATAAGTCTATAGATGTTGGGTACGTGGACGATGAGTTCGTATAATCCCGTGGTCGATAAGGTCACGAGGACCATGGGCGACAATTTAAATGAGTCACGTGGTCTGTGGACAAAAACCCGTAGTCGTTAAATCCCTGTAGTCGTGGGCGAGAACATCATCCACAGTTGAGGTATGTTGTTATCTGAAACGCTGTCGTCTAAATTAAGGCTGTCTATAGTGACATCATCCAAAGTCGCTCGTCCAGAGCTCGTCGTCCAGACTTGTAGACAGACTCTGTTCGACAAACTTCTTAATATTGTCGAACTGTTTGCAGGTGGTGTAGGGAAGCTTTAAACGATGTTGAACCCGAAGTTTTGCTATCCTGTATTCGTCGTGATTCTGTTTAAATAATATGATTTTCCGCTGCAAGTTTTTATGCTTTAAATAATGTCGTTTTTGACTGTTGAGTGAAGATTTAAAAAAAAATATATATTTCTTAGTCCTGTTCAGTGTTATGAGTAGCGAACCGGGTTATAAAAATTTGGGTCGTTACAGTATGGTATCAAAGACAATTAGTTAAACCGTTCAAAAGATTACTCATAGGTGCCGATCGTCGTATGGAAGTACTCCAACAACTGTAAGTGTTTATGTTAACATTAGTTATTAGATATTTATGAGAGAAATTAACCTTGTACAGTAATATAGCAAAATGGCTAGACAACCAGGAAGACCAAGAGTACCGAGAGAGATGCCAAATTTGAGAAGTGAGGAGGATCCTAGTGTGATTATGGAGCTACAACTTTGGTACGTCAGCAGTTTGAACAATTGGGACTGCTTCTGAACCGAGATGTGCAAAGGAGTGCCAACTCGTGTTCCAACAATAAGCAATCAGGGACAGATTCCGGAGACTACAGCCGCCCACGTTTGATGGAAAGTCATCCGATCCGGTTGTTGCTGAGGGATGGCTTAGGAAGATTGAGAGTGTGTTCAAATGTGACAACATTGGAGAGGGAGACAAAGTCACGTTGGCAATGTTCCATTTGGCTGAGGAAGCTCTACTTTGGTGGGAAACAATGGAGACCACCACTGATGTTCTGGCTATGTCTTGGTCACAATTCAAGGAAATTTTCTATGAGAAATACTTTAACAGCACCGTCCAGACCGCAAAGAAGGTGGAGTTTCTGAACTTGAAGCAGACGGGGTCCGTGTCTGAGTACAATAGACAGTTTGAGTCCCTGTCCAGGTTTGCTAGACATCTTGTTCTGTAACGCCCCGAGTTTCCCAAACCCGGTTTGTTACTCATAAACCCGAACATAACTAAGAAAATTCAGACAAAATTTAAAACTTCGCTCGAAAGTCAAAATTTGACATTTTCTAAAACCTCAAAACATTTAAAGAACTGCAGCAGAAATTATTTGAGGAAAAATTGAGTTAAACAAAACTATAGAACAATGCTTGAATAATCGGTTGAGATATTAAGGAGTGATCGGTTAAAAGAAATAAAGGTTTAAATCGCGGAATACTTTAAAAGTTGCAAAAGTCAAATGCATCTGTCGCTGAACAAAGTCAACAAAAGGGCAAAAATAAACCGAAGGTTTCCACCGATGACGTCAGCCGGATGAATCGTTCATCCAACCTCTGCCGATCGCAAAACGACAAGTTTTGCTACTCGCATCTACTGATGACGTCTGTCGGATGATTCGTTCATCCAACCTCTACCGATCACAAGACGACAAATCCTTTACTCACGTCTTCTGAAAGAACAAACTACGTATACCGACCACAAAATGACAAAGCTTCTACTACATCATCTGATAGGTTTATTACTGAAGACATCATCCGATGACTATACTGAAGACATCATCCGATGGCTTTACTGAAGACATCATCTGATGACTATACTGAAGAAATCATCCGATGGCTTTACTGAAGACATCATCCGATAACTATACTGAAGACATCATCCGATGGCTTTACTGAAGACATCATCCGATAGACAATAGGACAACAACAATTTCACTCTAACAAAGAAAACTCCGACTACTAGAAGAACTTGAGCAATTTACTAAAATTCATTCAAAACCACTTAAATTCGGACACTACTCCAACATTTAGTAAAACCACTATTAACACCAACAGAGTATAATTGTCTGGAAGAAAATCTCAAGATGAGTTCAGAAACATTAAAACTACTACTGTCATGAAAATCTAACATACTTAAATTGAAACATTGTCAATTAAACCTTCACACCAACTTACATCAGTTAAACCGCCCCATCAGCTGCCAGATTGCTGCATAGATGCACTCCTCCAACCAGCCTAGTTCTCAGCAAACTCAGTAAACACACCTGCTGTCACTTCTTCACCTACATCACAAAACTCATCTATTAGCCTAATGCTAAGTAAGTAAAACAATAATGTAATGTAATGCTGAAACATAAATTCTTAAATATGCAGTTTCTACTTTCTCATCTCAGTTGCATATGCATCGTTTCTAATCTGATCCCCTTGTGAAATTGGGAGTTGGATCACTTCTCCCAAAGTATAAATATCCACTGACTCATTAAGGGGCGGATTACTTCCCTTAACAGTAAATCTGATTCACATAGCTGTTTCTGATCCCCCTGTTCGATGAGAAGTGGATCAAGTTTCCCAAAGTCTAACTATCCACTGTCTCATTAAGGGGCTGATTATTTTCCTTAACAGTAAATCTGATTCACATCGCTGTTTCATTATGTTCATTCCTTACCATGCAAACATGCATTCAAATTCATTTTCGTATACTTTTAAAATATGATGCATGACATACAAACACATTCAAGCAAACAAAATCCTAATGTTTTGTGATGTAGGCCCGAAGGCACAAGCATACTTCACTTACCTGGTTCCTGGAAATTGTCTGGTTGCTAGTTACTTCGGAAATCTGTCCACCTAAGTTCATAACAGAACATCAATCAAACCTTCACCAAGAATCAAACAAAAACTCAAGGAATCCAGTTAGAAATTCTACTACCCGAGCATTCCCATTAATCACCAAAACTCGAACCTACCCTTATTCGCAACATCCTCAAAATCCTCACATTGTACTCCCTCGGGTACCTAACCACTATATCGTAAGAGAAATGAGGAAAACTTAACTAGGTTGAAGGAGAATTGGGCGAGGGAATCGCCTAGAGAGTTCTGCTGCAGAGCTGAAAGCTGAAAGAGGAATGGTAAGCAAGATAGTGGCGGCTACAGTGCATTAAACCCAACCCTCTTCCTTAAATATGTTATCCACTTTTGAAATTTCCAATTTACTCTTATACCCTTGTCTAGTCACTCAATAACCCTACTTTAATTATTGCCTAATAAAGTGTATACCATTTACAATAAAAGAGAGCTGGTTCGATAGAACCGGGTGTTACATGTTCACAGGAATGAGGATAAGGTGTTTCAATTTATGCATGGACTGAAACCAGAGATTTACAGAGGGGTCAAGTTTTCGGGTATTAAAGGTTTGTCTTACGGTGAAATCGTGTCCACGACGTTGGAAGTGGAAGAAGCAGAAATGAAGTGTACTGGAGAACGAGAAGCCTCACGAAAGTTTATTCAGGCACACCAACAGAGCGGGATGAAGAGGCCCAGTGAAGGCCAGGGTAGTCAAGGAGCAGGAAAGAAAGTACAGAATGCTAGGAAGTTTTCCTAGTGCCCGAAATGTTTGAAGAGTCACCCGGGCGAGTGCAGATTTGAGACGGGAAGGTGTTTCAACTGTGAAGAAGTTGGACACACATTCAAGGATTGCCCGAAACCCAGAGTTATTCGATGCTACAACTGTAACAAAGTTGGCCATATTAACAGAGACTACCCAGCTTTAAGGAATGACCCTACTAAGTTGAAGCAGAGGATATTCTCCATGATGGAGTCGGGTGATGAAGATCAGCCCGCTGTAGTGTCAGGTACCATATTGATCAACTTTATACCTGCTTTTACTTAATAGATTCCAATGCAACACATTCATTTATAGCGTCTGCGTTTGCTGTCAAGTTAGATGTACAGTTTACCCCTACTGAGCACGTGTTTAACGTCGCGTTACCCTCTGGTGAACGCATTCACTCTAACCAAGTGATGCTTGATAGTGTTGTGTTAGTGGGAAACATGAATCTACCTGCTGATCTCATTATTATGAATATAATGGGATTTGATGTAACCCTAGGAATTGATTGGTTGTTTAAGCATTATGCTACAATCGATTGTAGGACTGGAATTGTTAGTTTTCAACCCCCTGGTGGTTTGAGCCACACCTTTCAAGCTTTGAAAAAGGGTAGGGAGATGTCTGTTATGACTCCTATCAGTTGTAGACCCTCTCCATGCAGAGAGTATTTATGCTTTTTGGCCAGCATTATAGACACACAATTTGTAGGAAAAGCAAGTCCCCAAAATGTCTTAGTTGTCCGAGACTTCCTAAAAGTATTTCTAGATGACCTTTCTACTTTGCCACCTGATAGAGAAATTGAGTTTATTATAGACAATTACCCAGGCACCGAGTCTGTATCTAAGAATCCCTATAGATTAGCACCAACGGAGCTTAGAGAGTTAAAGAAACAGTTGGAAGATCTGTTAGAGAAAGGGTTCATACGCCCTAGTTTTTCACCATGGGGTGCACCTGTTCTTTTTGTCAAAAAGAAGGATGGAACATTATGTATGTGCATTGATTATCGGGAATTAAATAAGCTAACCGTCAAGAATAAGTATCCATTACCAAGAATTGATGATTTATTCGACCAACTACATGGTGCGCAGGTCTTCTCTAAGATTGACCTAAGGTCAGGTTACTATCAACTAAAAGTTAAATCCAAAGATATTCCAAAGACTGCCTTTCGCACAAGGTATGGGCATTATGAGTTCTTAGTAATGTCTTTTGGATTAACAAATGCACCAGCAGCCTTCATGGACCTTATGAATAGAATGTTCCACGAATATTTAGATAAATTTGTCATAGTGTTTATTGATGATATCTTAATCTATTCACGTACTAAAGATGAGCATGCAAGGCACCTGACCTTGGTATTGGGAGTACTAAGGCAACATCAACTTTATGCCAAGTTTTCCAAGTGTGAGTTTTGGTTGGACAGAGTTCACTTTCTTGGTCACATGATCTCGGGAGATGGAATATCTGTCGATCCAGTCAAGGTTCAAGCAGTTAAGGAGTAGCCCCAACCAAAGAATGCTACAGATATTCGAAGTTTCCTTGGATTAGTAGGATATTACAGGAAATTTATTGAAGGATTCTCGAAGATTGCAACGCCCCTCACTCGGTTAACAAGGAAAAACATGAAGTATGTGTGGACTGATGAATGTGAGTATAGATTTCAGACTTTGAAACAGAGATTGACCAATGCTCCAATATTGACACTTTCTGATGAGAATGGAAAGTTTAGCATTTATTGTGATGCTTCTAAGGTTCATCTTGGCTGTGTGTTGATGCAAGATGGAAGGGTAATAGCTTATGCCTCTAGACAGTTGAAAACACAAGAGAAGAATTGCCTTACCCACGACTTAGAATTAGCTGCAGTAGTTTTTGCATTAAAAATTTGGAGACATTACTTGTATGGACAATCTTGTGAAATATTCTCGGACCATAAAAGTCTGAAATATATTTTCACACAGAAAGAATTAAATATGAGGCAACGTCGATGGTTGGAATTTGTCAAGGATTACGATTTTGAGATTAAATACATCCCCGGCAAGGCAAATGTAGTGGCTGATGCTTTGAGCAGAGTGACAACATCAGTCTCGGCAATAATGATTGACATGTCGTTAGCCTTAGAATCAGAATTCCATAGATTCAATCTGGAAGCAGTGTCTAGCGTGTCAGCCATGCATTCTGCTATATCCTTGAAGCCTACAATTTTGGATAGAATAAAGGAAGTTCAAGCGAATGATGTTGAATGCGATAAGTATAAGTCATGCATGGATTCTACAGATAAGTCGGAATTCAATTATTCTAAAGATTGAATTCTTAAGTTTCGGAATAGATGGTTTGTCCCAGCTAATGATGAACTTCAAAAGGAGATCCTTTCTGAGGAACATTCTTCTAGACTGTCTGTCCATCCTGGAAGTACAAAAATGTACAGAGACCTTAGACAATATTATTGGTGGCCAAATATGAAAAGAAGTGTGGCAGAGTACGTAGGATCGTGTTTAGTTTGCCAACAGATTAAAGCTGAACATCAGAGGCCTGCTGGAACATTGCAACCGTTACCAGTTCCTAAATGGAAATGGGAGCAAATAACGATGGATTTTGTTGTAGGATTGCCTAGGACAGCAAGGGGACATGATGCAATTTGGGTGATAGTTGATCGTTTAACCAAATCTGCTCACTTCCTGTCAATAAAGATGACATACTCGATGGATCAGCTTGCTGAATTGTATGTGCATGAGATTATACAATTGCATGGAGTTCCAGTCACAATAGTTTCAGACCGAGATTCTAGATTTACATCTAAGTTTTGGAAGAGTTTGCATAAGGCTATGGGTACGCAGCTCAATTTTAGTACAGCTTTTCACCCTCAAACTGATGGACAATCTGAAAGGACTATTCAAACATTGGAGGATATGCTTCGAGCATGCACATTAGATTTTTAGGATTTTTGGAGTAAGTACTTATCATTGGTGGATTTTTCTTATAATAACAGGTTTCAGGCAACAATAGGTATGGCACCGTATGAAGTATTATATGGACGAAAATGCAGATCTCCTTTGTATTGGGATGAGGTTGGTGAAGCACGTTTGCTTGGTCCTGATGTTGTGCAGCAAACAGTGGAGAAGATTACCCTCAGCCGACAGAGAATCTTGATAGCTCAGAGCCGACAGAAAAGTTATGTTGATTGTAGACGTAGAGAAGAGTTTGAAGTAGGTGATGAAGTTTTTCTTAAGGTATCACCATTCAAAGGAGTTGTGAGATTTGGAAAGAGAGGCAAGTTGAACCCCAGATATATTGGACCATTCACAATCTTGAAGAGGATTGGGAAAACAGCTTACCAATTACAGTTACCAACCTCTATGGAAGGAATTCATAATGTATTCCATGTTTCCATGTTGAAGAAGTGTATGCGAGATCCATCTCAGGTTGTAGAACAATAGAATATTGAGGTTCATCCTACTCTTACCTACGAGGAGAAACCTGTGAAGATCCTAGATTATGCCGTAAAAGTGTTGCGCAGCAAAGAGGTTCCATTGGTGAAAGTCTTATGGCATAACTAGAATGTTGAGGAGGCAACTTGGGAACACCAGCAGGACATGATGGACCAACATCCAGAATTATTCAGGTATTGAATTTTGAGGACAAAATTCTTTTAAGGAGGGTGGATTGTAACACCCGGTTCCATTAAATCAAATTATTTTATCAAATTTTGATGTACATTTTTAGGGATGAAATTGGGAGAAAAAATTGATTAGGTTAATAAGTGTTTAGGCAGGGGCATATATGTAATTGGATTATATAGTGGATAACATATTTATGGAAATGGTTTAATGAGGTTTAGCCGCCACTATTTTCCACTTCCTTTTCGGTTCTCAGCTCAGCACAGTGCTCTAAGAGATTCTCCCTCCCATTCCTCCAGCCTAGGTGAGTTTCCCTCGTTTACCTTGTGTTTTATTGGCGAGATAACAGAGGGAGTACAATGTGTGTGTTTGAGAAAAGGTTCGGGTTTTGGTGAAAATCGGTAATCCATGATTAACAAAGTTCCAAACTAGTTGCCTTAGATTTTTGGTTGATTTAGGATTTAGTTTGGTGAAGATTTAATTAATGTTCATGAAGTAGCTTACAACTGTGCATTTTTCAGGAAGCCAGGTAAATAGAGTTTGTGTGCGCCTTCGGGCCTACATCATAAAACAGTAGGATTTATGCATGTTTTGTATGTTTTCCAGTACGTCATGCATCATGTTTGTTTTGGAAGCTTACGAAAATCAATTTACATGTCATGGCATGGTAAGACATGAACAGAATTAATCAGATCAGCTATTAAGGGAACTAATCCGCCCCTTAATCGAGTTAGAGGATGTATGACTTTGGAAAAATTGATCCATTTCCCAATGGACAGAAGGATCAGATAGCTATTAAGGGAACTAATCCGCCCCTTAATCGAGTTATAGGATGTATGACTTTCGGAAAGATTGATCCACTTCCCAATGGACAGAAGGATCAGATCAACAGAGAACGAGTATGAATTCAACTGAGTTGTGAAAGTAGAAACTGCATGAATAGGATTTATGTTTCAGTATTTCATTTCATTATTTCTCTACTTATTTAGCATTAGGCTAATAGATGAGTTGTGTGATGTAGGTGCTGAGGTAACTTCAGGTGAATTCTCTGAGTTTACTTGGCGCAGTTGATGGAATGCATCCTTGCCACGACCTGGTGCACTGATGAGGCGGTTTGACTTGTAACACCCGAGTTTTTCGGGTTTCCGCTCCAAGAGTATTTTCGTAAATAGTAAATTAGGTCCGATTTGCGAACGGAGAGTTTTGTTAGAACCCTAGTGATTAATATGGATTTTTGGAGGAATAAGGAAATTTGGAGAAATCGAAACGATATTAACGAAATAAGCAAAGAATTAAGGGAAGGGCATATAGGTAATTTGCTAAGTCAAAAATTTAATTAAAACATAATTTCCTCCCCTTTTTCCCTCATTTCTTCCTTCTCCTACGCAAAGCTATCCTCCTTTGGCGATTTTCTTCTTCCCCTCCACGTTCTCTCCTCCTCCAATCATTCTCTTCCTTTTCGGTGATTTCTCTTCCGTTTTCCTTCAACAATCGTACCCTAGGTAAGATTCTAAGTATCCTATGTATTTAGTTTTGGTTTTGGAGTTGATTTCAGTTAGGATTTCAATTGGGCATTTCTTGAAATTGTCGTTTTAGGTTAGGAATGAGTTAGGTTGTTGATTGGTGATGTGTTTATTGTTATTATAGTTGATTTGATAAATTATTAGGGATTTTTAGTTGCTGGAGTTTGAAGAAAAGCCATTAATAGAGTTTGTTAAATTGTGAGCGCAATGTGCTCGATGAAATGCCCGAAAGACTTTAATACAAGTTTTAGAGAAATTAGCTTCGGCTAAAAGCTTAGTTTAAGTTTGAGAATTATTTATTTAGGATCAGTTTGAATGCCTATATTTGTGAAATGCCTTTGGTGGACACGGCTTTTGGATGGTACTCGGCTCGCTACAGACGCCAGGTAAGTGGGTGTTAGGTTTTCGACCCATAAGGCCCTACATCGTGTCAATGCTAGGTTTTTGTGCTTTGATGATGATTTTCTGATTGTGGGGTTTAATGAGTCGGGTAGCTTAGGATGTTAGTTGTTAGCGATTGTTAGGTTCGTTGCGAGTAAAGCACGTCAATGTACGTTGTGAACTGTTTGATGATATGTTTTTATGATATGTTATGCGTAAATTTCTCATGCATCATGTTTTTCTCAAGTGACATATGAAATGTTTCCATGCATGATTTATGTAAAGAAAAGGTAACGATTAAGTGTGGGTTGGGACCGTATGGCCATATCAACAAAACTAATGTCACTGTCCATGAGATGGACCATGATTACGGTCGAAAGGACTATGTACACGTACTTGGCCTACTCCCTGGTACAATGCCCGCCTTAATCCATGTCAACTGAAAAGAAAAAGAATATGAACAAGTAAATGAATAAGAATAAGTAAATGAATCAGCTTTATGAATTCATGCATTCATGTACATGTTAAGTATAGTGCATTCCCTTACTAAGCATTAGGCTTAATGTTTATATTGTATGATGTAGGTGACAAGAGCGAAGGTGAGGAACCTCCTCTCGATGGCAAGTAATGGTGGTCGATGGATGGTGCTCGTGGTAGCGGGGAGTGTTTGGCTAGGCATGACGACCCGTGGGTGTACTCCAAATTGTTTTGTGGTAAATAGGGATAAACTAGTTTTGATATTAGATATATGATGGATTGTAGGATAAATGATGAAGTTTGATATTCTGGTAATCGTACATGGGATGTAGGCCTGAAACCATGTTATTTTGGATTATTTAATAAAAATATTGTTGTTGGTGTTTTAGGGAATTCCATGTATACGTCCAACATTCATGTGGTGAATTAAAATTGATAGATAAATATATGTGTTTGAAACCAGTAAGGATTCATGTAGTCGGTTTCATGAATTGAAGGTATAAAAATTAGAATGATCCATGCAGTCGTTCTATGATTTGTGTCGTATCTTAGTTATGTTTAAGTCATGATCGACATTGGACGATAAAGTTAAGTGTTCTGCATGAAAGTCGCCGTCCACGGTCTGTGGTCGACAAAGTCAGTTAGGTGTTTATGTAGAAAAGGCATCGTCCAATGTCTATGGACAACGAAGTCAGATAAGCGTTTTTGAAGGTAAGTCGTCGTCCAACTTCACTTGAGGTTTTAAAAAGTCACGTGGACGAATGAGTCTGTGTGGACGAGTAAGATAAGTAGTCTGTGTGAACGATAAGTCACGTGGACGAATGAGTCTGCGTGGACGAGCAAGTTAAGTAGTTGGTGTGGACGATACGTCTAAGTAGTCTGTGGACGATGGTCTGTGGACGAATATGTCTTAGTATTCCGGGGACGCTAATATCGTCAGAGTCTGGGGACGGTAACATCGCTCAATTCTGAGTATGTGATCGCCGGCAGATTCTGAGAACGTTTTCGTCGTCAGATTCTGAGTATGTTAACGTCGGCCGATTCTCACTTAGTAGAATCTCGAGGGGAATTGAACGTTGATGACTCACCTACAATACTTTTCTGTTTGGGAGAATTTGCTCTCTCTCACTGGTCGATTGCTGTTAACTAATTGAATGATTCTCTATTAGTTAGAATGTGATTTAAAGAAAAAAAAAATAAGGCAGGAAAAAGGTAAGGGAGAACTTCTTATAAGAAATGTTGAGGTCTTAAGTTAAGTCTACGTACGGCAACTCCGTGGCGGCCCTGGCCGGGTCGGGGTCGTCACAATTATGGTATCAAAGCACCGGAGTTTTAAAAACGATTCTGTGGACTGCCTACCAAACACAAACCGCCGCACGAGAACTCTCCATCGACTGTAAGTGTTTGTGTTTAAGTATGATTCTTAGATGTTTATTTTGTGTGTGTTTCTTAATGTGTCTAGGAACAAGAAAATGCCGAAAGCACCTAGACAACCCGAGGAGAATCTTATTAGCCAGCTTATAGACGTAGTGCACCAACAATCAGAACAGATAGGGATTTTACTCAACCGAGATAGGAATGGTAGTGGACAAGGTAGTGTTTCATGGGACCGGGGTAGAGAACAAACTAGGAAATTTCAACCTCCAAGGTTTGGTGGATGTGTCATGGATCCGATCCAAGTTGAGGGGTCCCTCGGTGATTTTCTGTCACCCCCAGTCGATGAAAGGCCACAACCAGCGAAGGGCATTAAGAGGCCAAACGATCCATCGATTGTGCAAGATAGGAGCAAACGACCCCGCAGAGCTCGTCAAGCTCCTCTGTGCCCTACATGTTGGAAGGGTCATTACGGGCAATGTAGATTGTACTTGGATTGATGTTTTAGGTGCGATAAAAAGGGGTCACCGAGCCAAGGATTGTCTAGGGCAGAACAAGAAGATACCGAGTGGTCCTTCGAGGATAATTGCTAGAATCGATGATAGGGAAGCTACCCAACCATTTGTGGTTTCAGGTATTATTTCATTTTAGTAATTAATATAGTATAATTGTGGTTAGATGTTACGATTTAAAAATGATATTGGTGTGGTAGATAGAAGTAGGTTTGAGAATAGAGGGTTTAGAAAACATGGTGAATTAGAAATATGGTGATGTAGATCTCAACTTGAGGAGAGAGAGAGTGTATGCATCAAGATAGGTAACCTAGATTAGATACCGCTAGTACATCTAAGTGAATAAGAGAACATAGTAAAAAAAAAAAAACTCATATATTTAGGTTTATGAGAAATTGGAAGTGTTTAGATGAAAGCAATGTTCGAGAGTTCAGCTTAAGTAAACTGTCGAGAGAGTAAGAGATGTGTTGCCTACTTTTGCAAAGATGATGTGATTGATCGATACAAAGTCTTGGATGTATACAATGAGTACATTGAAGTGTTTGTATTGATCAGTTTGTATTGATCAATATAGATGGGGAAAATAAAGAGATCTAGGCGAGGTTGGTAAATTAATACATAGTAAACGAGTTAAGTAATTAGGTACTGCTTAACCAAGGGACATAGGATAGAATATAAGAGTTAGAAATTTACTTGAAACGCCTAAAAAGTGTAACGAATCAAAGGAGAGCTTAGCACCTTAGATTGGGAGTCATGTTTAGAGGTTAGTGTATCCCGTGCAATGTTAGAAGGGATGGTGAATCGACAAGAGTAAGTGTCAATTATAGGAAATGTAGTGGACTAAATGATTTTAAATAGTCTATAGTTGATATGGTTTGAGTTAAGAACCTCAAGCACGAGGCTTACCTACGAGATGGAAGTGGGAGCACCTGTGTTCGAGGAACTAGGAGGGTAGAACTTAATGAAGTGATGTTTCTTGGTTTTTGGAGAATAGAAGGATAAGATTTGGAAAATTTTAAGAGATGAGGATTAAGGTTGTAACCCTACCTATAACAAGCTTGATAAGAAGGGAATTGTTAGATGAATCATTGCTAAAAAACCAAGTAAAATATTTAGAACTCGACTAGAAGAAATGACAGAATAGTAGACTAGTTAGTAGCTTTCGAGGGAATTCTTGTGAAATGTTAAGAAGAAGTGTAGGCCATGTTTAATTAAATGAAGGGTTTAGATTAGAAGTTAAGCTTGAATGTGAAGTCGTACGAATCGAGGGATTGGTGAGTTATCAAGTACATTAGGAATAAGATTAAATTAGAAATTTCTAAGGCTCGACCCGTAAGTAACGAAGTCGAAGCCAATGATTTTGTAAATAGCTAAGGTTAAGGTTGATAAACTTAAGTGTGGGAAGTAGATCCCAACTTGGGGAAATAAAGACTATGTGATGTAAGATAAAATGACCGGTTAGGTAGATTTTTGGGTTTCAGATAGTGTCATATAGGTAAGAAAGAAGATTAACTAGATTAAAGAAAAGGTCGAGATAAGAGTTAAGTAGTTAAGGTTATAGAATTTGAAGCATATTGGATGAAAGGAAGAAAGATTTGCACGAAGACTATGCAAGTGAGCTTAGAGGTGAAGTTAGAACAGAAGGTATAGGAAAGTTTCGACTCATAAGTTACGTCGAAGTGTTCTTGCACCTTTTAAGGTGTTGGGTGAATAGTTTAACGACCTTGTTTAGACTTAAGAATTTGTTAGTGATTGATGATGACTGAGGTAAAAGTTGGATAAAACGAGCGTAGTGTACATAATTATAGAGAATTAGAGAATACCTTGAAAGCGTAAAGGGTTAGATTTAAGTATTTAAAGTCATGTGTATGAGAATGACATTAGAGTGATTAAGAAAATGTTATGATTGTCCAAGGTACGTAGGTATAAGAGATGAGAGTGTTAAATAGGAAGTAAGATAGTAGTGTAAAGAAGAGTTCGAAATGGAGGATTAGGATGAAAAATCTACGTAGCAAGTACTTAGTGTCATAGAATTGAAGAAGCCTTGAGGGTTTGATGTAGTTAGGTGCGTGTTGTTGTCATGAAATTAAAAGAGTTAGAAACGGAATGAACTTAGCTCGAAGGAAAAACTAGAGTTGAAGTTAAGTTAGAGGGGATCGAGGGTCTAAGTGATGGAGGTTAAGTTGAAATCGATGGATGTATGAACTATGAAGTTACGAAGTGCGTAGTTAAAAGAGTTTAAAACTTTGGAGATATGAGAAACTATCAAGACTCGAAGGGTGAGTAAGACCACGGGAGTGTCGAGGTTAGTATTGCAGGCATAGTTACCTAGATAATGTGAGGGTGAGTAATTAGAAGATAACTAATTAGAAGATAACTAAGCAATAATTTTGAAGACAAAATTCCAATTAAGGAGGGAAGGATATAACACCCGAGTTTTTCAAGTTTCTGCTCCAAGAGTATTTTCGTAAATAGTAAATTAAGTCCGATTTGTGAACGGAGAGTTTCGTTAGAACCCTAATGATTAATATGGATTTTTGGAGGAATAAGAAAATTTGGAGAAACCGAAACGATAGACTAATTAACGAAATAAGCAAAGAATTAAGGGAATGGCATATAGGTAATTTACTAAGTCAAAAATTTAATTAAAACATAATTTCCTCCCCTTTTTCCCTCATTTCTCCTTTCTCCTACGCAAAGCTCTCCTCCTTTGGCGATTTTCTTCTTCCCCTCCACGTTCTCTCCTCCTCCAATCATTCTCCTCCTTTCCAGTGATTTCTCTTCCGGTTTTCCTTCAACAATCGTACCCTAGGTAAGATTCTAAGTATCCTATGTATTTAGTTTCGATTTTGGAGTTGATTTCGGTTAGGGTTTCAATTGGGAATTTCTTGAAATTGTCGTTTTAGGTTAGGAATGAGTTAGGTTGTTGATTGGTGATGTGTTTATTGTTATTATAGTTGATTTGATAAATTATTAGGGATTTTTGGTTGCTGGAGTTTGAAGAAAAATCATTAATGGAGTTTGTTAAATTGTGAGCGCAACGTGCTCGATGAAATGCCTGAAAGACTTCAATACAAGTTTTAGAGAAATTAGCTTTGGCTAAAAGCTTAGTTTAAGTTTGAGAATTATTTATTTAGGATAGGTTTTAATGCCCATATTTGTGAAATGCCTTAGGTGGACACGGCTTTTGGACGGTGCTCGGCTCGCTACGGACGCCAGGTAAGTGGATGTTAGGTTTCCGGCCCTTAAGGCCCTACATCGTGTCAATGCTAGGTTTTTGTGCTTTGATGATGATTTTCTGATTGTGGAGTTTAATGAGTCAGGTAGCTTAGGATGCTATTTGTTAGCGATTGTTAGGTTCGTTGCGAGTAAAGCACGTCAATGTATGTTGTGAACTGTTTGATGATATGTTTCAATTAAAGTTAGGTTCGTTGCGTAAATTCCTCTTGCATCATGTTTTTCTCAAGTGACATATGAAATGTTTCCATGCATGATTTATGTAAAGAAAAGGTAACGATTAAGTGTGGGTTGGGACCGTATGGCCATATCAACAAAACTAATGTCACTGTCCATGCGATGGACCATGAATACGGCCGAAAGGACTATGTACACGCACTTGGCCTACTCCCTGGCACAATCCCCGCCTTAATCTATGTCAACTGAAAAGAAAAAGAATATGAACAAGTAAATGAATAAGAACAAGTAAATGAATCAGCTTTATGAATTCATGCATTCATGTACATGTTAAGTATAGTGCATTCCCTTACTAAGCATTAGGCTTAATGTTTATATTGTATGATGTAGGTGACAAGAGCGAGGTGAGGAACCTCCTCTCGATGGCAAGTAATGGTGGTCGATGGATGGTGCTCGTGGTAGCGGGGAGTGTTTGGCTAGGCATGACGACCCGTGGGTGTACTCCAAATTATTTTGTGGTAAATAAGGATAAACTAGTTTTGATATTAGATATATGATGGATTGTAGGATAAATGATGAAGTTTGATATTCTGGTAATCGTACATGGGATGTAGGCCTAAAACCATGTTATTTTGGATGATTTAATAAGAATATTGTTGGTGATGTTTTAGGGAATTCCATGTATACGTCCAACATTCATGTGGTGAATTAGAGTTGATAGATAAATATATGTGTTTGAAACCAGTAAGGATTCATGTAGTCGGTTTCATGAATTAATGGTATAAAATTTAGAATGATCCATGCAGTCGTTCTGTGATTTGTGTCGTATCTTAGTTATGTTTAAGTCATGATCGACATTGGATGATAAAGTTAAGTGTTCTGCGTGAAAGTCGCCGTCCACGGTTCGTGGTCGACAAAGTCAATTAGGTGTTTCTGTAGAAAAGGCATCGTCCAATGTCTGTGGACGACGAAGTCAGTTAAGCGTTTTTGAAGGTAAGTCGTCGTCCAACGTCACATGAGGTTTTAAAAAGTCACGTGGACAAATGAGTCTGCGTGGACGAGTAAGATAAGTAGTCTGTGTGAACGATAAGTCACGTGGACGAATGAGTCTGCGTGGACGAGCAAGTTAAGTAGTCGGTGTGGACGATACGTCTAAGTAGTCTGTGGATGATAGTCTGTGGACGAATATGTCTGAGTATTCCGGGGACGATAATATCGTCAGAGTCTGGGGACGGTAACGTCGCCCAATTCTGAGTATGTTATCGCCGGCAGATTCTGAGGACGTTTTCGTCTTCAGATTCTGAGTATGTTAACGTCGGCCGATTCTCACTTAGTAGAATCCCGAGGGGAATTGAACGTTGATGACTCGCCTACGATACTTTTCTGTTTGGGCGAATTTGCTCTCCCTCATTGGCCGATTGCTATTAACTTTAATTGAATGATTCTCCATTAGTTAGAATCTGATTTAAAGAAAAAAAATAAGGCGGGAAAAAGGTGAGTGAGAACTTCTTATAAGAAATGTTGAGGTCTTGAGTTAAGTCTACGTACGGCAACTCCGTGGCGGCCCTGGCCGGATCGAGGTCATCACATGACTAGTGCTGTCATGTGAGGAATTTTTATGGATAAAGGTTTAGTTAATTGTGAGATTAGAATTCTGATAGCAGTGATAGTTCTAAATGTTTCGATATGCTTTTGAAATGATTCTGATGATAAAACATGGTTGATTTTGATGGGAGTTATTTTTCTGGATTTTGAGTAAGTTGTGGTTTTAAGTCGTTTTGAATGCTTGCTGTCAAAGTTTATAAGTCCTCTTAGTAGTCAGGATTGTCTAATGTTGGGTGTATAATCGATCAAATTATGCTTCTGTCTTGAGGATAGTCATCCAAAGTTGATAGGGAAAAACAGTAGTAAATTATGTAGACGAGTGAGTTATATAGTCTGCATGGACGAATAAGGTATAAGTAGTCAGCGTGGACGAGTGCGTTATATAGTCTGCGTGGACGAATAAGGCATACGTAGTCTGCGTGGACGAGTGTGTTAAGTAGCCTATGTGGACTAGTGAGTTGAGTAAGTTGTGTGGACGATTAAGTTAAATAAGTCATGTGGGCGAACAATTAGGTCACGTGGCTTGTGGACGACAAATTTAAGTAAGTCTATGGACGTTGGGTCCGTGGACGATGACTTCGTATAATCCCGTGGTCGATAAGGTCACAAGGACCATGGGCGACAATTTGAATGAGTCACGTGGTCTGTGGACAAAAACCCGTAGTCGTTAAATCCTTGTAGTCGTGGACGAGAACATCGTCCACAGTTGAGGTATGTTGTCATCTGAAATGTTGTCGTCTAAATTAAGGCTGTCTGTAGTGACATCATCCAAAGTCGCTCGTCCAGAGCTCGTCGTCCAGAGTCGTAGTCAGACTCTATTCGACAAACTTCTTAATATTGTCGAACTGTTTGCAGGTGTTGTAGGGAAGCTTTAAACGATGTTGAACCCAAAGTTTTGCTAGCCTTTATTTGTCGTGATTCTGTTTAAATAATATGATTTTCCGCTGCAAGTTTTTATGTTTTAAATAATGTCGTTTTTGACTGTTGAGTAAAAATTTTAAAAAAATATATATATTTCTTAGTCCTGTTCATTGTTATTAGTAGCGAACCGGGTTATAAAAATTTGGGTCGTTACACACACTCAATGGTCTATACCTCATACACAGGTCGACACTTCACTCCCTACTGCTATTAACCTTAAACACAACTTTGCAGAAAATTTGACAACATAACGTTTAAATTCATAAGGCCAAATCCTACTATCAAAACTCAACCTCTTGCATTTTCAAACCTATCAAAAGACCATTCTCAAAACAAATATCCATTCATTTCCAAAACATTTCTCAAAACAAGTTTATACATCAAAACACTATCAAAGTTTTAAAATCAAACTATACATAAAAAAAAATGGCTTCAAAACCACACATACTCCCCACGGTTAAATCGCCCCAACAAATAGCCAAGCCGTCGCACGAGCGCACTCCTCCAACCGCCTCCTAGTCCTGGACATGCTCAGAAAATTCACCTGCTATCGTCTCGTCACCTACATCACAGAACTCACTTATTAGCCTAATGGTAAATAAGTCGAATAATGAATGAAATGCAACGACAATAATATATCCTACTCATGCGGTTTCTACTTTCAAGTTTCGTTTTTGTTTGCGTTGGTACTCATGCATGTTGTCGATGATCCTTTGTATAGATCGGAAGCAGAACACTTTTCCCAAATCATACACTACTCAAATCCTCATACGCCATTGGAGGGCAAATCAGTTCCCCCAAGGCCATGCGTTGATCCTCATACTAAATGGGAGGCGGATCACTTTTCCTAAATCATACATCTTCAGCCTCATATGAGGGGCGGATTACTTCCCTCAAAGGTTCATGCCTATCTCGTTTCGTTCGTACCATACCATGTCTTTTCTACTACATGCAAATTCATTTTCATATTCTTTTCAAAATATGATGCATGACATACCAAAAACATACAAAACATGCACAGACCCTACTATTTTGTGATGTAGGCCCGAAGGCACATGCATACTCTACTTACCTAGTTTCCTGGGCAATCCTTAACCATACGCTACTTCGGGATTTCATTCGGACCTAAAATCACAACACATACCATTAATTTAATCTGCACTAAACCTCATTCATCAAACTCTCAATTAAAGACTAATGGTTCACCAAAAACTCACAAAACCCAAAATTCCCCATTTTTAGTCAAATTTCAAATTCGAATAACTAATCCTACACTTATCTGTTTTGGACGATTCAAGGCTCTACAGATTCCTTAGGATGTCTACTTTCTAAAAGGTTAGGACCGTTTAACCAAATAGCACAATTGTCTCGGTCGATTTTTGCAAAACCAAAACTGCCCCTGTAAATTCCAGAATTTTCAGTTTTTGCTTAAAATCCACTATCACCTTATTTTATCTCTACCCAATCCACTAACATGTTATATACGTCCACAAAACAAGGAAAACTAGCTAGAAGTCCTAATTTTAATGCAACACTCGAGTTCCCACAAAAACCCTAATCTAAACTCTCCCAAAACACAATCTAACTCACTCCTCCACTCCCCCTTCAAGCTTAGACAATTAAAACCTACTAGAAAAGAGTAGAAATTACCTTGGATTGGAGAAAACTTGAAGTGAGAAGAAAAATCTGAGAGGGAAGTGTTCTGCGAGTTCGCTGAAGGGAGGGAAATGAAAAAGGGGAAGAAGAACTTCTTTACCCTTCTCACGTGGAAACACCATTTATTCCACTTTTCCTTTTCCTATTTTCTTTTTCTTATTTTAATTAATTCCACTAACCTTTACACCAATTTTCTTTTACTTTACCCATAAATTTACTCACTAATCAATTATTCACACTTACACTATTTTCACAAATACACATCACCCAATACTCATTACAACTTGAGCCGATAATTTGCCAGGTGCTACATCGGCTTCCCTTCCCGAGAATCAAGTCACTCGACCAGACGTTTCTGCTCAGGCCCATCCTGGGTCATGACATACACCATCCTATTTGTGACCACATTTTATTACATGAAATCATAGGTAAACGCCTTATAAAACTTTTCTCCTTACTGAACATTCTTAAATTCTCACTCGATTTATCCGAATCAATTGTTTACCGAGAATTGTACTTAAATGTTTAATGCACTTAATCCAATGTCCAAATTACATAAATTGAACTACATAATTCCAAATTTATAATCAGCAGGGCCATTTTCTTCGTTAGGAAGTCTACTTTAACACCATAAAAATTCATGAAGTTCCTTGCACATTTACCTATTCAATCATACAAAAATATTTCAATTGTTCATATGAAACAATTTATAATTCTAACTCTTTTTATACATAATCTAACTCTTTTTATACATAATCCATTAATTGCACTTCTAATCATGTATTTGTATCTCCCTTAAATTTAAATGTCTCAATAACATATTACGACAAAAGCAAAATTTTTAGATTATTACATTTTACTTTTCTTAAAGAAAATTTCATCTTGAAATTTAAATTAACATACCTCCTAAATAGCCTGGAGTATTTTCCTTCTATCTCCATTCGAAGTTCCCATGTAGCTTCCTCCACTTCTCGATGCCGCCGTTGTACTTTAAAAATTGGAATTACTTTATTTATGAGCAGTTTATATTTTATATCCAAAATTGCAACGGGCTTTTCGTCCATTGTCATTCCTGGATGAAGCTCTATTGCTCTCCAACCAATTATATGCGATAGATCTGGTTCATATGTTTGTAACATCAATACATGAAAAACATTATGAATATCTATTAACTGAGGTGGTAATGTTATTCTATAAGCAACTGTAGCAATATAATAAAGCATTTTGTAAGGTCAAACATACCTAAGTACTAATTTTTCACCTTTATCAAATTTTGGCACACATTTGTGAGATCTTAATTCAATGAACACATGATCACTTTAATTAAATTTCAATACTATCCTCCATTGATCTTTATAACTATTTTGACAACTTTGAGCAGATATTAATTGTTGTTGATTAATTTAATTTGCTTATTAGTTTCTCTAATTAATTCTGGACTAAAAAAATAAATTTTTCACCAATTTAACAGAATGAAAGGAGGATCAATAATCAATTTTGGCACACATTTGTGAGATCTTAATTCAATGAACACATGATCCCTTTCATTAAATTCCAATGCCATCCTCTGTTGACTTCACAACTCTTTTGATGACTTTGAACAGATATTAATTGTTGTTGATTAATTTTATATGCTTATTAGTTTCTTTAATTAATTCTGGCCCAAAAAGAAATTTTTCACAAATTTTGGCCCAACATAACGAGGATATGGATGATCTATCATATAAACCTTCAAATGGTACCATGTCAAAGGAGGATCAATAATCAATTTTGGCACACATTTGTGAGATCTTAATTCAATGAACACATGATCACTTTAATTAAATTTCAATACTATCCTCCATTGATCTTTATAACTATTTGCAACTTTGAGCAGATATTAATTGTTGTTGATTAATTTAATTTGCTTATTAGTTTCTCTAATTAATTCTGGACTAAAAAAATAAATTTTTCACCAATTTTAGCCTAACATAATGAGGATCTAGATGATCTATCATATAAACCTTCAAATGGTACCATGTCAAAGGAGGATCAATAATCAAATTTTGGCACACTTTTGTGATATCTTAATTCAATGAACACATGATCCCTTTCATTAAATTCCAATGCCATCCTCTGTTGATCTTCACAACTCTTTTGATGACTTTGAACAGATATTAATTGTTGTTGATTAATTTTATATGCTTATTAGTTTCTTTAATTAATTCTGGCCCAAAAAGAAATTTTTCACAAATTTTGGCCCAACATAACGAGGATATGGATGATCTATCATATAAACCTTCAAATGATACCATGTCAAAGGAGGATCAATAACTATCATTGTATGCGAACTCTACTAGGTGTAAATTATCCTCCTAGCTTCCTTCAAAACAAATAACACATGCTCTAAGCATGTTATCTAAAATATGTATTGTTCTCTCATATTGATCATTTGATTAAGGATGAGTTGCAACACTCAAATCCAATTGTGTTCCCATTTGTAAACTTTGCTAAAATTTTGAAGTAAATATTGGATTTCTATTAGAAACAATAGAAACGAGTACTTCATGTAATCTTGCTATATTTTGCATATATAGCACTACCCCTAATGTGGATATAAAATGACTGGATTTAGTAAGTCATTCTAGCACTACCTATATTGCATCATTATCTTTAGTAGATCTTGACAAACCTAACACAAAATTCATGCTTACATGCTCCCATTTTCACTTTGCTACTGGTAAAGGTTCCAATAGCCTTGTGGTCATTTATATTTTGCCATTACCTGTTGACAAGTTTGGCATTTGGACACGTATTTAGCAATGCACTCTTCATCTCTTTCCACCACAACTCTTTCTCTATGTTCCGATACATTTTATTATTACCTGGATGAATGCAAATTTGGAGCATTGATACTCCTTTAGAATCTCATCCTTTTTTTGCTCAATATTTGGGACCACCAATCTGCCCATATATCTTATTTCTTCTTCGTTTAGGAGATAAATTCTTTCAATTTCATTGGCTAAAATTTTAGCTTTCAGTTTGATTATCTCATAATCTTCCGTTTATAGTTCAATATCTCTCTGTAATAGAGTAGGTTTTACAACTATATTCTTGAGATAAACCTTCCTTTTCTTCTTCTTCAATTGCAAATTATATGCATAAATTTCAAACCACATATTATACACCCATATACCAAAACTAGTTGATGTTATTCTTGATTTTCTACTTAAGGCATTAACCACTACATTTGCTTCACCTGGATGATAATGAAGTGGACAGTCGTGATCTTCTGAAATTTTCATCCAATGTATTTGCCTCTGATTCAATTCTCTCTTAGTAAACAGATACTTCAGACTTTTGTAATCTGAATACACTTTAAAAATCTCATCATATAAATAATATCTTCAGTGCTTTAAATCAAATACCATTGCTACTAATTTCAAATCATGTAGAGATTGATTATGTTCATGAGGCTTCAATTGTTTAGAACCATATGCAACCACTCATTTATCCTGCTATGTTCATGAGGCTTCAATTGTTTAGAACCATATGCAACCACCCATTCATCTTGCATCCATACATAGCTCAATCCTTGCAAAGATGCATCACAATGTACTATATATCCTCTTCCTCTTTCTGGAATGATTAGGATTGGTGGGGATACCAATTTCTTCATTAAAAGTTGAAGTGCAATTTCACATTTATCATCCCACTAAAATTTAACTCCTTTTCTTGTTAAATTAGTCAATGATAGATATTTTAGAAAATGCTTTTACAAATTGTTGATAATACCTAGCTAGTCCTGAGAAATTATGTATCTCGACCACTGATTTTTGTTGCACTCAATTTTGCTCTGTCTCTATTTTCATGGATCCACTGCTATACCACTTCTAGGAAAAACTTTCAAAAATTTAACTTCTCTCAACCAAAGTTCACATTTACTGACTTTGGTATAACGTTGATGTTGTCTCATTAGATCAAGCACAACACAAAAATGTCATTCATATTCTTGTTTCAAAGAGGAATATATCATAATATCATCAATAAATACATTAACAAATATATCCAAATATGGTTTGAATGCCCTATTTATAAGATCTATGAATGATGCTGGAGCATTAGTTAATTCAAATGACATCACTAGATATTCGTAATAACCATATATAGTTTTGAAAGCTTCTTTCTGTATATCCTCTTCTTTAAACTATGATATTCTGATCTCAGATCAATTTTAGAGAACCATCGAGAACCTCTCAAATCATCAATTCAAGTGTAACGTCCCCTAATTTCACCTTAATAAAACTATTCCTAAAATTCACATGAAATTTAAACTTTTATTATGTAATTTAATCATGCATGCATAAGGGTGTTTAATCCCAATAAGCAGAAGACTATTCACGTGTGGGCAATCTCATATTAAATTAAACTTTGGTATAACAGTGATAAAATAATAAAATAGAGGCTTCGGTCGACGTCTATAACAATTCGTCTTGGGTTTCATCAAAGGAACAGTAGGGGTCGACAATTCTTTCTATCGGGTTTGGACGAATTGTACAGTGGGGACGTGGCCTCAGTAAAGAGATCGTTCGATGTCTATAAAAAAAATGGGAAATTAATTCCCCTCTGGTTGCATCTCATTCGTCCACCAAATCGGACGATTTTATCATCCACAGAATCAGACGACATTGTCATCCACAGAATCGGACGATGTTATCGTCCACTCACAGAATCGGACGATGCTGTCTTCAACAGAATTGGACGATGTTATCGTCCACTCACAGAATCGGACGATGTTATCGTCCACTCACAGAATCGGACGATGTTATCGTCCACTCACAGAATCGGACGATGTTATCGTCCACTCACAGAATCGGACGATGTTATCGTCCACTCACAGAATCGGACGATGTTATCGTCCACTCACAGAATCGGACGATGTTATCGTCCACTCACAGAATCGGACGATGTTATCGTCCACTCACAGAATCGGACGATGTTATCGTCCACTCACAGAATCGGACGATGTTATCGTCCACTCACAGAATCGGACGATGTTATCGTCCACTCACAGAATCGGACGATGTTATCGTCCACTCACAGAATCGGACGATGTTATCGTCCACTCACAGAATCGGACGATGTTATCGTCCACTCACAGAATCGGACGATGTTATCGTCCACTCACAGAATCGGACGATGTTATCGTCCACTCACAGAATCGGACGATGTTATCGTCCACTCACAGAATCGGACGATGTTATCGTCCACTCACAGAATCGGACGATGTTATCGTCCACTCACAGAATCGGACGATGTTATCGTCCACTCACAGAATCGGACGATGTTATCGTCCACTCACAGAATCGGACGATGTTATCGTCCACTCACAGAATCGGACGATGTTATCGTCCACTCACAGAATCGGACGATGTTATCGTCCACTCACAGAATCGGACGATGTTATCGTCCACTCACAGAATCGGACGATGTTATCGTCCACTCACAGAATCGGACGATGTTATCGTCCACTCACAGAATCGGACGATGTTATCGTCCACTCACAGAATCGGACGATGTTATCGTCCACTCACAGAATCGGACGATGTTATCGTCCACTCACAGAATCGGACGATGTTATCGTCCACTCACAGAATCGGACGATGTTATCGTCCACTCACAGAATCGGACGATGTTATCGTCCACTCACAGAATCGGACGATGCTGTCTTCAACAGAATTGGACGATGTTATCGTCCACTCACAGAATCGGATGATGTTGTCATCCATAGAATCGGACGACATCCTTTCGGCCAATATCCTCATCCATAAAATCGGACGATGATCAACACTAACTAAAATCGGTCGACGTGGCCTCTGTAATGAGATCGGTCGACGACACTTAACTAAATTTCCTCAAAATGACTCTAATATGCAATTCACACTTAAAATCGGTCAAAGTAGCCCCCATCAGTACACTTAACTTTACTTAGGCTAAATCGTCCACAACATCAGCCGATCGATCGCTACCCCAGGCGATCGATCGGCAAGCTCTATGGATTTTGGTTCCAGAGAGCAGTCTCCTTCTTCTTTACTACCCTGCACACCACACACATCACAATTTAATAAACATCCTCAAAATACCCATCCATAAAACAAACTTCTCAATCCTGAAATCATCAAAACCGACCTAAAACAACACATTTGTCTCAAAATAATGGCTCAACTCTAAATCATCCAAATTCCACATAAAAGTATTATCATCGAATTCATTTCATCAAAACGTCAGTATGTACACTATCCAGGCACCAAACATCCTAAAATGAGTCATCTATACATCTTTCTATATCATCTACACCTAACATACCAATCAACCAAAATCCTCAAAATACCTAACCGTTGCTCCCACGGGTCAAAATACGCCTCGACTGCCCAGCGCACTCCCACGAGCCATTCTCCTTCAACCTGCTCATACTTCGGGTGGAGGAATGTCGTCCTCACCTGTTTCAAATTCACCTACACCACAGAGATAACCTATGAGCTAAATGACTCAGTAAATCTACATAAATGCAAATGCCATGCTATGCGTGCGAGGTTCGTAAATTCATGCATTCCTTTTTCGTTGTTTAGTTACATAGCGGGAGGTGTCACCAGGGATTGACTCTCACCAGATGGAGAGGCACATCTCGCGGTTAGATAGCCCTTTCCATCTACCGGGGGAAAAACATGCTCTTCCTCTCAGGACAGCCATGTCTGAACCCCACCCCTACATGACCAGGATTACGTGCATTCATATCTTTTCATTAGCCATTTCATTTTATGAAAACGTATGCAGAATTCATTTTTCATGATAGTTCGTAAAACATGATGCATGAACATGGATTTGTGCAATAAAAGTAAGAGAAGCATAACGATACATAGAACCTAATGAAAAACGTTTTAACACAACGATTATCCTAAACTACACATCACATCTACGCTAAACAATACTTCACCAAAATATCCTCGAACAATAACTCTCCTATGGTGTAGGCCGGATCGGCCAAACAAGTTAAGAAGACTTACCTCGCGCCCGTAGCACACCGAGCTCCGTCCACGAGCGTTGTTCACCTAAAGCAATTCATAGCAATCGTCATTAAAATCAGGCCTAAACTGTTGAGTTTCAAAAACTAACGAAACTCCTAGCTAAAGGAAATTCTCTAAAACTCTATTTTAACTCATTGAGGCATTTTATCGAGCAATTTGTGCTCATGAATTCCTAACCTCCATTAATGGAGTTTCTAAGTTCTCCAACAATCAAAATCTCCGACATACATCAATAAACCGACTAGCTATGTCCAATGACCATCAATACATCCATTAGAGGCGTAATCACGGTAAACCTAGCGATTTCAAACCTTAAACCACATTTTTTAACAAAACCCTAAACGAACCCTAATTGTTTAACAACCCGAAAATCAGAAATAAACCTTCCAAAAGCATAGATTTTTACCTAACACGTCGATTGGGGAAGGAAACGTGAAGGAGCGGTGTTGATCGGAGGGGGAATCGGTGTCGGTTTGAGAGGAACAGCGAGAGGGGAAGAGAACTTCGGTTCTCTGTAGCTCCCTGTTTTCCTTCGTGAAATGCCAAATGGGAGAAAGGGTTGGCTTCTATTTTCATTAAATTTTATAATAAAATTAACTATTTTGCCCCTTTTTACTTAATATTGCTTATTTCGTTATTTAACCTATCGATTCGGTTTATCCAAATTTTCTTATTTCACCAAACATTCCAACTTCCTTCCAGGGTTCTAACAAAACTTCGCGTTCGTAAAACAGACTTAATTTACTATTTTGCGAATTAAACACTATAAGGTTAAAAACGGAAACCCGAGTGTCACACTATCAATTTGGATTTCTGAAATTTCCTTATTTCTTCTAAAATCCATATAAATCATTAGGGTTCTAATACAACCTTCCTTAGGGTTCTAATACAATCTTTCATTCACAAAACTGACTTATTTCGCTATATTTACAAAAATACCCATACATTATGAGAAAAATCTAAAACTCGTAAAATTGGCATTATATCTCAAAAAATTCTCTTATTCCTCCAAATACTTTGATCTATTCATGGCGGTCCCAATAAAACCTCCCTTACACCAAACAGACTTAATCCACAATATTTATGAAAATGCCATTATTCAGCAAAATCTGAAAACCCGAAGAACCGGGTGTTACATCGAGGAAATAAGTATTTATATTTACTGTTACCCTATTCAATTATCGTTAATAAATACACATCCTTAAAGTCTCATTCTTTTAAGAAGTAAAGTTGGTGCATCCCAAGGTGTAACGACCCTAATTTTCCATAACACTATTCCTAAAAATGTCGAAAAATTTAAACTTTTATTTTACTCTTTTCCCCTTACTCATTTAAAGACAGTTAAATTCCTCATGGGTTTCCTCAAATGAACAGTAAAGTTGACTCTTCCTAACGGGTTCCATTGAAGGAATAGTATTTTTCCTCTCGGGTTTCATCAATTTAAACAGTAGGGGTAGACATTATAACAGAAGGCGATGTGGACGTTTGAAAACAAAAGGCGGCATGAATGTTTGAAAATAGAAGGCAGTGTGGACGTTTGAAACAGAAGGCAGTGTGGATGTTTGAAAACAGAAGACAGTGTGGACGTTTGAAAACAGAAGACAGTGTGGACGTTTGACTTTCTCTGTCAGAATACTTATCTAAACTTTATCATCCACAGACTTTGGACGATGACTTTCTTACAGAATATTTAACTAAACTTTATTGTCCACAGACTTTGGACGATAACTTTCTTACAGAAACACTTAACTAAACTTTATCATCCACCGACTTTGGACGATGACTTTCTTACAGAAACACTTAACTAAACTTTATCGTCCACAGACTTTGGACGATGACTTTCTTACAGAAACACTTAACTAAACTTTATCATCCACAGACTTTGGACGATGACTTTCTTACAGAAACACTTAACTAAACTTTATCATCCACAGACTTTGGACGATGACTTTCTTACAGAAACACTTAACTAAACTTTATCATCCACAGACTTTGGACGATGACTTTCTTACAGAAACACTTAACTAAACTTTATCATCCACAGACTTTGGACGATGACTTTCTTACAGAAACACTTAACTAAACTTTATCATCCACAGACTTTGGACGATGACTTTCTTACAGAAACACTTAACTAAACTTTATCATCCACAGACTTTGGACGATGACTTTCTTACAGAAACACTTAACTAAACTTTATCATCCACAGACTTTGGACGATGACTTTCTTACAGAAACACTTAACTAAACTTTATCATCCACAGACTTTGGACGATGACTTTCTTACAGAAACACTTAACTAAACTTTATCATCCACAGACTTTGGACGATGACTTTCTTACAGAAACACTTAACTAAACTTTATCATCCACAGACTTTGGACGATGACTTTCTTACAGAAACACTTAACTAAACTTTATCATCCACAGACTTTGGACGATGACTTTCTTACAGAAACACTTAACTAAACTTTATCATCCACAGACTTTGGACGATGACTTTCTTACAGAAACACTTAACTAAACTTTATCATCCACAGACTTTGGACGATGACTTTCTTACAGAAACACTTAACTAAACTTTATCATCCACAGACTTTGGACGATGACTTTCTTACAGAAACACTTAACTAAACTTTATCATCCACAGACTTTGGACGATGACTTTCTTACAGAAACACTTAACTAAACTTTATCATCCACAGACTTTGGACGATGACTTTCTTACAGAAACACTTAACTAAACTTTATCATCCACAGACTTTGGACGATGACTTTCTTACAGAAACACTTAACTAAACTTTATCATCCACAGACTTTGGACGATGACTTTCTTACAGAAACACTTAACTAAACTTTATCATCCACAGACTTTGGACGATGACTTTCTTACAGAAACACTTAACTAAACTTTATTGTCCACAGACTTTGGACGATAACTTTCTTACAGAAACACTTAACTAAACTTTATCATCCACCGACTTTGGACGATGACTTTCTTACCGAAACACTTAACTAAACTTTATCGTCCACAAACTTTGGACGATGACTTTCTTACAGAAACACTTAACTAAACTTAAAGAATCTCGACTCTAAACCATGCATTACCCGATCGATCACCTCTTCCTGGCGATCGATCGGCTAGCACTTTGGATTTTGTCCAGAGAGCTACTTTCATATTCTTTCCCCTACACCTGTGCACATTTCTATATAATCATCCTCAAAATCAATACCTAGAGCATGGCTTAAACATATCAAGACACAACCCAAGTTCCCGAGATGAACTGCATGGATCGCTCTAAAAAAAAGGAGCTAATCCTTACGGTTTAAAAACACCTAAGATCATCAAATATCGTCCAACATAATTCATAACACAAAAGTTAAATATAAAAAGCAGAATTAAATAAAACTTCACCAAAACGACAACATTCATCAAATCATTCCAAAATGACACTACTCCAAGCCTACATCCACTATATAAAAATTTTCCAAAAATATCAAAACTCTCTATACGTCTTAAAATTTATCACATCATCCCAAAATCGATCCAGTTAACACCTATTTACAACAAAACGCTCAGAGTACACCCACGAGTCATCCAACCTAGCCTAAACATGCCTCGTCGCCACGAGCCCCGTCCACCGACCATCTAAGCTTGGTCAACGGGAGGAAGTTCCTCATCTTCGTTCTCGTCACCTACATCATACGATAAACATATTAAACCTAATACTTAGTAAGAAGTGTACTAAACATAACATTTACGTATATGCATGACATTTGTAAAACATGTTCGTTTTGTTTCGTTTCTTTAACATTAGTACTTTCATCTACTTAGTAGACCACTTTCTTACCCCGTGAGAACCATGCCTTGCCCCATGAGAACACATATCATCCTTAGTTCATTGTTTCAATTTTTATAAAAGCATGCTCATAAATAGGTCGTATGCATATTTCGTAAAAACATGATGCATGAGGATATATATATATATATACTACATTCATCAAAACAACTCCTAACGCTCCCTTAACGTGCATGGCCCGTAGGCAAACAAAACTCTTAACTAATAGTTAACATGCTATCCTAGGCTACCCGACTCAACCCCTACAACTATTGAACATCATCATAACATATATCCTAACATCGATACGACATAGGGCCTTAGGGGCCGGAAACCTAACACTCACTTACCTAGCGTCCTAGCTATGACGAGCACCGTCTTGAGAGCTTGGGTCACCTAAGGCATTTTCATAACACGTCGTTAGTATCAACTCTAAATCATCAAATTCAAAGCTAACAAAACCCTAAGCAAAGACAATTTTCCAAAAACTCTAATTTATTTCATTCGGACATTTCATCGAGCACTACACGCTCTTAAACTCACAAACTCCATTAATGGCTTCCAACAACCCAAAATTTAACCATAAATATCAACCCACATCATTAATCCCTTCTTCCTACCTAAATAATCACCAAAACATCATCAATGGCGATAAAATCGCTATACTATTGATATTTAACGAAAATAAGAAATTTCTCACAAAACCCTAAATCGAAATCACCTTAAAACCAAAACTAAACTTGTCTTGAGTATAGAACTTACCTAGAGTATCGATTAGGGAAGAAAACTCGGAGGAAAATTGCCAGAAAAGTGATGAATCGTCGGACGTTGAGAGATCGCAGAGGAGAAGGGAGATTTTTCACCAGAGGAGGGAGATTTCGTGTTTTGGAGAGGAGAAATGAGAGAAGAGGGGGAAAGGGGATTTTAATAAATTGATTTCTAAAATTACCATTTTGCCCTTAGTTAATTTCTTAGCTTAAATCGTTATTTCGTCTATCGATTTGGTTTCTCCGAAAATTCTTTATTTCTCCAAATATTCCAATTTATTCCTAGGGTTCTAACAAAACTTCTCATTCTCCAATCGAACTTAGTTTACTATTTTTACGAATTAAAACTCTATAAGGTTAAAATAACCAAATCCAACAACCTAAACTCAAAACCCATAAACTGAAATTTCTGGGCGTTACATCCTACCCTCCTTATTTAGAATTTTGTCCTCAAAATTTCGTACCTAAACAACTCTGGATATCGGTCCATCATGTTTTGCAGGAGCTCCCATGTCACTTCCTCTATGTTTTGGTTTCTCCACAACACCTTTACAAGAGGGATCGTTTTGTTACGCAGAACCCTAACAGACTCCATAATCTATATCGGTCTTTCCTCATAAGTCAAGTCGGTTGTATATCAAGATTAACTGGTTCTACCATGTGCGTCGGATCCCGTACACATTTCCTCAACATCGACACGTGGAAGACATTATGTACACCCTCCATAGACAACGGCAACTAAATCTTGTACGCTGTAGCTCCAATTCTCTCTGTAATGGGGTACGGTCCAACAAACCTTGGATTCAACTTTCCTCTTTTACCAAAGCGAACCACGCCCTTGAATGGTGAAACTTTTAAAAACACCTCATCACCAACCACAAACTCCAATTCTCGCCTCCTTCAATCTGCATAACTCTTTTGGTGACTCTGTGCAGATTCCATCCTTTTCCTGATCAAAGCAACCTTCTCAGATAGTTGTTGTAAAATTTCTGGTCCAATCAACTTAGCTTCGCCCACCTCATCCCAATACAGTGACGACCTACATTTCCTGCCATACAGCGTCTCATACGAAGCCATTCTAATCGTAGACTGATAACTGTTACTATACGCAAATTTGACTAAAGGTAAATACTGGCTCCAAGTTGCTTGAAACTCTAGCACGCACGCTCTCAACATATCCTCAAGTACCTGAATCGTCCTCTCAGATTTTTCGTCAGTCTGTGGGTGGAAAGCCGTGCTAAAAGTTAACTTAGTTCCCATAGCGCTTTGTAAACTTCTCCAGAACCTTGAAGTAAACCTAGGATCCCGGTCCGAAACAATCGACAATGGAACCCTGTGCAATCTTAAAATCTCTTGGACATACAGCTCTGCAAACTGATTCATCGTGTAAGTCATCTTTACTGGAATGAAATGAGCCATTTTTGTTAACCTATCAATAACGACCCATATGTTGTCATGCCCTTTAATCATCTTTGGTAATCCAACTACGAAGTCCATTGCAATATGATCTCATTTCCACTCGGGAATCGGTAGAGGTTGTAACATCCCACCTGGTCTTTGGTGTTTTGCTTTTACTTGCTGGCAAACTAGGCAAGACTGTACATAACTGGCCACATCACGCTTCATGTTTGGCCACCAATAAAGTACTTTCAGGTCTCGGTACATCTTGGTGTTACCCGGATGCACTGAGAACAGTCCCTGTTAACATGACCAACCTTATTACGGTTGTAGCATCGGGTGACTCTGGACGTGTGTCCAACTTCTTCACAGTTGAAACACTTACCCGATCCAAATCTTCACTCTCCCGGGTGATTCTTCAAACATATCGGGCATTGGGGAAACTTCCTAGCATTTTGTACTTTCTTTCCTGCTCTCTGACTACCCTCGCCTTCACTAGGCCTCTTCATCCCACTCTGTTGGTTTGGCTGAATAAACTTTCGTGGGGCTTCTCTTGCTCAAGTACACTTCATTTCTGCTTCTTCCACTTCCAATGTCGTGGACACAACTTCACCGTAAGACAAACCTTTAATACCCGAAAACTTGACTCCTCTGTAAATCTCTAGCTTCAGTCCATGCATAAATTGGAACACCTTATCCTCATTTCTGTGAACAAGATGTCCAGCAAACCTGGACAGGGACTCAAAATGTCTATTGTACTCAGACACGGACCCCGTCTACTTCAAGTTCAGGAATTCCACCTTATTCGCAGTCTGGACGGTGCTGTTAAAGTATTTCTCATAGGAGGTTTCCTTGAATTGTGACCAAGACATTGCCAGAACATCAGTGGTGGTTTCCATGGTTTCCCACCAAAGTTTAGCATCCCCAGCCAAATGAAACGTTGCCAAAGTGACTTTGTCTCCTTCTTCAATGTTGGCACATCTGAACATACTCTCAATCTTCTTAAGCCATCCCTCAGCAACAACCAGATTGGATGACTGCCCATAAAACGTGGGCGGTTGTAATCTTTGGAATCTGTCTTCCGATTGCTCATTGTTGGAACACGAGTTGGCACTCCCTTGCACATCTCGGTTCAGAAGCAGTCCCAATTGTTCAGACTACTGACGTACCAAAGCTGTCAGCTCCCTAATCACGCTAGAATCCTCCTCACTTCTCAAATTTGGCATTTCTCTTAGTATTCTTGGTCTTCCTGGTCGTCTAGCCATTTTGCTATATTCTTGGACAAGGTTAATTACCCCCATAAATATCTAGCAACTAGGATTAACATAAACACTTACAATTATTAGAGTACTCCCATGCGAAGATCGGCACTGATGAGTAATCTTTTGAATGGTTTAACTAAATGTCTCTGATACCAAGCTGTAACGCCTCGAATTTTAATAAAACCCGATTCGCTACTCATAACACTGAACAGAACTAAGACGTTCTAGGAAAGATTTTTAAACTTCACTCAACTGTCAAAAATTTGTCATTTTAAAAAAAAAACATCAAAACTTGCAGCAGAAAATAATTTGTGTAAAGTATGGGTTAAAACAAAACAGTAAGACAATACTTATATAACAATTAAAATATTAGAAACAATTGGCCAAAAGAACCGAGGGCATAAAGGTGTTGAATATTTAAATGTCTTAAATTTGAACACATCTTCCGCCAAATAGTACCAGTGGTAGAAGCAGAAATAGAATACATCATCCGCTAAATAGTCTCAACGGTAGAAGCAGAAACAGAATACCTCTTCCGCTAAATAGTCTCAGCGGTAGAAGCGGAAACAGAATACCTCTTCCGCTAAATAGTCTCAACGATAGAAGCGGAAACAGAATACCTCTTCCGCTAAATAGTCTCAGTGGTAGAAGCAGAAACAGAATACCTCTTCCGCTAAACAGTCTCAGCGGTAGAAGCAGAAATAGAATACATATTCCGCTACCGAACATCTACCGATCGACAACATCTGCCGAACGACAACATCTACCGATTTACAACATCTACCGATTGACAACAGAACAACACACTAAGCATTTACACTCTAAACAAAAGGACAATGCTGACTACTAAAAGAACTTGTAAATTTCACTGTAATCATTCAAAACAACTTGACTCCATGAAATGCTTGAAATCCAGTAAGAACCACGGTTAAAATCAACAATGTAACACTATCAGAGTAACTAGAGAAAAACATAACAGAATTATTAAAATAACTACTGTCATAAAAATTCTCAGCACACTTCGACAAAACATCTATCCATTCAGACCTCTCATACTGACATTAGTTAAATCGCCTCATCAGTGCACCAAACTACGGCATGGATGTGCTCCATCAACTTCACTTATCCTTCTGTAAACTTAGAGAAATCACCTGTTGAAACCTCAACACCTACATCACAAAACTCATCTATTAGCCTAATGCTAAATAAGTAGAGCAAATATGAAATGAAATGCTAAATTCATAGATCCTAATCATGCAGTTTCTATTTTCACATCTCAGTTGCATTTGTGTTCGTTCTCTGATTTGATCCCTCTGTTCGATGGGAAGTGGATCAGTTTTCCCAAAGTCATACATCCTCTTACTCGATTAAGGGGCAGATTAGTTCCCTTAATAGCTTATCTGATCCCTCTGTTCGATGGGAGGTGGATCAATTTTTTCCAAAGTCATATATCCTCTTACTCGATTAAGGGGCGGATTAGTTCTCTTAATAGCTAATCTGATACAATTTATGTTCTTGCCTTACCATGCCCTTACATGTAAACTTATTTTCGTATTCTTTCAAAACATGATGCATGACATACTGAAAACATTCAAACACGCATAAACCTATTGTTTGTGATGTAGACCCGAAGGCACACATACTCCACTTACCTGGCTTCCTGGAACAGCTTGGTTGCAACCTACTTTAGATTTTGCTCAAACCTAAAACCGTAGACAGAGTATTAGTTAGATCTTTGCTAAACTTTATTCTAAACTATCCAGAAATCTAAGGAAACTAGTTGGAAGCTCTATTCCTCAAGCATTCCTGATTCATCACAAAACCTGAACTCAGCTCTCACTCACAGCATTCCTAAAACACTCATTCTACCGTAAACCAATGATCGAATGTAATCCTATATTCATCGTAAATCATCAGCAAGAAGAACTCACCTAAGTTGAAGAAGAATCTGAGAGAAAAATTGCCAGAGGAATCTGCTAAGCTGAGCTGAAAAAAAAAAGTGATGAGACAGTGGCGGCTATCCTTCACTAAACCCTCCATTTATATCACATGCTTCACAAATTACGCTTATGCCCTTGACTAACAAACTTTAACCTATTTAAGCAACCAATCAAAATCACTTAATCCCTTAAAATAAAAATCACATACCAGTTGCTACAAGGCGCCTCATACGCCCTTTTAACAGCACGTTGTGGTTGTGGCTGCCAACCTCGGTTCTGCTGTGATTGCATATCTCTAGTAAACCTCCTCGACGCTTCTCTATGCTGCTGAAGTCTCATTTCGATGTCATCAAGTTCGATAGCCTTAGCCACAATCTTGTGATAAGGCACGTCGTCGATGCCTGCTGTCTTTACCCTTTTTTCAATTTTCAATTTCAAGCCTTGTACGAATTGGTAAATTTTGTCCTCCTCTTCGTGAATCTTAAGTCCTGCATACTGGGATAATGACTCGAACCTTCGCAAATACTCGGCCACTGTCCTCGTTTGGCGTAGGTTGGCAAACTCCGCCTTCTTACTGGCTCGAAGTGTCACAACCCGAAACCCGACGGGTCGAGAATTTCGTATAATCATATTCGTAATCAAAATGTCAACCCAGATATTTTTTTTTTACGTATATATATATATATATATATACGTTTTTAAAGAAATTCCAATCAAATTCGAAGTCATTTAAAATCGTTTGGGGAAATATCTATTTAAAGAAAAGAATCAACAGACAATCGAATTAACCTCTGTCGTTCACATCCACCGGTCATTTCTGTCGAGCGTCATCCACCGCTCAACAGTAATATCTCACATCTACCGGTTACGTCAGCCAGATGACTCATTCACCCAGCATCCACCGGTCATTTCTGTCGAGCGACATCCACCGCTTAACAATAATATTCCACATCTACCGATGACGTCAGCCAGATGACTCACTCACCCAGCATCCACCTGTCATTTCTGTCGAGCGACATCCACCGCTCAACAATACTCACATCTTCCGGTAACGTCAGCCGGATGACACATTCATCCAGCATCCACCGATCATCATAACACACAATATCCACCGGTGAACAGTAACACTCAACATTCACCGGTCAGACCACGTGTTACCCACGTGACTTCATTAACTCGGCAGACGACATCTATCGATCACATTCACAGAACACATCCACTGATGACGTCAGCCGGATGACTCAATCACCCAGCATCCACCTATCAATAATACTTAACATCTTCCGGTGACTTCAGCCGGATGACGCATTCATCCAGCATCCACCGCTCAACAGTAACCGAACCTCTACCGATTATTGATCAAAGTTGAGACTTCAATTCATTCCCTTATTCTTCTTAAAAACTTAACTCCCTTTTTCCAAAAATCCCCATACACATAGACCTCGTAATCCTTAACTTAAGTTCATAACGGAAGACTTATCACATAGAGAAGAATCTTAAATCTGGAATCTTCTTAAACTTAAACTCGTACTTAATAAGTCAAATATATGTTAACATAAAGAAATTCATTTCCCATTCATGCAATCATATCATAGATCTTACTAAATCTTATTGAAAGCAACACTTCGCGGGTTAAAAATCGCTTCCAAGCTACAAATCATCGTCATGAGAAGCAACCAGCAACCAGACCTAGGCATTTCCTTCTAGATTGAAGTCCTCACATGCTGTTTCGTCACCTACATTATAAGGTTCAAACTATAAGCCTAATGCTTAGTAAGGAATGCAACAAACACATGAATAAAATCAGGTTCACATCTTTTACTCAAATCGGGAATCATGCTTGTGTTCACATTCACTTTCAAATCGTGGGAATCATATTCTTGTTCATCGTTTTCATATCATGGCTTAAGGAGGAGTTTGTGCTGAAGGGGGTAGGCAGAGTGCGTGTACATGGCCCTTTATTGGCAAGAATCATGGTCCATCCCTGGACAGTGACATGGCCAATACCGCCCCAAACCCTCACTTAATCAAAGTTTCATACGTTTCGTTTTTTTGTTTCATTCATAAAGGAGTATGTGTGTAAAACATTTTGTATACTCGGTAAATAAATCATGATGCATGGACATAAACATTCTCAAAACATGAGACCATGGAATGAGTCGTTCATCATAAAACAGAGCATACATTATTCCAAACATTATACTAAAACAGACAACCTCCCAAACATAATCGAATATCAGAAACAAACTCAACCTACTACCATTGTGATGCAGGGCCCTAATGGCCAGAAATCTTAACACACTCACTTACCTGGATTCCTTAGCAATGTCTTTCCTTCACTTGGAGATTTTTCCCACCTAAGTCATTTCACGTATTAATGTAAGAAAATAAATCCTAAGTAGTCTAATATTCCAGAATGGTAGCTTTCTAACTAAGTATATATCCTAGAAGTGTAACGCCCCGAGTTTTCTAAACTCAGTTCGTTACTCATAAACCCGAACATAACTAGGAAATTTTGGACTAAATTTAAAACTTTGCTCGAAAGTCAAATTTGAACATTTGCTAAGAATACAAAAAAAACTTGCAGCGAAAAATCTTTGAGCAAAGCAAAGTTAAGCAAAACTATAAAACAATGTTCGAATAATCAGTTAAAATATTAAGAAAATAATTCGGCCGGAAGAGATGAAGGCTTAAGCGTGAAATACTTAAAGTTCATAAAAGTCAAACACATCATCCGCTGAACAAAGTCAACGAAAAGGGCAAAAACAAAACCGAAGGTTTCCACCAATGACGTCAGCCGGATGAATTGTTCATCCAACTTCTGCCGATCGCAAAACGACAAGTTTTGCTACTCACATCTACCGATGACGTCAGCCGGATGATTCGTTCATCCAGCCTCTGCCGACCACGAGACGACAAATCTTTTACTCACGTCTTCCGAAAGAAAAAACTACATATACCGATCACTAAACGACAAAACTTCTACTACATCATCCGATACGTTTAATACACGACATCCACCGATCACTAAACGACAAAACTTTTACTACATCATCCGATAGATTTAATACCCGACATCCACCGATCACTAAACGACAAAAATTCTACTGAAGACATCTTCCGGTGACGTCAATCGGATGATTCAATCCTCCAACATCCGCCGGTGGACAAAACACCCAACTTCTATCGATAGACAACATCTACCGGTAGAGAACAGAGCAACATTTCAACTACTCTTTTGCTATACCACGCAACTCTAACTACCGAAAGGAATTTGCTTAATTCACTGAAACCATTCAGAACCAACCCAAATCCTTACATTTACTCAAAAATCTAATAAGAGCTAACGTTAAAACCAACAGAGTGCCATTATCAGAAAAGTCTCACCAACGTATTCAACAAACATTAAAACCACTTCTGTTATTAGAAAACTCAACAAAACTTAAAATGAATCATGGTTCACTAAACCTTCACTTCTATAAGCACCAGTTAAACCGCCCCGTCAGTTGTCAGATCGATGCACGTATGCACCCTCCAACCTGCCTAATTCTCAACAAGCTCGGAGAACACACCTGCTGTCTCTTCTTCACCTACATCACAAAACTCATCTATTAGCCTAATGCTAAATAAGTGAAACAATCATGAAATGAAATGCTGAAATGTAAATCTTAATCATGCAGTTTCTACTTTCTCAGCTCAGTTGCATTCACATTCATCGTATTCTAATCTCAATATTCCATTGGGAGTGAGATCAACTCTCCCAAAGTCATAAATCTTCTTCATCAATTAAGGGGCGGATTAATTCCCTTAACAGCTATCATGATCCCCAGGTTCCCTTGGGAGTGCGATCAACTCTCCCAATGTTATAAATCCACTTCATCAATTAAGGGGCGGATTAATTCCCTTAACAGCTATCATGATCCCCAGGTTCCCTTGGGAGCGGGATCAACTCTCCCAATGTTATAAATCCACTTCATCAATTAAGGGGCGGATTAATTCCCTTAACAACTATCATAATACGTTCTGTTCATGCCTTACCATACATTTCATGTAAATTCATTTTCGTATTCTTTCAAAATATGATGCATGACCAAACTGAAAACATTCAACATGCAAAAAATCTATTATTTTGTGATGTAGGCCCGAGGGCACAAGCACACTTCACTTACCTGGTCTCCTGGAAAAGTGCTTGGTGTTGCAAACTACCTTGGGAGCTTACTCAACCTAAAACCATGGACAGATTATAGATTAAATTTTTACTGAACCCCATTCTACACTATCCAGAAGTCTAAGGAAACAAGTTTAGGAGCTTAGTTCGTTGTACATTTTCGATTACCACAAAGACCCGAGCCAGTTCGCTCACAGCATTCTCGAAACTCACACTTATACTCTCCCCTAATCATCGACAGCTACCAATGCAGCAAGGAATCGAAATAGAACTCACCTAGTTTGGAAGAAAATTGAATGGAAGAATCGCCTAGAGAGCTCTGCTGCTTGAGCTGAAGACCGAGGGGAAAAATAGGGGAAGTAGTGGCAGCTACAGTGCATTAATCACAAAGCCTCTTTCCTTAAATAGATTATCCATTATAAGTTCTCAATTTACCACTATGCCCTTACTTAGTCACTCATTAACCTAATTAATATTTCTCTCAATTTTCTCCACAACATGCTTACTATTAAATAACGGAATAGAAATTGGTTTAATAGAACCTGGTATTACAATCTACCCTCCTTAAAAGAATTTTGTCCCCAAAATTCAGTACCTGAACAGTTCCGGATGTTGGTCCATCATGTCCTGTTGGCGTTCCCAGGTCGTTTCCTTTATATTCTGGTTGTGCCACAAGACTTTTACTAATGGAACTTCTTTGTTGCGCAATACCTTAACTGCATAGTCTAAGATCTTTACTGGTTTCTCCTCATAGGCAAGAGTAGGATGAATTTAAATGTTCTGCTGTTCCACAACTTGAGATGGATCCTTCATGCACTTTTTTAGCATAGAAACATGGAACACATCGTGTATCCCTTTCATACAAGCTAGTAGTTGCAACTGATAAGATGCTTTCCCAATCCTTTTTAAAATTGAGAATGGTCCAATAAATCTGGAGTTCAGCTTGCTTCTCTTCCCAAATCTCACAACTCCTTTGAATGGTGATACCTTAAGAAAAACTTCGTCTCCTACTTCAAATTCTAATTCTCTGCACCTTCTATCGGCATAGCTTTTTTGTCGGATGAAGGCAATCTTTTCCACTATTTGCAGCACAATATCAGGACCAATTAGCTGAGCTTCTCCAACTTCATCCCAATACAAGGGAGATCTGCACTTACGCCCATACAATGCCTCATAAGGTGTCATTCCTATTGTTGCCTGAAAGCCGTTATTATTAGAGAACTCCACTAATGATAAGTACTTACTCCAAGAACCCTGAAACTCTAATACACATGCACGAAGCATATCCTTTAATGTCTGAATGGTCCTTTCAGATTGTCCATATGTTTGAGGGTGAAAGGCTGTACTAAAAGTGAGCTGTGTACCCATAGCTTTGTGCAGACTCTTCCAAAACTTGGATGTAAGTCTAGAGTCTCGGTCAGAAACTATTGTGCTTGGAACTCCATGCAATCTCATGATCTCTTGCACATACAGCTCAGCAAGTTGATCCATCGAGTAAGTCATCTTCATTGGTAGAAAATGGGCAGATTTGGTTAGACGGTCAACTATCACCCAAATTGCATCATGTCTTTTAGTCGTTCTAGGCAATCCTACCACAAAGTCCATCGTTATTTGCTCCCATTTCCATTCGGAAACTGGTAAAGGTTGTAAAATTCCAGCAGGTCTCTGATGCTCAGCTTTAACCTGTTGACAAACCAGACATGATTCTACATATTCTGCCACATTCCTCTTCATATTTAGCCACCAGTGGTGTTGCTTTAGGTCTCTGTACATTTTTGTACATCCAGGGTGAACAGAGAGCTTAGAGGAATGCGCTTCCAAAAGGATTTCTCTTCGAAGTTCATCATTAGTCGGAACAAACCATCTATTCCTAAACTTAAGGATTCCATCATCAGAATGGTTGAAATACGACTTGTCAATAGATTCCATGCTCAGTTTGTACTTGTTGCACTCCACATCATTTATCTAAGCTTCCTTTAACCTTTCCAGAATGGTAGGTCTCAGGGATATGGTCGAAACCATAGCTGATATACTGGATACTGCTTCTAAATTAAATCTTTGGAATTCTGTCTCTTAAGCTATCGGTATATCCAGAATCAATGCAGAGGCTGATGTTGTCACTCTACTCAAAGTATCTGCTACAACATTTGCTTTGCCGAGATGGTATTTAATCTCAAAATCATAATCCTTCACAAATTCCAACCATCGTCGTTGCCTCATATTTAATTCCTTCTGTGAGAAGATATATTTCAGACTTTTATGGTCCGAAGATATATCACAAGTTTGACCATACAAGTAATGCCTCCAAATCTTGAGTGCAAAAACCACTGCAGCTAGTTCTAAGTCGTGTCTAGGGTAATTCTTCTCATGGGGTCTAGAGGCATAGGCTATTACCTTACCATCTTGCATCAACACACATCCAAGTCCAATTTTGGAAGCATCACAGTAAATGCTAAATTTACCATCTTCAACTGGAAGGGTTAAAATTGGAGCATTGGTCAGTTTCTGTTTCAAGGTCTGGAAATTATGCTCACATTCGTCAGTCCATATATACTTCACATTTTTCCTCGTTAACTTAGTAAGGGGTGTAGCAATCTTCGAAAATCCCTCAATGAACTTTCTATAATATCCTGCTAGTCCAAGAAATCTCCTGATATCTGTAGCATTCCTCGGTTGGGGCCATTCCTTAACTGCTTGAACCTTAGCTGGATCGACAAATATTCCATCCCCAGAGATTACATGTCCTAAAAAGTGAACTTGGTCCAACCAAAATTCACACTTAGAAAACTTGGCGTATAGTTGGTGCTGTTTTAATACTTCCAACACCAAAGTCAGGTGCTTAGCATGCTCATCCTTGAAACGGGAATAGATTAAAATATCATCGATAAACACTATGACAAACTTATCCAAGTATTCATGAAACACCCTATTCATAAGATCCATAAAGGCTGCTGGTGCATTTGTCAATCCAAACGACATAACCAAAAACTCGTAATGTCCATACCTTGTACGAAAGGCTGTCTTAGGGATATCTTCAGTCTTGACTTTCAGTTGATAGTAACCAGACCTAAGGTCGATCTTAGAGAAAACTCGTGCACCCTTAAGCTAGTCAAATAAATCATCGATTCTAGGTAGTGGATACTTGTTCTTGACAGTTAACTTGTTTAATTCCCTATAATCAATGCACACACGCATCGATCCATCCTTCTTTTTGACAAAAAGGACAGGTGCACCCCACGGTGAAAAGCTAGGGCGTATGAACCCCTTATCCAATAATTCCTCTAATTGTTTCTTTAATTCATTAAGCTCCGTAGGTGCAAGTCTATAGGGATTCTTGGATACAGGCTCCGCGCCTGGATAAACATCTACAACAAACTCGATTTCTCTATCCGGCGGCAAGCGAGGAAGATCATCTAGAAATACTTCTGGAAAATCTTGGACAACCAAGACATTTTGGGGAGTTACTTTTCCTACTAATTGTGTATCTAAAACACTGGCCAAGAAGCATAAGTACTCTCTGCGTGGTGAGGGTCCACAATTTATAGAGGTCATAACAAACATTTCCTTACTCTTCTTTAGAGCTTGGAAGGTATGTTTCAAACCACCAGGGGGTTGAAAACTAACTACTCCAGTCCTACAGTCGATCGTGGCATAATGCTTAAACAGCCAATCCATTCCTAGGATTACATCAAATCTCATTATATCCATAATAATGAGATCAGCAGGTAGGTTCATGTTCCCTACTGATACAGCACTATCAAGCATCACTCGGTTAGAGTGCATGCGTTCACCAGAGGGTAATGCGACACTAAACACATGCTCAGTAGGGTAAGCTTTACATCTAACTTATTAGCAAATGTAGATGCTATGAATGAATGTGTTACACCAGAATCTATCAATGTAAAAGCGGGTAAAGAGTTGACCAGTATAGTACCTGACACAACAACAGGCTGTTCATCATCGCCCGACTCCATCATAGAGAATATCCTCGACTTTATCTTAGCAGGGCTATTCTTTAAGACCGGGCAGTCTCTGTTAAGGTGACCAACTTTGCCACAGTTGAAACACCGGGTGACCCTGGGCCTCGGGCAATCCCTGAATGTGTGTCCAACTTCTTTGCAATTGAAACACTTTCCCGAACCAAACCTGCATTCACCCAGGTGACTTTTCAGACACTTCGGGCACTGGGGATACTTCTTGATGTCTTGTACCTTCTTTCCCGTTCCTTGACTGTTCTGGCTTTCTCTTGCTCTAGTACACTTCATCTCTGCTTCTTCCACTTCTAACGCCGTGGACACAACTTCCTGAAAGGAAAACCTTTAAAACCTGAAAACTTGACTCCTCTGTACATCTCTGGCTTCAGTCCATTCATAAATTGAAACACCTTATCTTCATTTATGTGAACAAAGTGTCCGGCGAACCTGGACATGGACTCAAATTGTCTAACATACTCAGCCACAGACCCTGTCTGCTTTAAGTTCATGAACTCCACTTTCTTTGCGGCCTGGACGGTGCTGTTAAAATATTTTTCAAAGAAGATGTCCTTGAATTGTGACCAAGGCATCGCCAAAACATCAGTGGTAGTCTCTATTGTTTCCCACCAGAGTTGAGCCTCACTAGCCAAATGAAACGTGGCCAACGTGACCTTGTCTCCTTCTCCAATGTTGGCGCACCTAAACATACTCTCGATCTTCCTAAGCCACCCTTCAGCAATAATCAGGTCAGACGACTGACCATCAAATGTGGGTGGTCGTAGCCTCCTGAATCTATCCCCATAATGTTCATTGCTAGAACCCGAGTTGGCACTTCCTTGTACTTCTCGGTTCATCAATACTCCTAGTTGATCAGACTGTTGGCGGACCAAATCTGTTTGCTGACGCACCAACTCTGTCAGCTGCTTAATCACACTAGGCCCCTCCTCACCTCTCAAATTTGGCATTTTCCTTGGCACTCTAGGTTTCCCTGGGCGTCTGGCCATTATACTAAATTCCTGCACAATGTTAACTAATTTCATGAACATCTAATAACTAAGTCTAACATAAACACTTACAGTTGTTGGAGTACTTCCATGCGACGATTGGCACTGATGAGTAATCTTTTGAACGATTTAACTGAATGTCTCTGATACCATACTGTAACGCCCCGAGTTTTCTAAACTCAGTTCCTTACTCATAAACCCGAACATAACTAGGAAATTTTGGACCAAATTTAAAACTTCGCTCGAAAGTCCAATTTGAACGTTTGCTAAGAACACAAAAAAAACTTGCAGCGAAAAATCTTTGAGCAAAGCAAAGTTAAGCAAAACTATAAAACAGTGTTCGAATAATCAGTTAAAATATTAAGAAAATAATTCGGCCGGAAGAGATGAAGGCTTAAGCGTGAAATACTTAAAGTTCATAAAAGTCAAACACATCATCCGCTGAACAAAGTCAACGAAAAGGGTAGAAAAAAAACCGAAGGTTTCTACCGATGACGTCAGCCGGATGAATCGTTCATCCAACTTCTACCGATCGTAAAACGACAAGTTTTGCTACTCGCATTTACCAATGACGTCAGCCGGATGATTCGTTCATCCAGCCTCTGCCGACCACGAGACGACAAATCTTTTACTCACGTCTTTCGAAAGAACAAACTACGTATACCGATAACTAAACGATAAAACTTCTACTACATCATCCAATAGGTTTAATACACGACATCCACCGATCACTAAACGACAAAACTTCTACTACATCATCCGATAGGTTTAATACCTGACATCCACCGATCACTAAACGACAAAACTTCTACTGAAGACATCTTCTGGTGACGTCAGTCGGATGATTCAATCCTCCAACATCCGCCGGTGGACAAAACACCCAACTTCTATCGATAGACAACATCTACCGGTAGAGAACAGAGCAACATTTCAACTACTCTTTTGCTATACAACACAACTCTAACTACAGAAAGGAATTTGCTTACTTCACTGAAACCATTCAGAACCAACCCAAATCCTTACATTTACTCAAAAATCTAGTAAGAGCTAACGTTAAAACCAACAGAGTGCCATTATCAGAAAAGTCTCACCAACGTAATCAAAAAACATTAAAACCACTTCTGTTATTAGAAAACTCAACAAAACTTAAAATGAATCATGGTTCACTAAACCTTCACTTCTATAAGCACCAGCTAAACCGCCCCATCAGTCGCCAGATCGATGCACGTATGCAACCCTCCAACCTGCCTAATTCTCAGCGAGCTCGGAGAACACACCTGCTGTCTCTTCTTCACCTACATCACAAAACTCATCTATTAGCCTAATGCTAAATAAGTGAAGCAATCATGAAATGAAATGATGAAATGTAAATCTTAATCATACAGTTTCTACTTTCTCAGCTCCGTTGCATTCACATTCATTGTATTCTGATCTCAATATTCCATTGGGAGTGAGATCAACTCTCCCAAAGTCATAAATCCGCTTCATCAATTAAGGGGCGGATTAATTCCCTTAATAGCTATCATGATCCCCAGGTTCCCTTGGGAGTGAGATCAACTCTCCCAATGTTATAAATCTACTTCATCAATTAAAGGGCGGATTAATTCCCTTAACAGCTATCATGATCCCCAAGTTTCCTTGGGAGCGGGATCAACTCTCCCAATGTTATAAATCCACTTTATCAATTAAGGGGCGGATTAATTCTCTTAACAGCTATCATAATACGTTCTGTTCATGCCTTACCATACATTCCATGTAAATTCATTTTTGTATTCTTTCAAAACATGATGCATGACCAAACTGAAAACATTCAACATGCAGAAAACCTACTGTTTTGTGATGTAGGCCCGAGGGCACAAGCACACTTCACTTACCTGGTCTCCTAGAAAAGTGCTTGGTGTTACAAACTACCTCGGGAGCTTACTCAACCTAAAACCATGGACAAATTATCGATTAGATTTTTACTGAACCTCATTCTACACTATCCAGAAGTCTAAGGAAACAAGTTTAGAGCTTAGTTCGTTGTACATTTCCGATTACAACAAAGACCCGAACCAGTTCGCTCACAGCATTCTCGAAACTCACACTTATACTCTCCCCTAATCCTCAACAGCTACCAATACAGCAAGGAATCGAAATAGAACTCACCTAGTTTGGGAGAAAATTGAATGGAAGAATCACCTAGAGAGCTCTGCTGCTTGAGCTGAATACCGAGGGGAAAAATAGGGGAAGTAGTGGCGGCTACAGTGCATTAATCACAAAGCCTCTTTCCTTAAATAGGTTATCCATTATAAGTTCTCAATTTACCACTATGCCTTTACTTAGTCACTCATTAACCTAATTAATATTTCTCTCAATTTTCTCCACAACATGCTTACTATTAAATAACGGAATAGAAATTAGAACCGGGTATTACAAGAAGTCTAACTCATTTCCATTCGAGCATTATATCCGTCACCTAGTGTGCATAAAAACCTAAGCTAAACAATAATGGCGTTCGGGTTCACCAACTACCCAGGTTCAGCCAACGTTCATTATTTTTACTTATTATCTACAACAATTATAAATGCTATGTTAATAGCTATATCTACCATGATACTTCAACTTCCTCAGAAAACCCGAATCTAAATCTCTAATCAACTCTCAAATGACTAATCAGTAAACACATTGTCCAAATCTTACCTCGAGCTTGGAGTATCGGAAGAAATCCGAAGGAAGTTGATCGCTAGAGGAAGAACAGAGAAGGGCTGAGAGGAGAGAGAGTCGGCTGAGAGAGGAAAGTCAGCTGGTGGAGGTTTTTGTGAGGTTTTAGAATTTCTATTTTCTATTTATACACTTAATAAGCTAGACTTAATTACAAGTTTGTCACCAATCCTAATTTTTATAAAAAGAACTAATTAAACTTTGGCGCCCAAATTTTCGACCAAAGAAATAGATAAATACAGAGGTGGCAGTTAATTCCGTTTACCTTAAAGAAAGTTCACCTGTCCGAAGTTGTCGGGTGTTACACGAAGAGTGCGATTGAAGTACTTGTTGTAAAACACTGCTTTGAACCTCTCCCAAGTCATAACCCCCACATCTGTAGTAGCTTTAATTGTATCCCACTAGAAAATAGCATCTTTCTCCAAATTAAACACCGCACAAGTCACCTTATCGGCTTCCTCAACTTTTGCATAGGCAAACATGCTTTCAATTTTGCGAATCCACTCTTCAGCACTCGTGGGATCCGAAGACTGTCCGTCAAAGGTCGGAGGCCTAAGTCGCCTAAACCTCTCCCCACTTTGGTCCCGTGAGGTATTTCCTTGTCCATTTCTGTTCCCATTCCCTTCTGTATTTAATAGGATTCCAATCTATTCCGACTGTTGGTGCAATATGTCCATGAATTGATCCATGGGGTTATCTGGAGGTGGTCTAGGTGCTCTCGGCATTTCCTGCTCCTAGACACATTAGACAATACAAAACAACATAAATAACTAGGAATCATACATAACTTAAACACTTACAATCGATGGAGAGTTCTCGTGCAGCGGTTTGTGTTTGGCAGGCATTCCCGAAAATCGCTTTTAAAACTCGGGGGCTCTCATACCACAGTTGTAACCACCCTAATTTCCCATAACACTATTCCTAAAAATGTCGAAAAATTTAAACTTTTATTTTACACTTTTCCCCTTACTCATTTAAAGACAGTTAAATTCCTCTCGGGTTTCATCAAATGAACAGTAAAGTCGACTCTTCCTTTCGGGTTTCATTAAAGGAACAGTATTTTTCCTCTTCATCAATTTAAACAGTAGGGGTAGACGTTATAACAGAAGGTGATGTAGACGTTTAAAAACAGAAGACGGTGTGGATGTTTGAAAATAGAAGGCAGTTTGTACGTTTGAAAACAGAAAGTAGTGTGGACGTTTAAAAACAGAAGGCAGCGTGGACGTTTGAAAACAGAAGACAGTGTGGACATTTGAAAACAGAAGGCAGCGTGGACGTTTGACTTTCTCTGTCAGAATACTTAACTAAACTTTATCGTCCACAGACTTTGGACGATGACTTTCTTACAGAATACTTAACTAAACTTTATCGTCCACAGACTTTGGACGATGACTTTCTTACAGAAACACTTAACTAAACTTTATCGTCCACAGACTTTGGACGATGACTTTCTTACCGAAACACTTAACTAAACTTTATCGTCCACAGACTTTGGACGATGACTTTCTTACAGAAACACTTAACTAAACTTAAAGAATCTCGACTCTAAACCATGCATTACCCGATCGATCACCCCTTCCTGGCGATCGATCGGCTAGCTCTCTGGATTTTGTCCAGTGAGCTATTTTCATATTCTTTCCCCTACACCTGTGCTCATTTTTATATAATCATCCTCAAAATAAATACCTAAAGCATGGCTTAAACATATCAAGACACAACCCAAGTTCCCGAGACGAACTGCATGGATCACTCTAAAAAAAACCAGCTAATCCTTACGGTTTAAAAATACCTAAGATCATCAAATATCATCCAACATAATTCATAACACAAAAGTTAAATATAAAAGCAGAATTCCTTAAAACTTCACCAAAACAACAACATTCATCAAATCATTCCAAAATGACACTACTCCAAGCCTACATCCACTATATAAAAATTTCCCAAAATATCAAAGCTCTCTATACATCTTAAAATTTATCACATCATCCCAAAATCGATCCAGTTAACACCTATTTACCACAAAATGCTCGGAGTACACCCACGGGTCATCCAGCCTAGCCCAAACACGCCCCGTCACCACGAGCCCCGTCCATCGACCATCTATGCTTGGTCAACGGGAGGAACTTCCTCACCTTCGTTCTCGTCACCTACATCATACGATAAACACGTTAAGCATAATGCTTAGTAAGGAGTGTACTAAACATAACATTTACGTATATGCATGACATTTGTTGTTCGTTTTGTTTCGTTTCTCTAACATTAGTACTTTCGTCTACTTAGTAGACTACTTTCTTGCCCCGTGAGAACCATGCCTTGTCCCGTGAGAACCATGCCTTGCCCCGTGAGAACACATATTATCCTTAGTTCATTGTTTCAATTTTTATAAAAGCATGCTCATAAATAGTTCGTATGCATATTTCGTAAAAACATGATGCATGAGGAGATATATATATATACTACATTCATCAAAACAACTCCTAACGCTCCCTTAACGTGCATGGCCCGTAGGCGAACAAAACTCTTAACTAATAGCTAACATGCTATCCTAGGCTACCCGACTCACCAAAAATCCCTACAACTATTGAACATCATCATAACATACATCCTAACATCGATACGATGTAGGGCCTTAGGGGCCAGAAACCTAACACTCACTTACCTAGCGTCCTAGCTATGCCGAGCACCGTCCTGAGAGCTTAGGTCACCTAAGGCATTTTCATAACACGTCGTTAGTATCAACTCTAAATCATCAAATTCAAAGCTAACGAAACCCTGAGCTAAGACAATTTTCTGAAAACTCTAATTCATTTCATTCAGACATTTCATCGAGCACTACACACCCTTAAACTCACAAACTCCATTAATGGCTTCCAACAACACAAAATTTAACAATAAATATCAACCCACATCATTAATCTCTTCTTCCTACCTAAATAATCACCAAAACATCATCAATGGCGATAAAATCGCTATACTATCGATATTTAACAAAAATAAAAAATTTCTCACAAAATCCTAAATCGAAATCACCCTAAAACCACAACTAAACTTGTCTTGAGTATAGAACTTACCTAGAGTATCGATTTAGGGAAGAAAACTCGAAGGAAAATCGCCAGAAAAGGGATGAATCGTCGGACGTTGAGAGATCGCAGAGGAGAAGGGAGATTTTTTGCCAGAGGAGGGAGATTTCGTGTTCTGGAGAGGAGAAATGAGAGAAGGGGGGAAAGGGGATTTTAATAAATTGATTTCTAAAATTACCATTTTGCCCTTAGTTAATTTCTTAGCTTAAATCGTTATTTTGTCTATCGATTTGGTTTCTCTGAAAATTCCTTATTTCTCCAAATATTCTAATTTATTCCTAGGGTTCTAACAAAACTTCCTGTTCGCCAATCGGACTTAGTTTACTATTTTTACGAATTAAAATTCTATAAGGCTTAAAATAACCAAACCCGACAATATAAACTCAAAACCTATAAACTAAAATTTCTGGGCGTTACACAAGGAGATGTGTTCTAGGTCGAATAGAACCTTTTCCAAATAGATCTTCCAGTTGTGTTGTAAGCTCTTTTAATTTAGCTGGTGTCATATTGGGGAGATATAAATATTGGACCAACATTTGGATACACATCAATTGTAAACTCTATCTCCCTATTTAGAGATAGTTCATGTAACTCATCTGAAAAAATATCCATATATGAGGCTCCACCACCCTTAATGATTCATTTTCATAATCTTCTTCTAGCTCTGCTATAAGATTACCTACTCAACTTTCAAATTCATGAGAATCTCTGGGAAAGTCTAGCCAAAATGTATTTATATCGCCATAAAATGATAAAATATCTCCCTTAGGAAGCAATATAGTGTAACCTTTTTTTTATAGTAATCCATCACTACTCGACACTATGATAGCCAACCCATACCAAAAATTACATCAAGTCATTCCATTTTCATTACTATAAGATCAGTGATTAGTTCACGTTCATCGATCCTTAAAATGCAACATTTACACACTTGATTCACAATCGTTTGACCACCCAATGGAGATTCTACACTCCAATAACGTCTTAGTAGTGTAATTTCTAAATTTAGTGCATTTACTAATTATGCAGAAATGAAGGAATGTGTAGCTCCATAATCAAATGATACTCTAATTTGTGAGTTAAATAGAGCAAATATACCTTTAATAACTGCACTATCTTGTTATTTCCTCTAACAGCCAAATGCATAAACTTTCACAAGTTGATTGGTTATTGGTTATCGACAAGCTCCCTGTTTGCTATTTCTAGCTTGATGTGATTTGGCATATGTAAACGAAGATGTAGCCGCTAGGGAAGTGTACTATTGTTCTCCTCCTTTAAGAATAAATTATGATTGCAAGAAAGGTTTCTTGAAATCTTTTTTCATATGGACTTGTTCTCCACATTTGAAACATTTGCAAAACCATGATATTGTTGGCTGAAAACTGTTCCTCTTACTTTGAATTGGTTGAGTTGAAAATTGAGATGATCTGAATCTTCTTTTCTTCGAGTCACCACTGCTCGATTTACATTCCTCCTTCTTGGGCTTTTTGGTTTGCTTTGCTTACCATTGTTCATGACTACTTACCAATCTTTGCTCAATAAGCATTGCTCTATCCACCACATCTGGATATGACTATGATTCTAAGGCCACCAATCTATTAGATACAACTATCTGTTAGCTCTACCTTCCAACTGATTCACTACCAATTTAACTTTAAGGTTTTCCAGTATCTCGACCACAATAAACTTTTTCTTCATTTGATGAAGCCATTCTTCAACTATTTTGTGATCAGTCGCCCCATAAAATACCAATGGTTTGTTCTTTCAAAATTCACTCATAATTTACATTTTTGTGGGTTTAGTTCTTTCAATTCTTTCCATAACAGTAGCTTGAGTTGCACTTCTTGCCATAGTTTCAGCCATTTTTCTCATGGCTCCCATCATTTTCATCCTCTCTTCTCTTCCATTTCTACCTTCATGAGATGGTTCATTGCCTTCCATCTACATTTCATAAATAGAGTCTCATATAAATCAATGGATCAACCAAGACCAAAGCAATGAAGAGGCATTTTTAGACACTCTAACAATAATAGGACAACTACTAACTTAGAACTCTTATTTAGAGCACTGATACCATGTTGTCTGATCCCCTCAAAAATCTAAATAGTGATAAGGATTCTTCCAATTGGAGAAGAAATGTGTGCACAATTGCATTACCAAACTATGATATCATTTAATTATATTGCTCATGTAACACCCAGTTTCATTGAACCAATTTACTTAACCAACTTGTAGTGTACGTTTTATGGATAAAATTGAGAGAATTAGTGATTAGGTTAATAAATGACTAAGTAATGGCATAATGGTAAATAGAAAATTATAGTAATAACCTATTTAAGGAAAGAGGTTTTGTGATTAATGCACTGTAGCCGCCACTATTTTCCATACTCTCTCTCTTTGTATTTAACTAAAGCTCAGCAGAGCTCTCCAGGCGATTCCCTCTCTGATTTTTCTCCAAATTAGGTGGGTCTACTTCGATTTCTGTTACATTGTAACTAGTGATGGTAGAGAAGAGTATAGATGTGAGCTTTGGTGAATACTGTAGGTGAGAGTTAGTTTCAGTTTTGTGGTGAATCGGGAATGCACAATTATTAGAGTTCCAAGTTAGCTACCTTAGGTTTCCGAATGGTTTAGAATAAGGTATAGTGAAGATTGAATTAATGCTCTGTTTGTGACCGGTGGATGTGAGCGTAGGAGTGAGTATTAGATTTTGTCGTTTTGTGACCGGTGGATGTGAGCGTAGGAGTGAGTATTAGATTTTTGTCATTTTGTGACCGGTGGATGTGAGCGTAGGAGTGAGTATTAGATTTTTGTCATTTTGTGACCGGTGGATGTGAGCGTAGGAGTGAGTATTAGATTTTGTCGTTTTGTGACCGGTGGATGTGAGCGTAGGAGTGAGTATTAGATTTTTGTCATTTTGTGACCGGTGGATGTGAGCGTAGGAGTGAGTATTAGATTTTTGTCATTTTGTGACCGGTGGATGTGAGCGTAGGAGTGAGTATTAGATTTTTGTCATTTTGTGACCGGTGGATGTGAGCGTAGGAGTGAGTATTAGATTTTTGTCATTTTGTGACCGGTGGATGTGAGCGTAGGAGTGAGTATTAGATTTTGTCGTTTTGTGACCGGTGGATGTGAGCGTAGGAGTGAGTATTAGATTTTGTCGTTTTGTGATGTAGGTGAAGAAGCCTCAGAAGGTGTGTTCTCTGAGCATGTTGAGGAATAGGCTGATTGGGGAGCACATTCATGTCTTGCCTGTGACTGATGAGGCGGTTAACTGATGTCCAGTAGGTGTGAAAGGTTAGTTGACAATGGTTCAATTTAAGCATGCTGAGAATGTTGGTGGTAGTAGCAGTTTAACGTTTCTTCTATATATATGGTCTGGTGCTTTTCTAATGTGAAAACCGATTTGGTTTTTAGTCGTAGTCTACTATTCTGGTTTTTGGAAAGTGGTGAATTATGTTTGTTTTGAAGGATTTCAGTAAAAGGCACTAGTTTCTTTTAGTAGCCAGAGCTGTTCTTTATTTAGAGTGAAAATGGTTTGTATGCTGCTCTGTTGCCTTTTGGTGAAATTGGGGTATTTTTGGTCTATCGGTGGATGTAGTCCATCGGTAGATTTGAGTTTAGTCTATCGGTGGATGTGAGCGTAGGAGTGAGTATTAGATTTTGTCGTTTTGTGACCGGTGGATGTGAGCGTAGGAGTGAGTATTAGATTTTTGTCATTTTGTGACCGGTGGATGTGAGCGTAGGAGTGAGTATTAGATTTTGTCGTTTTGTGACCGGTGGATGTGAGCGTAGGAGTGAGTATTAGATTTTGTCGTTTTGTGACCGGTGGATGTGAGCGTAGGAGTGAGTATTAGATTTTGTCGTTTTGTGACCGGTGGATGTGAGCGTAGGAGTGAGTATTAGATTTTTGTCATTTTGTGACCGGTGGATGTGAGCGTAGGAGTGAGTATTAGATTTTGTCGTTTTGTGACCGGTGGATGTGAGCGTAGGAGTGAGTATTAGATTTTTGTCATTTTGTGACCGGTGGATGTGAGCGTAGGAGTGAGTATTAGATTTTGTCGTTTTGTGACCGGTGGATGTGAGCGTAGGAGTGAGTATTAGATTTTGTCGTTTTGTGACCGGTGGATGTGAGCGTAGGAGTGAGTATTAGATTTTTGTCATTTTGTGACCGGTGGATGTGAGCGTAGGAGTGAGTATTAGATTTTGTCGTTTTGTGACCGGTGGATGTGAGCGTAGGAGTGAGTATTAGATTTTGTCGTTTTGTGACCGGTGGATGTGAGCGTAGGAGTGAGTATTAGATTTTGTCGTTTTGTGACCGGTGGATGTGAGCGTAGGAGTGAGTATTAGATTTTGTCGTTTTGTGACCGGTGGATGTGAGCGTAGGAGTGAGTATTAGATTTTTGTCATTTTGTGACCGGTGGATGTGAGCGTAGGAGTGAGTATTAGATTTTTGTCGTTTTGTGACCGGTGGATGTGAGCGTAGGAGTGAGTATTAGATTTTGTCGTTTTGTGACCGGTGGATGTGAGCGTAGGAGTGAGTATTAGATTTTGTCGTTTTGTGACCGGTGGATGTGAGCGTAGGAGTGAGTATTAGATTTTGTCGTTTTGTGACCGGTGGATGTGAGCGTAGGAGTGAGTATTAGATTTTGTCGTTTTGTGACCGGTGGATGTGAGCGTAGGAGTGAGTATTAGATTTTTGTCATTTTGTGACCGGTGGATGTGAGCGTAGGAGTGAGTATTAGATTTTGTCGTTTTGTGACCGGTGGATGTGAGCGTAGGAGTGAGTATTAGATTTTTGTCATTTTGTGACCGGTGGATGTGAGCGTAGGAGTGAGTATTAGATTTTTGTCATTTTGTGACCGGTGGATGTGAGCGTAGGAGTGAGTATTAGATTTTTGTCATTTTGTGACCGGTGGATGTGAGCGTAGGAGTGAGTATTAGATTTTTGTCATTTTGTGACCGGTGGATGTGAGCGTAGGAGTGAGTATTAGATTTTGTCGTTTTGTGACCGGTGGATGTGAGCGTAGGAGTGAGTATTAGATTTTGTCGTTTTGTGACCGGTGGATGTGAGCGTAGGAGTGAGTATTAGATTTTTGTCATTTTGTGACCGGTGGATGTGAGCGTAGGAGTGAGTATTAGATTTTTGTCATTTTGTGACCGGTGGATGTGAGCGTAGGAGTGAGTATTAGATTTTTGTCATTTTGTGACCGGTGGATGTGAGCGTAGGAGTGAGTATTAGATTTTTGTCATTTTGTGACCGGTGGATGTGAGCGTAGGAGTGAGTATTAGATTTTTGTCATTTTGTGACCGGTGGATGTGAGCGTAGGAGTGAGTATTAGATTTTTGTCATTTTGTGACCGGTGGATGTGAGCGTAGGAGTGAGTATTAGATTTTGTCGTTTTGTGACCGGTGGATGTGAGCGTAGGAGTGAGTATTAGATTTTTGTCATTTTGTGACCGGTGGATGTGAGCGTAGGAGTGAGTATTAGATTTTTGTCATTTTGTGACCGGTGGATGTGAGCGTAGGAGTGAGTATTAGATTTTGTCGTTTTGTGACCGGTGGATGTGAGCGTAGGAGTGAGTATTAGATTTTTGTCATTTTGTGACCGGTGGATGTGAGCGTAGGAGTGAGTATTAGATTTTGTCGTTTTGTGACCGGTGGATGTGAGCGTAGGAGTGAGTATTAGATTTTGTCGTTTTGTGACCGGTGGATGTGAGCGTAGGAGTGAGTATTAGATTTTGTCGTTTTGTGACCGGTGGATGTGAGCGTAGGAGTGAGTATTAGATTTTGTCGTTTTGTGACCGGTGGATGTGAGCGTAGGAGTGAGTATTAGATTTTGTCGTTTTGTGACCGGTGGATGTGAGCGTAGGAGTGAGTATTAGATTTTGTCGTTTTGTGACCGGTGGATGTGAGCGTAGGAGTGAGTATTAGATTTTGTCGTTTTGTGACCGGTGGATGTGAGCGTAGGAGTGAGTATTAGATTTTGTCGTTTTGTGACCGGTGGATGTGAGCGTAGGAGTGAGTATTAGATTTTGTCGTTTTGTGACCGGTGGATGTGAGCGTAGGAGTGAGTATTAGATTTTGTCGTTTTGTGACCGGTGGATGTGAGCGTAGGAGTGAGTATTAGATTTTGTCGTTTTGTGACCGGTGGATGTGAGCGTAGGAGTGAGTATTAGATTTTGTCGTTTTGTGACCGGTGGATGTGAGCGTAGGAGTGAGTATTAGATTTTGTCGTTTTGTGACCGGTGGATGTGAGCGTAGGAGTGAGTATTAGATTTTGTCGTTTTGTGACCGGTGGATGTGAGCGTAGGAGTGAGTATTAGATTTTGTCGTTTTGTGACCGGTGGATGTGAGCGTAGGAGTGAGTATTAGATTTTGTCGTTTTGTGACCGGTGGATGTGAGCGTAGGAGTGAGTATTAGATTTTGTCGTTTTGTGACCGGTGGATGTGAGCGTAGGAGTGAGTATTAGATTTTGTCGTTTTGTGACCGGTGGATGTGAGCGTAGGAGTGAGTATTAGATTTTGTCGTTTTGTGACCGGTGGATGTGAGCGTAGGAGTGAGTATTAGATTTTGTCGTTTTGTGACCGGTGGATGTGAGCGTAGGAGTGAGTATTAGATTTTGTCGTTTTGTGACCGGTGGATGTGAGCGTAGGAGTGAGTATTAGATTTTGTCGTTTTGTGACCGGTGGATGTGAGCGTAGGAGTGAGTATTAGATTTTGTCGTTTTGTGACCGGTGGATGTGAGCGTAGGAGTGAGTATTAGATTTTGTCGTTTTGTGACCGGTGGATGTGAGCGTAGGAGTGAGTATTAGATTTTGTCGTTTTGTGACCGGTGGATGTGAGCGTAGGAGTGAGTATTAGATTTTGTCGTTTTGTGACCGGTGGATGTGAGCGTAGGAGTGAGTATTAGATTTTGTCGTTTTGTGACCGGTGGATGTGAGCGTAGGAGTGAGTATTAGATTTTGTCGTTTTGTGACCGGTGGATGTGAGCGTAGGAGTGAGTATTAGATTTTGTCGTTTTGTGACCGGTGGATGTGAGCGTAGGAGTGAGTATTAGATTTTGTCGTTTTGTGACCGGTGGATGTGAGCGTAGGAGTGAGTATTAGATTTTGTCGTTTTGTGACCGGTGGATGTGAGCGTAGGAGTGAGTATTAGATTTTGTCGTTTTGTGACCGGTGGATGTGAGCGTAGGAGTGAGTATTAGATTTTGTCGTTTTGTGACCGGTGGATGTGAGCGTAGGAGTGAGTATTAGATTTTGTCGTTTTGTGACCGGTGGATGTGAGCGTAGGAGTGAGTATTAGATTTTGTCGTTTTGTGACCGGTGGATGTGAGCGTAGGAGTGAGTATTAGATTTTGTCGTTTTGTGACCGGTGGATGTGAGCGTAGGAGTGAGTATTAGATTTTGTCGTTTTGTGACCGGTGGATGTGAGCGTAGGAGTGAGTATTAGATTTTGTCGTTTTGTGACCGGTGGATGTGAGCGTAGGAGTGAGTATTAGATTTTGTCGTTTTGTGACCGGTGGATGTGAGCGTAGGAGTGAGTATTAGATTTTGTCGTTTTGTGACCGGTGGATGTGAGCGTAGGAGTGAGTATTAGATTTTGTCGTTTTGTGACCGGTGGATGTGAGCGTAGGAGTGAGTATTAGATTTTGTCGTTTTGTGACCGGTGGATGTGAGCGTAGGAGTGAGTATTAGATTTTGTCGTTTTGTGACCGGTGGATGTGAGCGTAGGAGTGAGTATTAGATTTTGTCGTTTTGTGACCGGTGGATGTGAGCGTAGGAGTGAGTATTAGATTTTGTCGTTTTGTGACCGGTGGATGTGAGCGTAGGAGTGAGTATTAGATTTTGTCGTTTTGTGACCGGTGGATGTGAGCGTAGGAGTGAGTATTAGATTTTGTCGTTTTGTGACCGGTGGATGTGAGCGTAGGAGTGAGTATTAGATTTTGTCGTTTTGTGACCGGTGGATGTAGTGTATTTCAAATACCGGATGATGTAAGTGTTGTTTTGTCGTCTAGTGATCGGGCGATGTAGTGTATTTCTAATGTCGGGCGATGTAGTGTATTTCTAATGTCGGGCGATGTACGAATCGTTTTGTCGTCTAGTGATCGGTAGATGTAGTGTATTTCTAATGTCGGGCGATGTACGAATCGTTTTGTCGTCTAGTGATCGGGCGATGTAGTGTATTTCTAATGTCGGGCGATGTAGTGTATTTCTAATGTCGGGCGATGTAGTGTATTTCTAATGTCGGGCGATGTAGTGTATTTCTAATGTCGGGCGATGTACGAATCGTTTTGTCGTCTAGTGATCGGTAGATGTAGTGTATTTCTAATGTCGGGCGATGTAGTGTATTTCTAATGTCGGGCGATGTAGTGTATTTCTAATGTCGGGCGATGTACGAATCGTTTTGTCGTCTAGTGATCGGGCGATGTAGTGTATTTCTAATGTCGGGCGATGTACGAATCGTTTTGTCGTCTAGTGATCGGTAGATGTAGTGTATTTCTAATGTCGGGCGATGTACGAATCGTTTTGTCGTCTAGTGATCGGTAGATGTAGTGTATTTCTAATGTCGGGCGATGTACGAATCGTTTTGTCGTCTAGTGATCGGGCGATGTAGTGTATTTCTAATGTCGGGCGATGTAGTGTATTTCTAATGTCGGGCGATGTACGAATCGTTTTGTCGTCTAGTGATCGGTAGATGTAGTGTATTTCTAATGTCGGGCGATGTAGTGTATTTCTAATGTCGGGCGATGTAGTGTATTTCTAATGTCGGGCGATGTACGAATCGTTTTGTCGTCTAGTGATCGGTAGATGTAGTGTATTTCTAATGTCGGGCGATGTAGTGTATTTCTAATGTCGGGCGATGTACGAATCGTTTTGTCGTCTAGTGATCGGTAGATGTAGTGTATTTCTAATGTCGGGCGATGTACGAATCGTTTTGTCGTCTAGTGATCGGGCGATGTAGTGTATTTCTAATGTCGGGCGATGTACGAATCGTTTTGTCGTCTAGTGATCGGTAGATGTAGTGTATTTCTAATGTCGGGCGATGTACGAATCGTTTTGTCGTCTAGTGATCGGTAGATGTAGTGTATTTCTAATGTCGGGCGATGTAGTGTATTTCTAATGTCGGGCGATGTAGTGTATTTCTAATGTCGGGCGATGTAGTGTATTTCTAATGTCGGGCGATGTAGTGTATTTCTAATGTCGGGCGATGTAGTGTATTTCTAATGTCGGGCGATGTAGTGTATTTCTAATGTCGGGCGATGTACGAATCGTTTTGTCGTCTAGTGATCGGTAGATGTAGTGTATTTCTAATGTCGGGCGATGTACGAATCGTTTTGTCGTCTAGTGATCGGGCGATGTAGTGTATTTCTAATGTCGGGCGATGTACGAATCGTTTTGTCGTCTAGTGATCGGTAGATGTAGTGTATTTCTAATGTCGGGCGATGTACGAATCGTTTTGTCGTCTAGTGATCGGTAGATGTAGTGTATTTCTAATGTCGGGCGATGTAGTGTATTTCTAATGTCGGGCGATGTAGTGTATTTCTAATGTCGGGCGATGTAGTGTATTTCTAATGTCGGGCGATGTAGTGTATTTCTAATGTCGGGCGATGTAGTGTATTTCTAATGTCGGGCGATGTAGTGTATTTCTAATGTCGGGCGATGTACGAATCGTTTTGTCGTCTAGTGATCGGGCGATGTAGTGTATTTCTAATGTCGGGCGATGTAGTGTATTTCTAATGTCGGGCGATGTAGTGTATTTCTAATGTCGGGCGATGTAGTGTATTTCTAATGTCGGGCGATGTACGAATCGTTTTGTCGTCTAGTGATCGGGCGATGTAGTGTATTTCTAATGTCGGGCGATGTAGTGTATTTCTAATGTCGGGCGATGTAGTGTATTTCTAATGTCGGGCGATGTAGTGTATTTCTAATGTCGGGCGATGTAGTGTATTTCTAATGTCGGGCGATGTAGTGTATTTCTAATGTCGGGCGATGTAGTGTATTTCTAATGTCGGGCGATGTAGTGTATTTCTAATGTCGGGCGATGTAGTGTATTTCTAATGTCGGGCGATGTAGTGTATTTCTAATGTCGGGCGATGTAGTGTATTTCTAATGTCGGGCGATGTAGTGTATTTCTAATGTCGGGCGATGTAGTGTATTTCTAATGTCGGGCGATGTACGAATCGTTTTGTCGTCTAGTGATCGGGCGATGTAGTGTATTTCTAATGTCGGGCGATGTAGTGTATTTCTAATGTCGGGCGATGTAGTGTATTTCTAATGTCGGGCGATGTAGTGTATTTCTAATGTCGGGCGATGTAGTGTATTTCTAATGTCGGGCGATGTAGTGTATTTCTAATGTCGGGCGATGTAGTGTATTTCTAATGTCGGGCGATGTAGTGTATTTCTAATGTCGGGCGATGTAGTGTATTTCTAATGTCGGGCGATGTAGTGTATTTCTAATGTCGGGCGATGTAGTGTATTTCTAATGTCGGGCGATGTAGTGTATTTCTAATGTCGGGCGATGTAGTGTATTTCTAATGTCGGGCGATGTAGTGTATTTCTAATGTCGGGCGATGTAGTGTATTTCTAATGTCGGGCGATGTAGTGTATTTCTAATGTCGGGCGATGTAGTGTATTTCTAATGTCGGGCGATGTAGTGTATTTCTAATGTCGGGCGATGTAGTGTATTTCTAATGTCGGGCGATGTAGTGTATTTCTAATGTCGGGCGATGTAGTGTATTTCTAATGTCGGGCGATGTAGTGTATTTCTAATGTCGGGCGATGTAGTGTATTTCTAATGTCGGGCGATGTAGTGTATTTCTAATGTCGGGCGATGTAGTGTATTTCTAATGTCGGGCGATGTAGTGTATTTCTAATGTCGGGCGATGTAGTGTATTTCTAATGTCGGGCGATGTAGTGTATTTCTAATGTCGGGCGATGTAGTGTATTTCTAATGTCGGGCGATGTAGTGTATTTCTAATGTCGGGCGATGTAGTGTATTTCTAATGTCGGGCGATGTACGAATCGTTTTGTCGTCTAGTGATCGGTAGATGTAGTGTATTTCTAATGTCGGGCGATGTAGTGTATTTCTAATGTCGGGCGATGTAGTGTATTTCTAATGTCGGGCGATGTGTTTATGTTTCATAAATGTTATTTATACAAAAAGTTTTCCGCTGCAAGATTTGAAGATTTAAAGACTTAATCTTTATCGTTGAGTGCAAATTTTAAAATTTTTCTTAAAAATTTCTTAGTCCTGTTCTATGTCATGAGTAGCGATCCGGGTTTATTTAATTCGGGGCATTACAGCTCAAGTATCTTAAATTAAGATCTACTTTCATACAATTTTGATGAAACTTACTATAATTAGGTCCATCTAACTTTTTTTTAACTTCGTGTACCAATTACTAATGATATGATTTTTAATTAAAACCATACACTTACACAAGTATGTTGCTATGTACAACATATTACAGACTCAACTTATTTACAATAATTAGGCCATTAAATATGACCCTCACAAACCCTATAGATGTGATCCACATAGCGGAAACAAACCTACACACACAAGGCCCAAGATTTTTGAGACAAACTTATCCTAAATGTTAAGCCTCTTGGTCCACTAATCTACCTTGGTCTTATCCTTCTGGTTGTCACCCGTGTTTGAAAAGTAAGAAAACCACAATGAGGTGAGTTAACTAAACTCAGTAACTAAATCTAATACTTAAGAATTGCAATAACATGCAATTCACTAGTATAGAACCAACTCCCACTACCTAGATAGAATTGTACACCTCTATGTATACCATGAAGATACCATGCAATGCTTTATTTTTCACTTACCAATGCTATGAATTAATGCATGATTTAAATTCAATTTATTTAGGGAATTTCACTTTATCAATTACCATATTAACATATTTTTATAAATATCAATATGCATGATTATAATTCACTGTATGTAAAGACACACATAACCATGTAGCATTGCTATTGTTCCTAATAAGAGCATAAATCTCATATAATATACCTCTTGAGGGCTAGATATTAGCTAACCAAGGTGAACTCACAGTCACTTTCATTTTGTTTTTCGTACTTTAACGTCACACAAAACATAGTTGGCGAGATATATTGAGTTCGAATGTGACCAATTATACCACCCGAAGTACATATAAATATTTCAATGATACATGATTTAAGCATTTATTTTATGCATGCATTGATGCATAGAAATACATATTTATAATGGATGTAATATGAACCATGCAAATCTTGTTATTTAACAAGAAAAATGATGCATGAAATATAGTCACACATCTATCTAAACATTCTATGTTTATGTCTCAAACCACGTCTAAAGGATAGCTAAAATAGTTAGCAATTTAAGTTAAAAAATCACAAATTTTGGCTTATGGCCTTTGACTGGTCGACCACTCTCAATTTTGAGCCTAAAATTTAATATGCCAGTTGTCCGATCAACCGCCCTCTTGATAAGTTGACTACTCAACTACTTAGGCATATTTCAAACACTTCAGATCAATTGCTCCTACGTTCGGGGCAACAAACCCATTTTGCCTTTTTGAACTTTACAAATTCCTATACATTCCATACTCAATCTTTAACACAATCAAACATTTACCATTATAATCAACCACTTACATCCTATATCGAGCAAATTACATAAACTTCTAACACCTTAGGGATCAAAATTACTTTCTTTTTGTAGCAATTCAAGCTTGAATTGAACTTCCAAACTTCAATCTCTTCTTTTTTTATGATCCTCTGCACGTGCTCTACAATTTTCTCTTTCTCTCTCTTTGTTCTCCTTCAGAAGGTAGCACAATTTTTTTTCTCTTTTTCTGGACAAAGAGAAGGCTTTTGATGAGAGCCACGAGTATATCAAACTTGAGACCCTTCAACAACGTAGAATAGAAACTCAGAAAAACTTTTGAATCAAGTATGAAGAACTTGACCCCGATTGAACCTTGTTGATGGAACCAAAGTCATCAATAAGAAGAGTTTGACCCAAACCAAACTTATTAGAAAGAACCAAACCTATCAAGTTGATCATTCAAGTTTTGACTTGAATAAAATGTAGTTATTCACAAAGAACTAAGGAAAAAATTCTCACAAGAAGAATCACTCAAAAAATATAGGGTATAATCAATATCATTCATTTATAATTTAGGGTTATATCTTGTGTTTAAATAGCTTCAAACAAATATTAAAAATAATTAAAATAGTCCTAAAGAATCGCAATATCTAAATATTTGAAAAAGAGTTGGAAAACAAAAAATTTAAACTAAACTAATAAAACTAGTAAAATAAATTAGACTTCCATGTAAATCAATCTAATCCAACTGAATATTTATCTCTCTGCAGCTCACGTAAATCTTTATCTCTCTCAAATCGCGTGAATCTTTATCTTTTTCAAAGTCACTTGAATCTTCATGCTTCTCTCTCTAAACATCTTTTTGGCTTATACTTAAAGTTTTTCAATAAAAAAAACTCTTCTTTTAGACTTTTATAGACATCATCTTCCTCTAATGAATATATACCCATGCTTGAAACTTTTTTGATTGAAACTTTAATTTTTGGCATTCCTTGGTTCGTATCAGCTTTCGAGAGACATCCTTGGTATTTTATTATTTTTCCCTCAATTATTGAGGTTAAATGATCATTTTACCCTTCCCTCGCTAAAATATTACAATTTAAGCTATTTACCCCGTCAAGCTTTCATGAGTGATAACTCACCAAAATAGGGTCTTGTAAAACAATAATGTAATGCAAAACAATCAATATAAAATCTCTACCTTTACGTTGAGCGCTTCTTCTTCCAACTTGAGGTGCAACCTTAGCAACTGGCTCGATGTCCTCAAAGTCGTCTGAGCCTAAAACAAAACAAAGGTTATGACTATCTCACTAATCACTAAGAGAAGACACTAGAATAAGTTCTAATCTGGGTCTAGGAACTCAATCTCTAACACTATAAATAGCCGAGAACTTCGTCGAGGCACGACGCACCTCGGTGACAAAGTTTTTCCCAAAAAAAAACTTTGCGGTCGACACTTCGAGCCATGGGTCGACACTTCCGACCTCTCGGGTTAACTCGCGGTTGACAACTCCTTTAAGCGATCGACACTTAAAGCTCTAAAATTTAATCATCAAATGACATACCTGTCGACACTTCCCCTGAAGTGTCCACGCTCCAAACTCTTGAGTTACAATTCATTTACCCTAGCGTTCGAAACTTCCCTCAAAATGTCAACACTTACCGCTCTCGGTTTCTAGTGCAAGACTTGAAGTGTCGACCGTCTGCCCACAATGGTCGACTCTTGGGCGATTTTCGGTGACGGGAAGTCGGGGAAATTGCTCCCCGTTGCCAATTTTTGCCTTCAAATGGCATCAACACCTGCGCACTGTAACGCCCCGAAAAAAAAAAAAAAAACCCAGTTCGTTACACATAGCTCGAACATAACCAAGAAACTTTGGACTAAATTTAAAACTTCGCTCAAAAGTCAAAATTTGACATTTTCTAAAACCTCAAAACATTTAAAGACTTGCAGCGGAAATCATTTAAGCAAAAATAGAGTTAAACAAAACCATAGAACAGTGCTTGAATAATTGGTTGGGATGTTAAGGGATAATCGGTCAAAAGAAGTAAAGGTTTAAATCGCGAAATGCCCTGAAAATTTCAAAGAACAAACGCATCTGCCGCTGAGAAAAGTCAACGGAAGAGGCTGAAACAGATAGCAAAAGACTTCTTCCGGTGACTAAACGACAAAAACTTCAACTACATCATCCGGAAAGCTTAACACAAGACATCCACCGATCACTAAATGACAAGACTTCTACTACATCTTCCGGTAAGCTTAACATACGACATCCACCGATCACTAAACGACAAGACTTCTACTACATCATCCGGTAAGCTTAACATACGACATCCACCGATGACGTCAGCCAGATGATTTTCCTTCATCCGATCGACTAACCTCACATCCACCAGTGACGTCAGCAGGATGATTTCCTTCATCCATCGACTAACCTCACATCCACCGGTGACGTCAGCCGAATGATTTCCTTCATCCAATCGACTAAGCTCACATCCATCGGTGAACTTTATTCACCTATGATGGAAATTACAAACTTCACTCAAAGCATTCAAAACAACCTGACCCCAAATAACATATGAAATTCTACAAAACCATTAACAAAAGAACAACAACTGCACCCTCGACATGACTTTGAAAATGATAAACTCCAACTACATTTAAGTCACGTTTTCTTTGGCAGAGAGGAAATTCCCAAAGGTATCAAAACATCAGATAACTACTAAGACTTCACCTACAAACAAGTGTTAAAACCAACAAAGTACTTTTATCAGGAAGTCTCAAGGGAATGCTTCCAAAAACATTAAAATCACTTCTGTCATTAGAAAACTCAACATTCTTAAATCAAATCATAGCTCACTGAATCTTCACTTCTTCAGACACCAGTTAATTCGCCTCATCAGTATACCAAATCGAGGCAGAGAAGTGCTCCTCCAACTTCACCTATTCTTCAGCGAACTCAGTAAACACACCTGCTGTCACTTCTTCACCTACATCACAAAACTCATCTATTAGCCTAATGCTAAGTAAGTAAAGCAGTAATGAAATGAAATGCTAATATCTGAATTCCTAAACATGCAATTTCTACTTTCTCATCTCAGTTGTCGTTCATCGTTTCTGTTCAGATCCCCCTGTGAAATTGGGAGTTGGATCAACTCTCCCAAAGTATAAATATCCACTCACTCATTAAGGGGTGGATTAATTCCCTTAACAGTAATCTGATTCACATAGCTGTTTTCGATCCCCCTGTGAAATTGGGAGTTGGATCAACTCTCCCAAAGTATAAATATCCACTGTCTCATTAATGGGCGGATTATTTCCCTTAACAGTAAATCTATTTCTCATAGCTGTTTCCATATGTTCCTTCCTTACCATGCCAACATGCATTCAAATTTATTTTCGCATACTTTTAAAAACATGATGCATAGCATACAGACACATTCAAATAAACATGTTCCTAATGTTTTGTGATGTAGGCCCGAAGGCGCAAGCAAACTTCACTTACCTGGTCTCCTGGAAATCGCTCGGTTTCAACTACTTTGGAAGCCCTGTTCACCTAATGTCATAAACAAAATACCATTCAGATCTTCACTAAATCTCATCCTACACCATTCACAAACCTAAGGAGCTAGTTTAGAAGTTCGGATCATCGCACATTCTTGATTCAACACTAACACGAACTCAACTCACTCACAGCATTCTCAAAAATACACTCATTGCACTCTCTCTGCTATCTAACCACTAAATCTCGAGAAAACGAAGGGAAAACTTACCTAGTTTGAGGAAATGGAGATCGGAGGGGAAAAATCGCCTGGAGCTCTGTTGAGCTTGAGCTGAATACCGAGAAGGAAAATGGAGAAACAGTGGCGTCTAAACCTCATTAAACCTTTCCTTAAATACGTTATCCACAATAAATTTTAATTACCATTTTATCCTTACTCCTTCACTTATTAACCTAATCACTAAATCACTCAAATTTCAATTTTCAAAAAAAAAAAATGAAAAAGGTAAATCGGTTAATAGAAACCGGGTGTTACAATCTACCCACCTTAAAAGAATTTTGTCCTCAAAATTCAGTACCTGAATAATTCTGGATATTGGTCCATCATGTCTTGCTGGCGCTCCCAAGTTATCTCCTCTATGTTCTGGTTGTGCCACAAGACCTTCACCAGAGGAACCTCTCTGTTGCGCAATACTTTAACCGCATAGTGTAAGATCTTTACTGGTTTCTCCTCATAAGTAAGAGTAGGATGAATTTTGATGTTCTGCTGTTCCACAATTTGATATGGATCCCTTATGCATTTCTTCAACATAGAAACATGGAACACACTATGTATCCCCTCCATAGAAGCCGGTAACTGCAACTGATAGGCTGCTCTCCAAATTCTTTTCAGAATAGTGAACGGTCCAATAAATCTGGGGTTCAACTTGCCCCTCTTCCCAAATCTGACAACTCATTTGAATGGTGACACTTTAAGAAAAACTTCATCACCTATCTCAAATTCCAATTCTCTACGCCTGCAATCTGCATAACTTTTCTGTCGGCTCTGAGCTGCCAAAATTCTCTGTCGGATGAGGGCAACCTTCTCAACAGTTTGTTGCACAATGTCAGGGCCAAGCAACTGTGCTTCACCAACTTCATCCCAGTACAAAGGAGATCTGCACTTTCGTCCATACAATGCTTCATAAGGTGTCATTCCTATTGTTGCCTGAAAACTGTTATTATAAGAGAATTCTACTAAGGATAGGTACTTGCTCCAGGAACCTTGGAAATCCAATGTGCATGCACGAAGCATATCCTCTAATGTTTGAATGGTCCTTTCGGACTGTCCATCTGTTTGAGGGTGAAAGGTTGTGCTAAAACTAAGCTGCGTGCCCATAGTGTAACAACCCCAGAGAGGTCGTCACATCAACCATATCTTTCTTAATCATTTAATTCTTATTACTCACACATGATTCATTATCAGTAAGGTATTATTGTTTTTTTGAATCATAATCTAACTTAAGATGTCATACGCAATTCATCAGGCCTTGTTCGGCAAAGGAAAACATTATACATCTACCGGCGAGCAGTACAATGTGTATCGGTTGGTAAGGAAAACTTAAACCTTTAGAATGCATCTACCGATGGAGAACTAAACTTGCACCTGCCGGTCGCTAAACGACAAGCATGGGGTTCACATCTTCCGGTAGAGAAAGATTTCATCATCCGATTCGTCACGTGAAGCTCGCGTGACTCACTTATCACCACTTAACAGAGGACATCTTCCGATGAACACGAGCTTAGCACATGACCCTTTAAAACTTCATTAGATAGGAGATATCATCCGACGGGCACGTGCTTCACTCGTGGTTCATTAACCTCGTCCAGCATCAGTAATACAACACATACCAGTCACTAGACGACAAAATAACATTTTCATCATCCGGTGACTTTAATACACCTCATCCACCGATCACTAGACGACATAATTATACCTACATAATCCGATGGCTTAAACACTCTACATCTACCAATCGCTAGACGAAAAAATAGCACTTACATCATCCGGTAACTTAAATACTCTACATCTGCCAATCCCTAGACGACAAAATAGCACTTTCCTCATCCGGTAACTTAAATACTCTACATCTGCCGATCGCTAGACGACAAAATAGCACTTTCATCATCCGATGGCTTAAACACTCTACATCTACCGGTCACTGGGCGATAAATAACACTTACATCATCCGGTAACTTAAACACTCTACATCTGCCGATGACGTCAGCCGGATGATTGCTTTATCCAGCTTCTGTCACACAGCAGAAAACACTATAATCATCTAACAACTTCATCCAATAGAAAATACCACAACTCACCCAAATCTTATCTTAATAACTATAAACCTCAAGGAGTAAGAATCATAAACTCGTCCAAAATACGCATAGCGGAAGGCTTAAGCAAAACAACCCATTCAATAATCTTTAAAATCATCATCATACTCTTAAGTCAAATCATTCAAATCTAAATCTCATGGTTATAAGAAATTCTATTTTTCTTAGACATCTGTTTATCATAAATTTCACCACATACTATGAGCATAACCAGGGGTCTTAGTCGCCTGCCCAGCCTTGCACTGTCATACTGAGCATCCTCCGGCAACCAGCTTTAAACATCATCTCTGGACTGGGAATCCTCACCTGCTAACTCTTCACCTACATCATAAGGTTTAACTATAAGCCTAATGCTTAGTAAGGAATGCAACACTAACATGGATGCATGAATGAATAATTTGGGAAATCACATGCTCATAAGTCTTTTTTTATTCATATCTTTGCTCGTAATCATCGTTCATAGTCATGGATCATATTCATCAATCATAGTCATGGATCATATTCTTCATTCATAGTCATTGATCATATTCTTCATTCATAGTCATTGATCATATTCTTCATTTAAGTTGTGTGGATTAAGAGGGGATTTGTGCAGGTAAAGGGGGTTTGACAGTGAGAGTGCACATAGTTCCCTTGCGGGTCGTATCATGGTCCTTCTTTTGGACAGTGACATACGCCAAATCGCCCCCAACCCTCTCTTAATTCACGTTGCATAAGTTTTATACTCTTATCTTGTTCATGCGAAGACATGCTCTTAAAACATTTTCATATGCATAAAACATTCATGATGCATGGACATGAAAATTCTTAAATCATCAAGCTACAGAACTGAGTACCATTCGACATGAAACTTTACCACTGAGCTAATCATCAGCATAAACAATAGACAGTAACATAAGGGAAACTTCTATTCATCATATGAGTTTCTACCTAGCATCCTTTGATGTAGGGTCCTAATGACCAAGAAACCTGTACATTCACTTACCTGGTCTCCTTAGCAATTTGAGTTCCTTTCTCTTCCAACTTCTTCACCTAAAACATTTACATTGCAGTAGTTAAAACAAAATCCTATTAGTTCTAATCACAACTCATCCTAGGATCTAATAGCTATAGTCACTCCCGAATCCTTAGTATAGTTCTCTATGCAGTTTGAAATCCAAAACGCAGAACAGACATATTCGATAAGCGATATCTCAGGGTTGTTTGTTTAATGTCCAAAATCGATTCGGAATGACATTACTACATTCAGATTTTAAATATCCTTACTAATACTCGGCCATTGAAGAATCCAGAACCCCAACACATAGCTGAAACAGAGCTTAACGACTAAAAGATAGCTACATTGTCAAACTCGTACCTCGAGCACAAAGTAGCCGAGAAGCAGCAAGGAAACCGATCGTCGAAGGAGGGATTTCCAGCTGACAGAGAGCAAGAGCTTGGGAGAGAAGAAATCGCCGGGAATTGGGGATGTCGGCTACAGTGGTTTAAATGACGTTTGAATCCTTTCCTTTTTCTTTAAATACTGGCCTCAATCCTCCATTATTACAACTTTGCCACTCAACCTAGTTTAGATCCACATGTAATTAATTAAGCTCGGCATAAAACCCTAAACCGTGAAGATTGAATATTCGTGACCGTTAATACAGTTTAGGAAGTCACCTGGTTGAAGTTGTCGGGTGTTACATCCACTCCTCCTTAAACAAAATTTTCGTCCCCGAAAATTGATCAAGCGAAGAGTTCAGGATATCTGTCCCTCATGTCCTGCTGTGTTTCCCATGTGGCTTCCTCGATACCATGATTCATCCATAAAACTTTCACCAGTGGAATTTCTTTATTCCTCAGAGTTTTTACTGCAGATTCCAAAATTTGCACCGGCTTCTCTTCATACATTAACGATGGTTCAATTTCGACATCCACTGGCTTAACAACATGTGTAGGATCCCGTATGCATTTCCTTAACATTGACACATGGAACCTTTTCCAGTGATGGAGGCAATTGCAATCTATATGCCGTACTGCCAATCCTTTCTAAGATGGGGAATGGTCCAATAAATCGTGGGTTTAGCTTTCCTTTCTTACCAAATCTTAAAACTCATTTAAATGGTGAAATCCTCAGGAAAACTTCATCGCCAACAGAAAATTCAAGGTCTCTTCTCCTCTGGTCTGCATAACTCTTTTGTCGGCTCTGTGCAGTTATCATTCTTTTCCTAATAGTGGCAATCTTGTCCGACATCTGTTGCAAAATCTCGGGACCTAGGAGTTTTGCTTCACCGACCTCATCCCAGTACAAAGGTGACCTGCACTTCCTGCCATACAGTGCCTCATAAGGTGTCATACCTATGGTGGATTGGTAACTATTGTTGTAAGAGAATTCAACCAATGGCAGGTATCGACTCCATGATGTCTGGAACTCAAGCACACATGACCTCAACATATCCTCAAGTATTTGAATCGTCCGTTCAGATTGTCTATCGGTTTGTGGGTGGAAGGCAGTGCTGAAAGATAATTTTGATCCTAATGTGCCTTGTAAGCTTTGCCAAAACCTTGAGGTTAATCTAGGATCACGATCGGATACAATAGATAAAGGAACTCCATGCAATCTGATGATTTCTTGGACATACAAATCAGCAAGCTGGTCCATTGTGAAAGTCATTCTTACAGGTATAAAGTGTGCCGACTTTGTCATTATATCAACCACGACCCAAATACTATCATGTCCTTTAGTTGTCTTTGGCAAACCTACTACAAAATCCATAGCAATGTTTTCCCACTTCCATTCAGGGATTGGTAGGGGTTGAAGGGTACCTCCTGGGCGTTGGTGTTCTGCCTTAACCTGTTGGCATATCAAACATGACTCCACATACATAGCAACATCCCTCTTCATATTTGGCCACCAATAATGTAACCTTAAATCCCGATACATCTTGGTGCTACCAGGATGCACAGAAAAGGAAGAAGAATGAGTTTCAGCCAAGATCAACTCACGCAACTCCTTATCATTCGGAATGTACCATCGGTTCTTAAATTTCAAAGTGCCATCACTAGAGAGACTGTACTCCGAGGAGACGTCCTTTAACTTATTCATCATGCTACTATTCTCCTTCGAATCCTTTTGTTGTGCCTCATTGATCCTGTCCAAAATAGTTGGTCGGATAAATAAATCAGCCAGTAAAGCTGACAGCTCGGGAACTATTTCCAATTCGAACCTCTGAACTTCCTTCCTCAAAGGTATAGACATGGTTGATAATGTGGGTTGCATTGTCGTTGACATTCTGCTTAAAGCATCGGCTACAGCATTAGCCTTGCCTGGATGATACTTAATTTCGAAGTCATAGTCTTTAACAAATTCTAACCAACGTCTCTGTCTCATGTTTAATTCCTTTTGAGTAAAGAGGTACTTCAGGCTTTTATGGTCGGAAAATACCTCACACTGTTGTCCATACAGATAATGTCTCCAAATCTTTAATGCAAACACAACTGCGGCTAATTCCAAATCGTGAGTGGGGTAGTTCTGTTCATAATTCTTTAGATGCCTAGAGGCATACGCTATAACCTTGCCTTCTTGCATCAAAACACACCCCAGTCCAACTTTGGATGCATCACAATAAACACTAAACTTTCCTCCTTCAGTTGGAAGAGTCAAAAGTGGAGCTGTCGTTAGCTTCAGCTTAAGTGTCTGGAAGCCATCTTCACAAGCTTCGGTCCAAGAGTACTTGGTGTCCTTCTTTGTCAAACTAGTTAAATGCTTAGCTATCATAGAAAATCCCTTAATAAACTTCCTATAATAGCCTGCCAAACCAAGAAAACTACGGACTTCACTAACATTCCTTGGCTGTGGCCAGTCCTTAACAGCCTGAATCTTAGTTGGATCTACTGATATACCCTCAGCAGAAATGACATGGCCTAAAAAGTTAACCTTATACAACCAGAACTCACATTTAGGATAACTTGGCATAAAGTTATTGCTATCTCAGGGTGGTCAAAACTATCCTTAAGTGTTCCATATGGTCAGCCTCAGTCTGTAAGTATATGAGAATATCATCTATAAATACAATCACAAACTTGTCCAAGTAATCACGAAACACTCGATTCATCAAATCCATAAAAGCTACAGGTGCATTGGTTAAACCAAACGACATCACAAGGAATTCATAATGTCCATAGCGGGTCCTAAAAGCTGTCTTAGGTATATCACTTTCCTTAACCTTCAGTTGGTAGTACCCCGAACGCAAGTCAATCTTTGAAAACACCTTAGCTCCTTGCAATTGGTCAAACAAGTCGTCGATTCGGTGCAAGGGGTATTTGTTCTTAATCGTCAACTTGTTCAGTTCTCGGTAATCTATGCACATCCTTAGGGAACCATCTTTCTTCTTAACGAACAACACAGGTGCACCCCAGGGAGAACTACTAGAGCATATGAATCCCTTGTCTACTAATTCCTGTAGTTGGACTTTTAACTCCTTTAGCTCAACAGGTGCCATGTGATAAGGATTCTTAGATACGAGTAATGCCTCGGGATACGTATCAATTACAAATTCTATTTCTCTATCAGGCGGTAATCCTGGCAAATCAACCATAAACACATCAGGGAACTCTTTAATTATAGAAATATCTTGTAGTTCTACTTTGTTCTTTACCCGATTATCGATCACACTGGCTAGATAACTCTCACAACCATCTTTCAATAACCGCTGAGTCTCTAGCGAGGATATAATCGGTATCTTACTTATTTTCGGGATAGCTTGGAAAGTGTACTGATCTCCATTAGGGGGTCGAAACTCGACTAATCCAGACCTACAACTTATCGTGGCATAACTGTCTGGATAACCAATCCATTCCTAATATAACTTCATATCCCTTCATGTCAACTACAATCAGTTCTACATATAACTTCTTATTTCCTAATGACACAATATCGCCTTTCAATATCTGCTCAGAATACAAGAACTTTCCCGATGGTAACATCACACTATATGGCCTATCAGCTGGTAAGTATTCTAACTTATGCTTACACGCAAACAAGGTCGCAATAAATGAGTGTGTGGCACCCGTGTCTATAAGTGTATAAGCAGAAACACCACAGATCATAATTGTACCTGTTATGACCATATGCTGCATGGTGTCTTCGTCTTCCATTGTAGCAAAGACTCGGGGCATTACTCTTGCTCGGTTTGGATCGGGTGGCATGGGGCAGTCTCTGACTACATGTCCGACTTTGTCACATCTAAAACATTGGCCAGAAAGTAACTTGCATTCGCCGGGATGGTTCTTCTGACAGGTGGGGCATTGAGGGGCTATTGGTCGCTTTCCTTTTCCCTGATCATCATTTGGATTGAAGGGTCTCTTTATACCTTGTTGTTGTTGTTGTGGCCCCCTGTTCTGTTGCGGCTGCCATCCTTTGTCCTGACGTGGTGGCGGCTGAGTTTCCTTCGTGAATTTTCTTGGCTGCTCACGCTGGGCATATGCTGTCATTTCTGCCTCTTCCAGCTCCAAGGCCTTAGCCGTCACTTCACCATAAGGTACATTGTGTATCCCAACAGTCTTTACTTTCACGTACAAACTCGGCATCAGTCCTTGAACAAATTGGTAAATCCTGTCCTCATCATCCTCAATCATTCGAGGAGCAAACCGTGATAAAGCATCAAATTTGCATATGTAGTCCGTCACAGAGCCAGTTTGTTGCAGATTCATGAACTCCTTCTTCTTGTTGGCCCGAACAGTCTTATTGAAGTACTTGTCAAAGAAGGCAGTCTTAAACATTTCCCAGGTCATAGCTCCTACATTAGCGGTGTTCTAGATTGAATCCCACCAATGCCTTGCTCCCAATTCCAAATGAAAGATAGCATATGTGACCTTATCTCCTTCATCAACCTTTGCGTACTTAAACATGTCTTCTATCTTTCGAACCCACTCCTCAGCATAAATAGGATCTGAAACATGTCCATTAAACACCGGGGGTCGAAGCCGGTGGAAACGCTCACCCCCATGATCATGAGTTGCATTAGTACTGGAGTTGCCTTGTTCCTCTCTAACAGTCATCAGTTGTTCGATCTAGCGGGATTGGCGCATGACCAACTCTGTCAACTGAGCAATGGCATTGCTATCCTCATTCGCCTCTCTCTGCTGACCTCTAACCATTTTGGGATTCCTAGAAAAATCATTATAGATACATCTTAACTTAATGACATTTACTGAAATCATAAGTACTTATAGTTGCTGGAGTGTGCTCATGTGACAGTCAGTGCTGGAAGGCAGTCTGCAGAATCGGTTTTAGAACCCGGTTTTGCTCTGATACCATAATTGTAACAACCCCAGAGGGGTCGTCACATAAACCATATCTTTCTTAATCATTTAATTCTTATTACTCACACATGATTCATTATCAGTAAGGTATTATTATTTTTTTGAATCATAATCTAACTCAAGATGTCATACGCAATTCATCAGGCCTTGTTCGGCAAAGGAAAACATTACACATCTGCAGGCGAGCAGTACAATGTGTATCGGTTGGTAAGGGAAACTTAAACCTTTAGACTGCATCTACCGATGGAGAACTAAACTTCCACCTGATCCGGTAACTTAAATACTCTACATCTGCCGATCGCTAGACGACAAAATAGCACTTACATCATCCGGTAACTTAAATACTCTACATCTGCCGATCGCTAGACGACAAAATAGCACTTACATCATCCGGTAACTTAAATACTCTACATCTGCCGATCGCTAGACGACAAAATAGCACTTACATCATCCGGTAACTTAAATACTCTACATCTGCCGATCGCTAGACGACAAAATAGCACTTACATCATCCGGTAACTTAAATACTCTACATCTGCCGATCGCTAGACGACAAAATAGCACTTACATCATCCGGTAACTTTAATACACCTCATCCACCGATCACTAGACGACATAATTACACCTACATCTTCTGATGACTTAAACGCTCTACATCTACCGATCGCTAGACGACAAAATAGCACTTACATCATCCGGTAACTTAAATACTCTACATCTGCCGATCGCTAGACGACAAAATAGCACTTTCCTCATCCGGTAACTTGGTAAATCATCCGATTCGTCACGTGAAGCTCGCGTGACTCACTTATCACCACTTAACAGAGGACATCTTCCGATGAACACGAGCTTAGCACATGACCCTTTAAAAATTCATTAGATAGGAGATATCATCCGACGGGCACGTGCTTCACTCGTGGTTCATTAACCTCGTTCAGCATCAGCAATACAACACATACCGGTCACTCGACGACAAAATAACATTTTCATCATCCGGTGACTTTAATACACCTCATCCACCGATCACTAGACGACATAATTACACCTACATCTTCTGATGACTTAAACGCTCTACATCTACCGATCGCTAGACGACAAAATAGCACTTACATCATCCGGTAACTTAAATACTCTACATCTGCCGATCGCTAGACGACAAAATAGCACTTTCATCATCCGATGGCTTAAACACTCTACATCTACCAGTCACTGGGCGATGAAATAACACTTACATCATCCGGTAACTTAAACACTCTACATCTGCCTATGACGTCAGCCGGATGATTGCTTTATCTAGCTTCTATCACACAGCAGAAAACACTATAATCATCTAACAACTTCATCCAGTAGAAAATACCACAACTCACCCAAATCTTATCTTAATAACTATAAACCTCAAGGAGTAAGAATCATAAACTCGTCCAAAATACGCATAGCGGAAGGCTTAAGCAAAACAACCCATTCAATAATCTTTAAAATCATCATCATACTCTTAAGTCAAATCATTCAAATCTAAATCTCATGGTTATAAGAAATTCTATTTTTCTTAGACATCTGTTTATCCTAAACTTCACCACATACTATGAGCATAACCAGAGGTCTTAGTCGCTTGCCCAGCCTTGCACTGTCATACTGAGCATCCTCCGGCAACCAGCTTTAAACATCATCTCTGGACTGGGAATCCTCACCTGCTAACTCTTCACCTACATCATAAGGTTTAACTATAAGCCTAATGCTTAGTAAGGAATGCAACACTAACATGGATGCATGAATGAATAATTTGGAAAATCACATGCTCATAAGTCTTTTCTTATTCATATCTTTGCTCGTAATCATCGTTCATAGTCATGGATCATATTCATCAATCATAGTCATGGATCATATTCTTCATTCATAGTCATTGATCATATTCTTCATTCATAGTCATTGATCATATTCTTCATTCATAGTCATTGATCATATTCTTCATTTAAGTTGTGTGGATTAAGAGGGGATTTGTGCCAGTAAAGGGGGTTTGACAGTGAGAGTGCACATAGTTCCCTTGTGGGTCGTATCATGGTCCTTCTTTTGGACAGTGACATACGCCAAACCGCCCCCAACCCTCTCTTAATTCACGTTGCATAAGTTTTATACTCTTATCTTGTTCATGCAAAGACATGCTCTTAAAACATTTTCATATGCATAAAACATTCATGATGCATGGACATGAAAATTCTTAAATCATCAAGCTACAGAACTGAGTAACATTCGACATGAAACTTTACCACTGAGCTAATCATCAGCATAAACAATAGACAGTAACATAAGGGAAACTTCTATTCATCATATGAGTTTCTACCTAGCATCCTTTGATGTAGGGTCCTAATGACCAAGAAACCTGTACATTCACTTACCTGGTCTCCTTAGCAATTTGAGTTCCTTTCTCTTCCAACTTCCAACTTCTTCACCTAAAACATTTACATTGCAGTAGTTAAAACAAAATCCTATTAGTTCTAATCACAAGTCATCCTAGGATCTAATAGCTATAGTCACTCTCGAATCCTTAGTATAGTTCTCTATGCAGTTTGAAATCCAAAACCCAGAACAGACAGATTCGATAAGCGATATCTCAGGGTTGTTTGTTTAATGTCCAAAATCGATTCGGAATGACATTACTACATTCAGATTTTAAATATCCTTACTAATACTCGGCCATTGAAGAATCCAGAACCCCAACACATAGCTGAAACAGAGCTTAACGACTGAAAGATAGCTACATTGTCAAACTCGTACCTCGAGCACAAAGTAGCCGAGAAGCAGCAAGGAAACTGATCGTCGAAGGAGGGATTTCCAGCTGACAGAGAGCAAGAGCTTGGGAGAGAAGAAATCGCCGGGAATTGGGGATGTCGGCTACAGTGGTTTAAATGAGGTTTGAATCCTTTCCTTTTTCTTTAAATACTGGCCTCAATCCTCCATTATTACAACTTTGCCACTCAACCTAGTTTAGATCCACATGTAATTAATTAAGCTTGGCATAAAACCCTAAACCGTGAAGATTGAATATTCGTGACCGTTAATACAGTTTAGGAAGTCACCTGGTTGAAGTTGTCGGGTGTTACACATAGCCTCGTGCAAACTCTTCCAAAACTTGGATATAAATCTAGAGTCTCGGTCTGAAACTATAGAACTTGGAACTCCATGAAGTCTAACAACTTCGTGCACTTACAACTCAGCAAGCTGATCCATCGAGTAAGTCACCTTTATCGGTAGGAAGTGAGTTGATTTGGTTAGTCGGTCAACTATTACCCAAATAGCATCATGCCCCTTTGTTGTCTTAGGCAATCCCATAACAAAGTCCATCGTTATTTGTTCCCATTTCCATTCGGGAACTGGTAATGGCTGTAAGGTCTTTGCAGGTCTCTGATGTTCAGATTTAACCTATTGGCAAACCAAACACGATCCTACATATTCCGCAACACTTCGTTTCATACCTGGCCACCAATAATGTTGCCTGAGATCCTTGTACATCTTTGTACTCCCAGGGTGAACAGAGAACCTAGAAGAATGTGCTTCTGAAAGAATTTCATCTCGAAGTTCTTTAACGGCAAGAACAAACCACCTATTTCTAAATTTAAGGATCCCTTCAATGGAATAGTTGAAATCCGAATTAACAGTAGATCCTATGCTTAATTTGTACTTGTTGCATTCCACATCATTTGCCTGAGCTTCCTTTATTTTCTCTAGAATAGTAGGCTTTAAGGTTATGGCTGAGAGTATGGCTGATACACTAGATACTGCTTCTAGATTAAACCTCTGGAATTCTGACTCTAAGGCTAATGACATATCGAAAATCATAGATGGGGTTGATGTTGTTACTCTACTCAAAGTATCTGCCACAACATTTTGCTTTATTGGGATGGTATTTTATCTCAAAATCATAATCCTTGACAAATTTCAACCATCGACGCTGCCTCATGTTTAGTTCCTTCTGTGTGAAAATATACTTCAGGCTCTTATGATCTGAAAATATCTCACAAGATTGTCCATACAGGTAATGCCTCCAAATTTTAAGTGCAAATACCACTGCAGCTAATTCTAAGTCATGTGTAGGATAGTTCTTCTCATGTGTTTTCAACTGTCTAGAGGCATAAGCTATCACTTTTCCATTCTGCATTAACACACAACCAAGACCAATTTTGGAAGCATCACAATAAATACTAAATTTACCATCTTCAACTGGGAGGGTTAAAATTGGAGTATTGGTCAGTTTCTGTTTCAAGGTCTGGAAACTATGCTCACATTCCTCAGTCCATATATACTTCACATTTTTCCTTGATAACTTAGTAAGAGGTGTAGCAATCTTCGAAAATCCTTCAATGAACTTTCTATAATACCCTGCAAGTCCAAGAAAACTCCTGATATCTGTAGCATTCCTTGGTTGGGGCCATTCCTTAATTGCCTGAACATTAGCTGGATCAACAGATATCTCATCCCCAGAGATAACATGTAACGCCCCGAACCCGCCCCGGCTCGGTTCGTCACATTGCAAACCCAACCCGCGTTTAAAACGACATAAAAAAATTTTGATAATTTTTCGACTCAGTTTTCGGACGTGCCCAAAGTACGTTTACAATACGTCGTAAAATATCGGGTGAAAATAATTTGGAAATAGGAAAATTTTAAAAAGAATTTAAAATAAAAACGGACGGCATAACGCCTAAAATTCGATAAACCAAAACCTGCAATTAAAACCAGGAAACCAGAAATCAAACTAGTTCAAACCACAAACACTTACAACCATTATCCATCAACACAATTAACTCGCAACCCGTCAAAACAGTTACGAAAACATTTACAAATGCAATGTACCAAAATGTACCAAAACCTACCACAATTTAAACAAGTTAACTCATCAAAATAACTTAGAACACCCACCAAATATCTACATACCAAATATCTACATACAAAATAGCAACCTCCCACAAACTCGAGGAAAACGGTGGTCAAGACGCCCCAACAATAGCCTGCACCGGCGGACTCCGTACTCCTCCGACTGCGGCCTAATCCTTGGCGGTCCCGTCTATCTCACCTGTATAATACTCGTCACCTACACCATAGAACACAAAAAGGTAAGCCTAACGCTTAGCAAGTAGGGAAATAATGCACCTTAACACACAAAATGCTCAACTCAACCCTAACATGCAGTTTCTACACACTCCGTTGTTTTCTTCTCGTTCTGGTTACATTTATCTTCCACTTTCATGTGAATCAAGTAGGCACACGCCCCAACACAATCCTGGACAGCCACACCTTGACCCACGGAGCAAGACCGGAGGCACACGCCCTAACACAATCCTGGACGGCCAACCAAATCTCCCTCAATCGATCATAGAATCCTCATTGTGTCTTCAAGCACGAACATATCGAGGCATTCATACTCACGACACATTATGTACATTAGCATAGCATCTCAAGTAAATCCCTCGCGGGGTGCTCAGCGAGCCACGTGCCCGACGAGGCTATTATACTCGAGACCAGGTTGCATATCAATTTTCTTATCTTTCAATTCATTCTTACCACTCAAGCATGCAAAACACGTGGTTTCGTAGTTAGAAAACGATGATGCATGACACACGATGCATGACACAAATTAAAATACAGCAAACAAACAAACAATCCCTACCATTCTATGGTGTAGGCCCGAAGGCAACAAACAAGCACTCCACTACTTACCTGGTAGCTCACAATTCAATTATTCACTTCGTCCGATAATTCACTCGTGCAATTACCTAACAAATAAGAACAAAATCACTTAGTAACAACCTAAGGAATTCTAAAGAAACCAACTAAAGCAAACCAATATCACTTTTCAACCTAAAACACTCAAACCCGATTTTCACACAATTTCCAACCGTCCAACTTCAAACGGCCACAACTTATTCGTTTCTCAATGGATTTCGACGTGCAACCCCAATCCGTAAACCTCTACACGTCTACTATCCATTGACATACTCAAATTAACCAAACAACCAACTTGGCCGAACCAAAAACACAAAAACAGAACCGGGTACACATTTGCTAAAAATTGGTTTTTGTGTAACTTCCATCCAATCCTTAATCTAATCACTCAAACAACCTAAACTAACATTTTCAAAGCTTTAATCATCACAAGAGGAAGAAAAATAACCAAGGGAGTGAAATTTTCGGAATCCCCCTTTAGGGTTTTCCAAATTCTCACAAAACCCACTTAAAACTCACTAAACCACTCACAAATCAACACCTAAGTGAAACCAAACCAAAACCCATAATTTTTTACCTTAAAAACCCTTGTCAAAATGGATGAAATGGAGGAGGAGAGGGGCTGGAAATTTCGTGGAGGAGAGAACCAAAAATGAGGAAGAAAGTTGAAAAAAACCTAATTTTAACATACAGTTTTTCCCCTTTTTCTTTACCTCCACAAATTTCTTCCAAATTATAAAATCCACCCACCACTTGTCCCTTTAATAACCTCCCACGTGGCTGCCATCCACCTCCCCCTCATGCACCCACCACTTGTCCCTTTAATAACCTCCCACGTGGCTGCCATCCACCTCACCCTCATGCATCCTTTAATAACCTCCCACGTGGCTGCCATCCACCTCATCCTCATGCAATCTTTCCAAGTCCTTTCTTATTGGTTAAATTATACATTGACTTTTCAAACTAAATACTTTTGACTTTTCAACTTGTTTTAGTTTGAATGGTCAACACCTCCACTTCTCTTTTCTCTATTACTCTTCAATGCACATTACTAAATTTGAATAATTGAACTCTCCTAACACGTCTAATCTAAGGCTACGCACGTACAGAAAATTCGCGGGTGTTACATAACATGTCCTAAAAAGTGAATTTGGTCCAACCAAAACTCACACTTAGAAAACTTGGCATAAAGTTGGTGTTGTTTTAATACTTCCAACACCAAGGTCAGGTGCCTAGCATGCTCATCTTTGGTACGGGAATAGATCAGAATATCATCAATGAACACTATGACAAATTTATCTAGGTATTCATGAAACACCATATTCATAAAATCCATAAAGGCAGCTGGTGCATTTGTCAACCCAAAGGACATAACCAAAAACTCATAATGTCCATACCTTGTGCGAAAGGCAGTTTTTGGGATATCTTCAGATTTAACCTTCAACTGATAATAACCGGACCTAAGGTCAATCTTAGAGAAAATTCTTGCACCATTAAGTTGGTCAAATAAATCATCAATCCTTGGTAAATGATACTTGTTCTTGACAGTTAACTTATTCAATTCTCTATAATCAATGCACATACGCATTGATCCATCCTTCTTTTTGACAAAAAGGATAGGTGCACCCCACGGTGAAAAGCTAGAGCGTATGAACCATTTCTCCAATAAATCCCCCAACTGTTTCTTCAATTCCTTAAGTTCTGTAGGTGCTAGTCTATATGGATTTTTAGACACAGGTTCGGCGCCGGGGTAAACATCTACAACAAATTCAATCTCCCTATCTGGTGGTAAACCAGGGAGGTCATCTAAAAATACTTCGGGGAAGTCTTGGACAATTAAGACATTTTGAGGATTTGTCTTTCCTACAAGCTGTGTGTCTAAAATGCTATCTAAGAAGCACAAATACTCTCCAGACAGGGAAGATCTAGTGTTAATAGAAGTCATCACAGACATTTCCTTACTCTTCTTTGAAGCTTGAAAGGTATGTTTCGAATTACCAGGGGGTTGAAAGCTAACTATTCCAGTTCTACAATCAATTGTGGCGTGGTGTTTAAACAACCAGTCCATACCTAGAATTACATCAAATCCTATTATATCCATAATTATAAGATCAGCAGGTAGACTTACGTTCCCTACTAACACGACACTGTCAAGCATCACCTGGTTATAGTGCATGTGTTCACCGGAAGGTAATGCAACACTAAACACATGCATGGAAGGGGTAAACTGTAAATCTAACTTACCAGCAAATGCAGATGCTATGAATGAATGTGTCGCACCAGAATCTATTAAAGTAAAAGCAGGCACAGAGTTAATCAATATAGTACCTGACACAATAGCGGGCTGTTCCTCACCCGACTCCGTCATGGAGAATATTCTTGGTTTAATCATGGCAAGGCCATTCTTAGGAACAGGACAGTCTCTGCTAATGTGGCCGACCTTGTTACAATTGTAGCATCTGGTGACTCTAGGCTTCGAGCATTCCTTGAACGTGTGTCCAACCTCCTCACAGTTGAAGCACTTCCCAAAGCCCAGTCTGCATTCCCCCAAGTGGTTCTTCAAACACTTAGGACACTGGGGGAATTTTCTGACATTCTGTACTTTCTCTCCCGCTCCTTGGCTATTTTGGCCTTCACTTGGCCTCTTCGTTCCTCTTAGTTGGTGTGGCTGGTTAAATCTTTGTGGGACCTCCTTTGGTCCAGCACAATTTCTTTCAGCTTCTTCCACTTCCAGGGCAGTGGACACAACCTCGCTGAATGTCAAGCCTTTAATACCACAAAATTTAACCCCTCAGTAGATTTCTGGCTTCAGTCCATGCATAAATTTAAACACTTTATCCTCTTCCTTGTGAGCAAAATGTCCAGCAAACCTGGACAAGGACTCAAATTGTCTACTGTACTCGGCCACAGACTCTGTCTGCTTCAAGTTTAGAAACTCCAATTTCTTCGCGGTTTGGACTGTGCTGTTAAAATACTTCTCAAAGAAGACGTCCTTGAACTGTGACCAAGCCATCGCCATAACATCAGTGGTGGTCTCTATTGTTTTCCACCAGAGTTGAGCTTCACCAGCCAAGTGGAATGCTGCCAACGTGACCTTGTCTCCTTCTCCAATGTTGGCACACCTAAACATACTCTCAATCTTTCTAAGCCATCCGTCAGCAATAACTGGATCAGATGACTGTCCATCAAACGTGGGTGGCCTTAGTCTCCGAAATCTATCTCCAGAATGTTCATTGCTAGAACCCGAGTTAGCACTTCCTTGCACCTCTCGGTTCAACAGTACTCCTAGTTGGTCAGACTGTTGGCGCACTAGATCAGTTTGCTGACGCACTAAATTCGTCAGCTGCCTAATCACACTAGGCTCCACTTCCTCTCTCACATTTGGCATTTCTCTTGGCACTCTAGGTCTCCCTAGGCGTCTGGCCATTGTACTAAATTCCTGCACAGGGTTAATTACACTCTTAAATATCTATTAACTAAGGTTAACATGAACATTTACAGTTGTTGAAGTACTTCCATGCAACGATTGGCACTGATGAGTAATCTTTTGAACGGTTTAACTGAATGTCTCTGATACCATACTGTAACACCCCGAAATAAAAAAAAAAAAAACCCGGTTCGTTACACATAGCTCGAACATAACCAAGAAACTTTGGACTAAATTTAAAACTTCTCTCAAAAGTCAAAATTTGACATTTTCTAAAACCTCAAAACATTTAAAGACTTGCAGCGGAAATTATTTGAGCAAAAATAGAGTTAAACAAAACCATAGAACAGTGCTTGAATAATTGGTTGGGATGTTAAGGGATAATCGGTCAAAAGAAGTAAAGGTTTAAATCACGAAATGCCCTGAAAATTTCAAAGGTCAAACGCATCTGCCGCTGAGCAAAGTCAACGGAAGAGGCTGAAACAGATAGCAAAAGACTTCTTCCGGTGACTAAACGACAAAAACTTCAACTACATCATCTGGAAAGCTTAACACACGACATCCACCGATCACTAAACGACAAGACTTCTACTACATCATCCGGTAAGCTTAACATACGACATCCACCGATCACTAAACGACAAGACTTCTACTACATCATCCGGTAAGCTTAACATACGACATCCACCGATGACGTCAGCCAGATGATTTTCCTTCATCCGATCGACTAACCTCACATCCACCAGTGACGTCAGCCGGATGATTTCCTTCATCCGATCGACTAACCTCACATCCACCGGTGAACTTTATTCACTTATGATGGAACTTACAAACTTCACTCAAAGCATTCAAAACAACCTGACCCCAAATAACATTTGAAATTCTACAAAACCATTAACAAAAGAAAAACAACTGTACCCTCGACATGACTTTGAAAATGATAAACTCCAACTACATTTAAATCACGTTTTCTTTGGCAGAGAGGAAATTCCAAAAGGTATCAAAACATCAGATAACTACTAAGACTTCACCTACAGACAAGTGTTAAAACCAACAAAGTACTTTTATCAGGAAGTCTCAAGGGAATGCATCCAAAAACATTAAAATCACTTCTGTCATTAGAAAACTCAACATTCTTAAATCAAATCATAGCTCACTGAATCTTCACTTCTTCAGACACCAGTTAATTCGCCTCATCAGTATACCAAATCGAGGCAGAGAAGTGCTCCTCCAACTTCACCTATTCTTCAGCGAACTCAATAAACACACCTGCTGTCACTTCTTCACCTACATCACAAAACTCATCTATTAGCCTAATGCTAAGTAAGTAAAGCAGTAATGAAATGAAATGCTGATATCTGAATTCCTAAACATGCAATTTCTACTTTCTCATCTCAGTTGTCGTTCATCGTTTCTATTCAGATCCCCCTGTGAAATTGGGAGTTGGATCAACTCTCCCAAAGTATAAATATCCACTCACTCATTAAGGGGTGGATTAATTCCCTTAATAGTAATCTGCTTCACATAGCTGTTTTCGATCCCCCTGTGAAATTGGGAGTTGGATCAACTCTCCCAAAGTATAAATATCCACTGTCTCATTAATGGGCGGATTATTTCCCTTAACAGTAAATCTATTTCTCATAGCTGTTTCCATATGTTCATTCCTTACCATGCCAACATGCATTCAAATTTATTTTCGCATACTTTTAAAAACATGATGCATAGCATACAGACACATTCAAATAAACATGTTCCTAATGTTTTGTGATGTAGGCCCGAAGGCGCAAGCAAACTTCACTTATCTGGTCTCCTGGAAATCGCTCGGTTTCAACTACTTTGGAAGCCCTGTTCACCTAATGTCATAAACAAAATACCATTCAGATCTTCACTAAATCTCATCCTACACCATTCACAAACCTAAGGAGCTAGTTTAGAAGTTCGGATCATCGCACATTCTTGATTCAACACTAACCCGAACTCAACTCACTCACAGCATTCTCAAAAATACACTTATTGCACTCTCTCTGCTATCTAACCACTAAATCTCAAGAAAACGAAGGGAAAACTTACCTAGTTTGAGGAAATGGAGATCGGAGGGGAAAAATTGTCTGGAGCTCTGTTGAGCTTGAGCTGAATACCGAGAAGGAAAATGGAGAAACAGTGGCGGCTAAACCTCATTAAACATTTCCTTAAATACGTTATCCACAATAAATTTTAATTTACCATTTTATCCTTACTCCTTCACTTATTAACCTAATCACTAAATCACTCAAATTTCAATTTTCAAAAAAAAAATGAAAAAGGTAAATCGGTTAATAGAAACCGGGTGTTACACGCACACTCTTAATATACTTGTATATCCAGAATATTCATATGGAATCGAGTTCTATTGCTCGAATTCATCCCCAACCTAAAGTCCTAAACTTCAAACACAAAAATGGAGAAGAAAACTTACCAAATCCAAAAGTCTCTTCATGAAAGATGATGCACGAAGTCTTATGAACGATCTCCCAGCCACAAGACGTAACAAAAAATCCACTCTCCCCCTCTCCTTGGTGTTGGCAGCCAAGTGAAGAAGAGGAGAATGAGGTTTACTTAAATTAACAGTTTTCTTATTTATGCTTTTACCGCACCATTTCACATATTTAAAAATTACAATCAAACTTTAAATTACACTAAATTTTTTTATAAAAATACCGATTTTTACAACGTATGCAGTTTGGTTGAAACGCGGTTACAATATTTCTCTCTCTTTCTATTATTATTTGCTTATCATTTGTATATTATAATTAACTTGTCAAACAAGAGACAATATTATAATTAACTTGTCAAACAAGAGACAAAATATTTAGTTTAATATTGCAATCAAAATTGATTTTTAATAACGCGAAAAAGTTTGATAATCTAATTCCTATCTAGATGCTATATTGATTCCACGATAACATGTTATATTGGTCATAGAGATGACAAACAAGCCGATCGAGCCAGAAGTAGTCCAGCTCACCAAGTCTAACGAGCCAAATGAGCCTAACGAGCCAAGCTTAATGAGCCAGCTTGAAAAAATTTCAGCCCGAGCCGGCTTGCAAGCCACGAATTAAACGAGCCGAGCCGAGTCAGATCAACGAGCCTTAACAAGTTGAGCCTAACGAGCCAAGCGTATATAAATATTTTCAAATTATATTATTATAATATAAGTTTAAAAAAAAAATTCATTTAAAATTATAATAAGTATTAATAATTATATGCCAACGATATTTATTATTTAATTTAAAAATTAGTTATGTTAAGGTATATAAAATTGAATGTATTAATAAAAAAATTATTTGAGACTAGCCAATAAAAAATATTACATAATATCATTAAAAATAATTTGACATATAAAAAGAAATTAGAATTGGAAAAAAATTACAAATTTGAAAACAAATTACAAAAGAAATTTAATAAAATGAATATCTAGTCTTCAACATTCAAATTCATAAATTTCTTAAGAATTTCATCCTCTCGTGGTTGATCTCTCATCTTAGCGTCGATCCAATCTTTAATACAAATGAGCGCCTCCACAAGGTCCGTTGCAAATCTTCCTCTCGTTCATCATAAGCACGTCTACTTGTACTAAAAGCAGATTCCGATGCTACAGTAGAAATATGAGGTATTAGTAGATCACGTGTCATTATAGAAAGAATAGAATATATGGTAGAATGTCTTTTTCATGAATCTAAAATATCAAAATTATCATCTCGAGAAAATTGATATCGAGCTTTAAAATAAATATTGAGTTCATTATTAAAAGAAGTAGAACAATTTTAAGTTTGTAATTCACTCAATATATCAATGTTATATTGTTGACTAAAACTATATCAACCATCATCACTACTACTACTAGGATAACTCTCAGTATGTGGAGGTCGTGAATAATAACGATTAACATTTGAATATTTTATTTCATAAGCAGCATATAAATTAGCAACTATATTTGTTATATCATCACTAGTAATTAAAGGTGCAATACATAAATTTGTAGAAATCCTATTGAGCATAAGACATACTCCTTTTAATTTAAATATTGAATCTATGATGCATGCATAACAAAAAATAAGAGAAATGTTATGCCAATATTTTTTAAATTTTATTTCTACTTTATTAAGAATATTAATAAATTTATCTAGTAGTCGATATTTTGTAAAATTACATGTTAAATCTATAAAAATAGGAGAATAAAATTAGAACTGGGATAAAAAATTCCAGAACATTGATTTGTAATATCATAAAAAGATTTTAAAAAATCAAGAAAGATATTAGCAATTGTTGGTATTTTTCTTCAAGATTCGTTTAGGTCGCGCAGCGGAAAACGATTAATTCAATAAAAAATCGCAGACCCTAACGAACCGTACGATCGTGCATTTTGATTAAACCACAACGATTATGCTAACCTGGTTTGATTTCGAATTTCTCTTGAAGATGCCGATTCGATCACGAAGACGCTGAAATAATCTAACGCTCTCTATTCGTATCCACACGTGAGCGGGAATCCAACGCCTTGGATTCTTGTCTGCTAGGACCCGCAAATTCTAGAGAATAATCTAGAATTTGCCTCTATCAACCGACGATCAAAATCTTGTGTAGAATGATGATCGTCTCTTATTTTAGGGTTGCGAAATTAAAACCCTTTTAATTCCCTTCATATGGGCTTCATAAGCCCATAACGATTTTAACACAAAACCCGCTCAGTTGTGCGACCCAATAGGCTCATTTAATATGACAGTGGGCCTAAAACACTTTTAGGGTCCACAAGTTATAATTGGTCTCTAGCAAGACATTATAACTACCCATATTAAAATAAGATGTGATCTACAAAATATCATCCATATGATTATCCTAAAGCATTAGCATCAATAGCAATATCACAACTAGATTTGTCATGGTTAATACTATGCGTCTTATCATTAATAAAATCACAAATAACTTGCCATTATGACCTAGTATTTTGCAACATCAAATAAGTTGAATTCCACCTATTATCTATGTCGGTTTTTAAATTTTTTGGTTTAAGTTGGGCAGCTCTACAAAAATTTGTATATTCTTGTTGTCTCAAATTAGATCCAATAATATAAGAAATTACGGACCTAATTAACTCAATATGAGTTAAAATATATAACTTAACATCTTTAACAACCAAATTTAAAATATGACACACACATCTGATATGAAAAAGAGAACCACAAGTGTAACACCCCGGCATTTTTGGCCATGTAATTATTTCCCGAATTATTAAACGGGATTAATTTGATATAAATACAATGTATGTTTTTGTGAATTTTTTGGTGTGTTTTGTGAAAAGAGAGAGTTTCGGAGAAACCGAATCGGCGAACTAAATAGTGATTTAGTTATAAACCAATGGAAGAGCAATTTTGGAAGGAATTAAGGTGGTTGGGAGGGTGCCTATAGATGTTTGACACTTGCCAAGCTTGTTGAAGAAGCCATGCTACATCTTTCTTCCTTTCTTCAACGTGAAAACACTCCAAGTTTCTTCCTCTCCTCTTTGTTTCTCTCTTCCAGACGAAGTGCGACAAATTTCAAAACTCTGTTTTCTCCTGTTCTCTCCAGTAAAGGTAACCCTTTATGTTAGTTAACGAGTTTAGGTTAATTATTCCTTAGTTTTGTTGAAATTTAGGGTTAATGGTCTGGTTATATCTGATATAGGTTCGTGAATCGCCGAGGACTTACGTGCAAGATTTTCAACTTTATGGACATCAGGTAAGTTCATAGGCGTAGGTTTGGCCCTTAAGGCCTTACATCATGGAGACACTAGGTTTTTGGGTGTCGGGTAGTTAGAGCATAGGTTACGTTCTAAGTTAAATGTATTTTGTTTTATGTCCTACTTATTATCCTGTCGCCTGTTTAAGTTACGTTTAAACACCGTATATGTTCATGCATACACATTATCCTGAAAGTCGTGTAAATATTTTGCGCACGAGATTTGAAGTTAAGAAAGATAAAATGTAAATGTAATGTACGGTAAGTGTGGGACGGGGACTGACATCCTGTTATGTATCAATGTTATGTATCCCTGTTATGTGCCTGAAAGTTCACCCCTGTTGCGCCAGTTCCTCTATAAGCTCCACTTATATCCCTGTCCACTTGAATGTAAAGTTATGTAATGTTCATGTATTTCAAAAGTCCATGCATAGCATATGCATCACTGCATTGTATGTTCTTACTGAGCTCTAGGCTCATAGTTGAACTCCCTGTTGTAGGTACGGATCCTGTGGATGAGGACTTTGTGCCTCAGGTCGACGAGTAGGTGCAATTGGCAGGACGAGCTCGTGGGTTGGTTGCAGCAGTCATGCGCCTTTTTATCTGTGGGGGTGTGGTTCTGAAGTGTATGCAAATTTTGTATAGTGTTGTTTTGGGATTTAGATGATGCATAGGATCTGTGTAAATGTTTTAAAACCTCTGTTCTGACAGTTGTATTTTCGTTAAATGTACTGGAATTGTTTGGAAATCTTTTTCCTTTTAGGTTGTGCATGGATTGTCTTGAGTTTTAGAGTTATCCATGCAGTTAGATTTCTTGAACTTCTGTCATGTTTTCTAACATGTCTAAAATTACGTTTTGAATCGGGTTTCTGGTGTTTGAAGCTTTTTGTGTCAAAAGGAGTAAGTCGTCTATTCTGTCCTATAAAAACTTTTGTCCATTCTGTTCTTTAAAACAGTCGTCCACTCTGTTCTTTAAAACAGTTGTCCATTTTGTTCTTTAAAATAGTCGTCCACTCTGTTCTTCAAAACAGTTGTCCATTCTGTTATTTAAAACAGTCGTCCACTCTGTTCTTTAAAACAGTTGTCCATTCTGTTCTTTAAAACAGTTGTCCATTCTGTCCTCTAAAAACAGTGGTCCATTTTGTTCTTTAAAACAGTGTAACGCCCCGAGTTTTCTGAACTCGACCAAGAAAATTTGACTAATTTCTAAAAAAAAACTTCGCTCAAAAATCAAAATTTTGACATTTGCTAAAGCCTCAAATTTTAAAACTAGCAGCGGAAATTTTTTTTAAACGAAAATAGAGTTAAACAAACTATAAAACAATTTTTAAAGAATCGGTTAAAATATTGAGAAATAATTCGGCCAGAAGAGATGAAAGTTTAAGTATGAAATGCTTGAAGATCATAAAAGTCAACCACATCATCCGCTGATCAGAGTCAACGAAAATGGACGGAAACAAAACAGAGGACTTCCACCGATGACGTCAGCCGGAAGAATCACTCTTCCAACTTCAGCCGATCGCAAAACGACGACTACGCTTACTCACATCTTCCGGTAGATAAAATACTCGACATCATCCGGTTACAAAACGACAAAAGACTTTTACCTTCATCATCCGATGGATAAAATACTCGACATCATCCGGTTACAAAACGACAAAAGACTTTTACCTTCATCATCCGATGGATAAAATACTAAACATCATCCGGTTACAAAATGACAAAAGACTTTTACCTTCATCATCCGATGGATAAAATACTCGACATCATCCGGTTACCACAAAACCCGAACTAGTTTGCTCACAGCATTCTCGAGACTCACATTTATCCACTCCCCAAATCATCGATAGTTACCAATGCAGTAAGGAATCGAAATAGAACTCACCTAGTTTAAAGAAAATCGGATGGAAGAATCGCCTAGAGAGCTCTGCTGCTTGAGCTGAATACTAAGAGAGGAGAGTAGGGAAAGAGTGGCGGCTACAGTGCATTTAATCACAAAGCCTCTTTCTTTAAATAGGTTATCCATTATAAGTTCTCAATTTACCACTATGCCCTTACTTAGTCACTCATTAACCTAATTAATACTTTCCTCAATTTTCTCCACAACATGTTTACTATTAAATGACGGAATAGAATTTGGTTTAACAGAACTGGGTGCTACAAACAGTCATCCACTCTGTTCTTTAAAACAGTTGTCCATTATGTTATTTAAAACAGTCGTCCACTCTGTTATTTAAAACAGTTGTCCATTCTGTTCTTTAAAACAGTCGTCCATTTTGTCCTCTAAAAACAGTTATCCATTCTGTTCTTTAAAACAGTTGTTCACTTCTGCAGTTGTCCACTTTGGGCAGTCGTCCACTTTGGCCAGTCGTCCACTTTGGGCAGTTGTCCACTTCAGCTAGTCGTCCACTTTGGCCAGTCGTCCACTTTGGCCAATCGTCCACTTTGGCAAGTCGTCCACTCTGGCCAGTTGTCCACTTTGGGCAATTGTCCACGTTGGCCAGTTGTCCACTTTGACCAGTTCAATTTTATGTCTTGTCATTTTAAATGTCCATGAGTTTTAAAAAATCGAAAAATTTTACGTCCAAAAATGTGTAAGTCAAACTTAAAGTCCAGTCGAGTCCCGTGACGGTCCCAGCGGGTTGGGGTCGTCACAACAAGTAATATCTTATTGTAAATAATTCTTAAATTGAAAAATAACAACATCATTAGCATTATCATTATCAAGAGTTATGCTAAAAATTCTATTTTTAATAGAAATTCTTACAATATTGTCATAATAAATCTATAGATGATTGTTGCAGAATGAAGATATTTACAATTATGAAATCATAAAATCTTTTTATTTAATTGTCAAATTCATCAATAAAATGAGATGTTATAACTATATAACCAACAACATTACGTGCACTCCATAAATCAAAAGTAATGCAAATAGATATTGAAGGAGTATTTGAAAAAAATGTAATTAATTCATTTTTCATATCCATAAATATTTTAAGAATATCATTTCTCATAGTACTTCAAGGGACACGTTTAAAACTATGAGTAACATAAATTTTTCAAACACTTCACTATCAGTGATTGATAAAGGCTACTCGGATTGTACTATAAGTTGTGTTATTCATTCTCTCATTCTATTTTGTCAATATGTGAAAATACAACTACCATTAACATTTAATTGAGATTGTGTTGAATCTTGTGTTTTCACATTTAAGTGACATTTTTGAAAATGTCTACCAATAGTGCTAGTAGAGCTACTAGAAAAATAAACATAATTTTTAGCACAATATTTACATTGAGCTCTAGTTTTTATTTTGTCCATAATTTTAACATATTTTAAATCAAAATGTTTCCATACATCCGAAGTTTTATTTTTATTTTTTCTAGGTGAAGTAGATGTTTGTGTAAATGATTGTTGCACAGAAAATGTAAGATTTAATTTTCTAATTTGTTCTATGTCATTATCATCAATACTATAATTGCGAGGATTCATAATAAATAAAACTAAATATAAAATTAAATTTTTAATAATAAATTGATACCACAAAATCAATGTTCAATAAAAACTTGTGGGTGGTGTGAATTGATCAACTGCACGTATACGAAACATAAAAAAAAATTAATGCAAAAAAATTTAGTTAATATAACTATAATTAAAAATTATGTAAATATATGTAAAAATAAATAAATTAAAATATACCTTGTTGAATGAGGAAAAAAGTGAATTGTAAGAATAGAAAAATTGATTGAGAGCACTAATTGAGAAATGAACTTAGAGCACCTCCAATGGAGGTACTATCTTGGTTGCTTGTCAGAGTTGCTCTGACAAGCAACAGCAACGATCGTTGCTATCCTCATTGGAGAGCAACGATCGTTCCTCAAGGGTTGCTTTTTTAAGCAACCCTTGAGCCACACTGAAATAGTTTTTTAAACAATTTTATTTATTTTTTATGTATTTTAATTAGAATTAATATTTTAATTAATATTAAAATTAATATAAAATTATTTTATAAGCAACGAACTAGGGTTGCTATCATTGGAGTGCAAAATTGCTTGAGGTTTATTAAGAAATGAGGTGGAAGAGAGAGAATGCAATTTATTTAAATAATAATATAAATAATATTAATTTATTTGATAGCAACTCTAACGGGTTGCTACCGTTGGAGTTGCTCTTAAGAGATTGAATAAGATTTGGTGAAAATAAATGAAGAGAGAGAAATGAATTTATAGAGAAAGAGAGAGAGAGAGGGGGTGGTGTTTGGTCTAGAAGTGTGGCCGTGGGGCCCACGAAGAGAAAATGAGAGTGCCTGTGGGACCAATGAAGTAGGTCCCACTGAAGAGAATAATAATTTAAAATTATTTAAAGGTAGGGGGCACAGGAGATTTTGGGGAGGGAGGGGGATGGTCAAATGACCGTTGCTGGTGTGAGATGTTTGTTTGGGCTAGAAGTGTGGCTGTGGGCCCCACGGAGAGAAAAAAGGAGTGGATGTGGGGCTAGCCCACAGGGTGGGGTTGTGTTTGGGCCAAGAGTGTGGTCGTGGAGCCCACAGAGAGAGGGAGTGAGTGTGGGGCCAAAAGAGTAGGTCCCACGGAAGAGAAGAATAATTTAAAATTATTTGAAGGGAGCCCACGGGGTGGGTCCCACAAGAAAGAAGAATAATTTAAAATTATTCGAAGGTGGAGCCCACATGAGATGAGAGTGAGCAGAGCCACTTAGGGGTGATCGTTGTAACGACAGCCCAGCCGTACATCGCTGGCACGTCACCCCATTCTAGATCTCACCATACGCGGGGTCAAGTCGTGCAGTCCGGCCCACAGGCCTACCGACACTGCCACATGGCAGTCACACAGGCCCACCACGTGTACTCACGGTTTTCTCCCCCCCCCCCCCCCTCTGAAGGGAGTTTTTGCCTCTCTCCCCACTCGAACCCAAGACCTCAGGGACTAGTACTTGGGCTACAAGGGAGGAGTACCACTTGAGCTAGTAGCTCAAGTGGTACTCCTCGCTTGTAGCTAGCTCAAGTGGTACTCCTCACTTGTAACCCAAGTACTAGTCCCTAAGGTCTTGGGTTCGAATTGGGAGGGAGGCAAAAACTCCCTTCAGGGGGGAGAAGACTATGAGTACACGTGGTGGGCATGTGTAGCTGCCACGTGACAGTGTCGGTGGGCCTATGGGCCGGACTGCACGACTTGACCCTGCGTATGGTGAGATCTAGAACAGGGTGACGTGCCAGCGATGTACGGCTGGGTTGTCGTTACAAAAAAAGGCGACTGCCATGTGGCAGTGTCGGTGGGCCTATGGGCCGGACTGCACGACTTGACCTCGCGTATGGTGAGATCTAGAACGGGGTGACGTGCCATCGATGTACGGCTGGGCTGTCGTTACAATCGTGGTCCGGTTCGGTCTGATTTTGAAGAAGATTGAGACCGGATCAATAAAATTTGGTTTTCAATTTTCAGGACTGGGACCTTTAAAATTTTATTGAGGATTGGACTAGAATCGGGCCAGAATTTCGATTCCAATTCTGGTCTGATTCCAGTTCTCCCATTACAATTTTTTTTTTTAATGAAAAATTCCAAAATTAGATATGTAAACTATTAATTCAAAAAAATAAAATAGAGACAGACAAGCTAGCTAGAAAGTATACCATTCTTCAAATTAAACACAGTATTAATGAAGAAACGACGCATTCATTGAATCTAGAAAAGCAAAAATAAAGAATAACTCAATTAAGCACATAGCATTTTCTCCAAATTCAAAACTAATCACTAGACATTAGCCAAACGCAGAGACTTTCAACTTCAAACTACTACTACACATAGCTTGTTGATATCAACAACAAATATTTCTTCATAAGCATGAGATCTAACCAAAATAGCCTGCTCACAAAACAAATTAAACGTTTAATTTAAAATTAATTTAGTCATTTATACTTCCTAACCAACATATTTCATGAAACTTAACAGAATGATACTGCGGAGGCGATTGCGAAGTGTGAGAGAAAACTGAGAAGAAAGGGTGCGAGCGCGACAACTACGAGACATCGAGAGAGAACTGAGAAGAGAGAGTGCGAGGCTGCGGGGCAGAATATGGTTAGGGTTATAATGGTCCGATTCTGGTTTAGTGGTTTTGTATCACTGGACCCGAAAACCGAATCGAGAACTTCAGTTCTCTTAAAACAAAACCAAAATTTCTTTATTAAAGATGCAAAACCAACAAGAACCAGGCCAAATTGTCAGTTTTGGTTCAATTCTTTGGTTCTCGATTTTTTTGCTCACCCCTAGAGCCACAAGGGAAGAGGATGAGCTGGGTAGGTTGGCTGGCTCGCCAAGCCAACGAGCTGGCTCGTTTGGGGACCGCCTGGCTTGATTGGGCTCAGCTCGACCTGCCTCATGGGATCGGGCCAGACTCGGCCTGCTATTACCAGCCTATCCGTTAAACATCTCTAATTGGTACTATCATAACAATTGGCTGACAATTTAAGATAATACCTAAAATGACAAAACAACTAGGATTGAATTGCAAAATAGTACTTCATCGATATTTGGGACCAAATTAGTGAGACGTATAGAATATATATTTGAGAAAATTAAGAATTAAAATTACACTAAAGAAAATGGGACCAGGAGAAGTTGAGGAAAAATTAAATGAGGTATTAGTATTTTTAAAATTTAAAAATAAAAATTGAACGGATAAATTTATGGAAGCCTGGAGAGGATAGTGGTGACCGCTGGAGCTGGGTTCGGTTTTGGTGATCGGAGCAAAAGAAAGTGAAAAATGGTGGTGCTAGGTTCCCTTTCTTCTAATCCTTCTTTATTTGCTGCCATTGACACTCCCTCCACCTCCTCAAGCAAGAGCATTGCTATGGCGAGGCGAAGAGCCATTGTCTTTTCCCCTTGCGTTGGCATTGCTTCCTTCCTTTGTTTCCATTGCTACGCCCCATTTTCCTCTGCTATTTCGCAACAAGAAGATCAGATTCAGCAGGAGGAAGATCGAGTTGTGCGCATTTTCCAAGTCTCTCTCTCTCTCTCTCTCTCTCTCAACGAATTCAGACTTTTTTTTTTTTAATCGAATCTGTTAAAATAATGGTATCAGAGTAGTCTTCAACGTGTGTTAATGCCATGGAGAATCAAACCTATTTTGGTTTGATGGAAACGATTCGTTCAAATTTTGGTGACTTCAAGCTATGGATTATTGTTTTGTGTCAGTTTCTCAGATGAACCTTTTATGCGTTATTTGTTCAAATTGTGCCATGAAATTAAGCGTCTTATTGCATTGTGAGAAACACATCGCCTGTATTTGTCATGATCAAGAATAATTTTGTTGAATTCATCTAGAGCACTGTAGTTGTGACGTTATTCATTCATTTTAATCATTCTGAATTTTCCTTGAAGTAAATTGTAATGTATGACGAGGTAGCATGATGTTTCTGATGGTTCATTCACAGTTTTTCATATCATGAATTATTTTTTCTACTTTGTTCTTTCATCACCCACCACGTCGTAAATATTGTTGCTCATTTTTCTGTTTCCAAATTTAGAATTACTGACTTTTTGTAGGAAACTTCACCTTCGGTCGTTTACATTCAAGACCTTGAAGTAGCTAAACCTCCTAGCACCTCTTCTAACGAGGTCATGCTTGATGAGGATAAAAATGTGAAGATTGAAGGGACTGGTTCCGGATTTATATGGGATAAATATGGTCACATTGTGAGTATTTTTTTCTACATTATAGACTTTGAACTAATGCACACAATTTCTTCTTATTTTCTCATGGGGAGAAAGTAAGTTTTTTTGCGAAGCTGCTCATGCTAAACAGGACAATGGTATTGGTCAATGTCAGCAATTTAAATAATAAAAGTAATTTGCATATTGCTTTGCTTTAATTTGTCCTAATTATTTTATTTGCTTTCTCACGACAGGTCACTAATTATCACGTCGTTGCCAAATTGGCTACGGACAAAAGTGGATTACAGCGTTGTAAGGTTTTGTCCATTGTCTACAATCACCCTCATTTTGCTTATTTTTTTTTTTATTTCAACACACACTTCTTAAATTATGATGTAAAAAATTTATCCTTTTTTAATTGATAAGTATTAAAATATAGTTATCAATAAACCTTAAGCTTGAAAGTATCCTATAAATCATTTGAAAAGTGTAACCTGCTTTGGTAACCTTAATTAAATAAGTGCCCTCTTGTAAAATAAAACAAACAATGTAGCCATATTTGCATTTGTTCTTGCTTTATTACATTTTAGACAATATTCAAATTAGCGGTCTGATTTTGTTAACTTAGGTAGGTATCTGTAGTTGATGCAAATGGAAATAACTTCTCCAGGGAAGGGAAGATCATTGGTTTTGATCCATCATATGATCTTGCTGTTCTTAAGGTATTTTAAAATAAAGACGACCAATATTGTTGTTTCTCTGAGCTTCTTTGGTCTCCGTGGTTCATGGTCTTTTCTACTGTTGTGTACTAACAAATCAAGATTTGCTCTATTCAAGGCAACATGATGTTGGGTGGTCATTCGAGCATAGTTTCTGATTTTATTATATTTGGATATTTTTTAATTTGTTAAGTTTAATGAGTTTGGCTCCTATTTTAAAGAGTTTTATGTGTTTTTTCAGAGAGTTTTATTTGTTTAGAATATTGGCTAATAATAAATTCATGGTTAAGCTCAAGGTTGTAAAGCTAAAAGGACTGTTAGTTTTGGACCACAAAATACAAATTCTATTGTTCTCTTTTTTTTTTTTTTTTTTTTCTTTTTTACTTTGTTCTTGGTATGTATGAGAAAATCGTTGAGGTTTGGTCTCAGGTTGTAAAGCCGAAAGAGTTGGTAGTTTTGAACCAAAAAATATCTAATTTTTCTCATTCTCTTTTTGTGGACTGAGGAAGATATTTCTGCTAGTCATGTAGTGTCGTTGTTAAACAGTCACCATAGGATCAAACATATTAAAATGATCACCATATTTATGGATATTATTATTTATCTTCATGATTGTAGCTAAATTGCTGCATTAATAAAATAAAATTTCCACTTTTAGAGCTATGTAATAGATGACAACATGGATTTTTTTAAAGGGAAGTAAAAATATCTCGAAGTTATAGAATTAAGCCATGAAGAGTGTGTTTTGAATCCAATATAAATTAGTAATGTTTACTTCTTCAGTAGCTGGTAACAAAGTGACGAATTTCTAATCTATATGGTGTTGGAGCTTAGACTTCTGCCTGGAATTAACATTAAGTTGTGGTTAATATTACGAAGTTTTGTTTTTGAAGTGAATTCAAAGTTGCATTACAAATTTCTTTTTTAGGTTGATGTTGAAGGATATGAAGTAAAACCAATTGTTCTCGGTACATCGCGCGATCTCCATGTGGGCCAGAGCTGCTTTGCCATCGGAAATCCTTATGGATTTGAGAACACCTTAACAACTGGGGTAGAACATCTATAATATGCTTTACTGCATCCTTATATGCGTGTGTTTGTATCACTAACAAGTAAGATTATAATTTCATACGAGTTATTTGAATGACTTCAGGTGGTAAGTGGATTACGAAGAGAAATTCCATCCCCGAATGGAAAGGCTATTCGAGGAGTTATTCAGACCGATGCTGCCATTAATTCAGGTAAATAATGGACTTAGTTGTTTAAATTTATTATTTTGGGGAAGTGATCTTATAGCATTCTCGTTGGGCTGTCCAAGGTTGACTTTACACATTTTATGTCCATTTTCCATATTGTCTCTTCCATAATCTCCATGATTAGGAAGAAAACCATAATTTTAAGTTATAACAAATGTTTAATTTTAAGATCTATTTATATAGGCTGAATGACAATAGTTAGGTAAAGAAATAAGAAAATTAATATATAAAAACTCTAATATATTTTATCCTATTCTTAGCTGATCCTGTATGACATGTATTTATGATATAAATAAATACTCTTTTTTCATGTTTTTCATCCTTACACCTCTTGCGTTCTTCCCTAAAGCTAAAACTTGCTAAAGTTGAACTTAGTTCTTAACATCTGTCTATGACGATTTTGATTTTTATACAATCTTGAAATTGTACTCAATCCATCTTTATTATTTTATTTTTGACATTATGTCATCTTTTATGGAAGGAATTTATGGAAATTTTTTAGTCGCCTTCTGTTTTTAAATTTATCAAATTTTGTATAGGGAATTCAGGCGGGCCATTGATTGATTCACATGGTCATGTTATTGGGGTTAATACCGCAACTTTCACTCGCAAAGGTGAGAAGAAATTCAAATTTTTATTTCAAACATAAAATTATTAAAATATCATGCATGTGGTGGTATTGAACTTCAATGCCACCTTGAAACACATATTGACAAGGCAAATGAACTCTAAATTTTGTGTCAGACTTCATTTTAAAAAGCTTAGACTATTAAGTTTAATCTTCGCGAAGACCACTTTTTTAATCAGAATTGCTATGAATGTTAAAATCGTGAAATATGCTTCAATGGTTGGAACAACAAGCATTCTTGGATAGCTTCTAATTTCATTATTTCCTCTAAGACAATTTTGTTTTGTGTCATTTGTCAATATCAATACCTTGCTATCTCGAGAACTACAAAATGGACATCCTCTCCAAACCTCCATGAAGTATTAAAAATCAATGAATTATTAGAATCTATATTCTAAAATTCGAGAGTCTAGAGTCTCTCCCTTATTAATATTACCTCAGTTACAAGACAATTCTCGTAGTTTTCAATCCCCCTCTATATGAACCCTTGCTAGCTTCCTAATGGAAGAAGAAAATGAGAAAACCCTAATCAAAGAAGAAAAAGAAAACTTAAAGAACTCTAAATAGGCTCTAGATAAATAGTTTCGGTTGATCAACCTGTTGAGAGTGAAATAATAAAAGAAGAAAGGTTGAGGTCAGTTTGGGAAATTAAAAGGGATGACGTGGCCTAGTTAGTTATTATAGTGGGAATGTTTTTCATGAAGGGAGAGGTTGTTTGGCTATATATGAGGTATGTAGTGGAGGAAAGGAATTATTATTGAATATTGTTATGTATTTGCATTAGTCTTTTTAGAGAATTATGATTAGGGTTGTGAATATGTGGATTTCCAGATTCAATTTTCAAGTCTTAGTATTGTTGTTAAATTTGTGGTTTTTTAATTTGGAATCACTACGCATCAATGGTATCAAGCGATACCAAAATGATACTAGTGCGGAGATGATCAAATGCAGAAGCTAGAGAATCCATATGATAGAGAATTGGGCATGAAGGCTATTTTGCAATGGACTAGTGATCAACTTTCCATATTTATCCACAAACTTGTCGTATTGCCTAGGATGGAAGAGGTTGCCGAAGTTGTTGACGTCGATGACATTGCTGAAAAGTGGAATAAGATGAACACCAACTGAAGTATCAAGTGTTTCATTGACTTATGGTATAAGAAACAGGCCGATACAACCAACATCTGGTCCTCACACGAATGGCTTCCATTGTTTGTCAAAACTGAGAAGAGGATAGGCGGCAATGTTGTTCTGGCTAGCGCCAACCCCGATCTTAAGGGTTTCAACCAATCTTCAGAGAAAACATTAATGGAGTTCTCTTACGTTTTGGGTCGGTCTGATCAGTGGAGGTTGGAAGTTCTTTAAGAAGAAATGAGAACAACATTTCAACACATTTCCAAGTAGAATGAAGGTTTGAGGTTCAGTATTTCTGTTCGGCTAAGTCTGTGACAAGCCAAAAATCCCCCATTGGCTCATTACTTGGACAGAGTTCTTCGATCGCAGACTCGCTGGAGGCCAAGTTTGGGAAAGATGGCTACCAGTTTTTCTACTTGGCCAGATTTGCATCTAGAACTTACTCCACCCTTTGCCCAATGTCGTAGAGAGCAAAGCACCTAACTATCAATGATGGACCAATGTCACCCAACTAAGGTTGGCCAGTGGCCGGGATTGAGTTAATCGTGTCACTGAGATGGCCATGAGTCTCCGTGGGGAAGGAAAAAGGAGAAGACTTACGTGGCGCCAAGGGTTCACACACAATACAATCTTAGCGTTGTCTCAAATAATTATTGGTTTGCACGGAAGAAGAGTTGGCTAGAAGAAATGGTTGACCAGAATAAGAATGGAGTCACTTGGACTATGGGAAGAGAACTTGGTTGGGCTTCTAAAGTTGGCGATTAGGTTCTGGATAAAAAGCTCAAAGTTAAGTGGGAGGACCTAAATTTTTCTGAGTTTAAAGTCGTATCATCTAATTGGTTGGGATGGAAATTATTTTGCATGGATTTTTGGGAAAACATAGCTACTCACAACCTTGAGAACAAAGTTAATTTTGAAAGAGCAAGTAATGTTGAGAGTGAAATAATAAAAGAAGAAAGATTGAGGGCAGACTTGGAATTAAAAGGGATGAGGTGGCACAGTTATTATATTAGGGAAGTTTTTCCATCAAGGGAGAGGTTACTCGGCTATGTATGAGGCATGTAATTGGGGGAATGAATTATCATCGCGAATTGTTGAGTATTTGCATTGGTTCTCTAGAGAGATCAAAATTAGGGTTCTGAATCAGTGGATTTCTGGATTCGTGGTTAGTTTTAGGTTAATTTCCAAGTCTTAGCATTGTTGTTTGACTCGTAGTTTGTTCTTTCAAGATCGCTATGCATCCCAACTCTAACCTACAAGTATGAAATATTGTTGATGAAATTATCTACTGATAATGAATTCCCTCTAGATATCCAAGGATTTAGCGAAAAGACTCGTTGTTCTTTTTTTTTTTTCACCTTGAGTATAATGTATCTTTGGAAAAAACATATGATAAGCCTCCAATAGAAGCTAGTAACTGCTAAATCTAGTTGATTAGAGCAATTAGAAATGGAAAGACAAGGTGTGTCTTTAGGACACAAAATATATTGTAAGCCTCCATTAGAAGTAGACTCACAACTGCTAATGTAGTTGAATAGAGCAGATAGAAAGTTAGTCAGGATTTTGCCCATGGGGGGATTAACTTATAATTGAAGACTCAAATTTTAAAGGTCAGTTTGTAACCACTTCATTTTAAATAATCTTTACAAATCAAGATAGAAACATCTAATTCATATCGGAGAAGCAAGAGGCTATGAATGATTGCACAAAATATGTAGACTATAAAGACATTTTATAAAGAGAACTTAGAGAGTGGTCTTATTTGTATTCTATATGATTTATCATCTAATTAACTTGAAGATGTCCTAGCAAAGGGACTTTCAAAGTCATAGTTTCAAGAGCTTATTGGAAAGATGAGAGTGACCAATGTTTTTCACCAACCCAAGGTAGAGTATTGAATAATTAATAGTAACTGTGCTTAATTAAGCTTAGCAGGTATTAGGTTGTTCCTGAATTAGGGCTGTATAGAATCTGCTATAGTTGAAATTGGAATAGTTTTTAATGAAAAAACTCTTATAATTAGTAATAACAATTATTTAGGATGGATAAACATGTTAAAACATAGATGTTGAAAAGAATAACTCTTCGTAACATATTTTATTCATATGCTAATTACATTTATACACAGGATTTCTAATTCAATACCAAATCAAATTCACTTTAATTAAGAAAGTATTAATCCTAATATTTACACATTTCTAATATTTCCCCTCAAGTTGGAACATAAATGTCAATCATGTCAAACTTGTTACAAAAACAATTCACCATACTTTCATTTAGAGATTTTGTGAGAAAATTTGCAACTTGGTCCTCAAAATTCACATACCCTGTAGAAATTTACCTTATTGTCCTTTTTCACGAACGAAGTGACTATCAATTTCAATATACATAGTGCACTCATAAAACACAAGATTTAAGGCTATTTGATGAGCAGTTTGGTTATCACACTATAGTTTTGCTGGTAATGAAGTCTTAAGGCTAACTTCTTCCAACAATTGATATACCCGCATAATTGCACATGCAGCTTGTACTCCTATTTTGCACTGGATCGAGACACGACCCTTTGCTTCTTACTTTTCCATGACTCCAGATTTCCTTAACAAACACACAATAACCAGTAGTTGATATTCTATTTATTTTTTATTTTGCATAGTCTGTATCAGAGAAACATTCAATATTAGTATGTCCATGATTTTCATATAATATACCACGTCCAGGAGCTTTCTTTAAGTGATGTAAAAATTGTTTTAAAGCAAATCAATGGTTTAATTGTTGGAGAAGTCATGAATTGACTTACGATACTGACAAGATAAGCAATATCGGGACAAGTCACAGTGAGATAATTCAACTTCCTTACTAATCTTCTATATTTCTCAGAATTTTTCTGTAATCGACCATCTTTTGTGAGTTACAAATTAGGAATCATAGGCGTACCCCGTGGTTTAGCTCACAACTTTCCTGTCTCAGTTAATAATTCAAGTACATATTTTATTTGAGATAGAAAAATGCCTTTCTTGTTTTTCGTTTTCTCAACTCCTAAAAAGTATTTTAACATTTCTAAATCTTTAGTATGAAATTGAGTATGGAGAAAAGATTTAAGAGATGAAATTCTCATAATCTCATTTCCAGTAATGACAATATCATCAACATGTACAACCAGAATAATGATGCCTGATTCAAATTGTTTGTAGAAGACAAAGTGATCAGATTTGCAATTGTTCATTCCAAATTTTTCGACTGCTTGATTAAATTTTCCGAAACAAGCTCTTGGGTTTTGTTTCAAACCAACAAAGATTTGCGAAGATATCAGACTTTCCCATATTCCCACTGAGTAACAAACCCAGATAGTTGCTCCATAAACACTTCCTCTTGAATATCACCATGTAAAAAAATATTTTTGATATCTAATTGATACAATGGTCAATTATAAGTAGCTGTCATAGAAATGAATAACCGACTGAAAGTCAATTTAGCCACATGAGAGAATGTATTAAAATAATCTATCCCATAAATTTGAGTATAGTCTTTAGCGATAAGATGAGTTTTTAGCTTATTTAATGACCCATCAGGATTTGTCTTAACGACAAATACTCATTTGCATCGAATAGCTTTCTTACCTGCTTGTAAGTTTACCTAGGCCCAAGTATCATTTGTATCTAAAACATTCATTTCGTCAACCATAGCACTGCGCCAGTCAGGATGAGATAAGGTTTCATTAATAGTTTTGGGAATAGAGATAGAGTCAAGAGATGCAATAAAAGAAAATGATGTAGTTGAGAGATGATCATAAGATATATAAAAAGAAATAGGGTAAGCGCATTGGTTTTTACCTTTGCAAAAAATAATTGGAAGATCATCATCATTATCGGGGATTGGATCTGACGATAAAGATTCTGGTATAGGACATGCATCTAGAGGCTTTTGTTGACGAGAATAGACATGAAGAGTAGGAGGTTGAACCGGTGTAGGTGGAACAACAGTGTAGATCAACATATTATCATTCTCCCACCAGATTTCGTTAATAGAGGATGTAGGAAAGAACGAAGTACTTTATAATAATGTAACATCAACACCTATATTCTTTTTTAAGACGAGAATACCCAAGAAAAACGCATTTTAGTGATTTAGGATCAAACTTTGTAACCTGAGGGCAAATATCACGAACAAAGTATGTACTGCCAAATATTCTCGGTTCAATAGGAAACAAAAGTTTAGCGGAAAAAAGTATTATTGTAAGGAATCTTACCATTGAGAATAGATGAGGGCATGCGATTGATTAGGAAACAAGTAGTGGGAACGACATCTGCCCAAAATGATTTTGGAACATGAATTTGAAATAAAAGAGCTCTTGCTGTTTCAAGATGTTTGTTTTTTCTTTCTACCATGCCATTTTGAGATGACGTGACAACACACAAAGTTTGATAAAGAATATCAATCTGAATCATGTAGGATTGAAAAGAGTTAGTGAGATATTCTATGTCATTATCACTTCTCGAAGTATGCACAGAAACATTGTATTGAGTTTTAACCTCAGCACAAAATGCACAAAAATGAGAAAATAACTCAGAACGAGATTTCATTAAAAAAAGTCAAATTACACGAGAACAGTCATCAACAAAAGTAGCAAAATATTTAAAACTAGATTAAGATGTAATATGACATGGACCCCAAACATCCGAATGAACTAATTCAAACAGAAAACTAGCTCGCTTATTTATTATGGGAAAAGATGGTGTTTAGCGAACTGACACGACATGAATCTAAAGAAGATAAATTGCTAATTTAAGATATAATTTCTTCAACACATGGAGAGAGAGAGAGATGTCTTAATCGACAATGTACTTCGAAATGAGTTAATATTCAAGTACAAGCAGAAGAGCGGGGCAACTGTGTGTCAAGGTTGCAGAGACCTCCAAATTCATGTCATTTACCAATAATGTACTTCATCGTAAGATCCTGGAAGAGACAATGGTCAAGAAAAAAATAAGACAACAAATGAGAGAACGAGTCTGTTTACTCACAGAGATTAAAATTAAAAGAGAACTTAGGCAAGTTCAATACATTGGACAAAGAGATCAATGTAGTGGGTTTAATCATACCAGACCCAATAATGCAAGAAGTGGAGTCATTAGCTAAAGTAACTTTAGAAGAGGGCATTTGTGATTGACAAGAAAGAAAGAGATTAGAGTTACCTGTCATATGATTTGTGGCGCCAGAATTAATAATCCATTTTGAGGATGAGGAAAGAAGACTTGTATTTGGATTACCTGACTCAGCAATTATTGTAATTGAAGAAGATGAATACTTTAAAAATTCTTGGTACTAAGAAAAGTTAGCAAATTCATCAGCAAAAACGAGAATAGATGGCTCTGGTGTAGTATTTGAATGAGCAGATCGATTTTTCTATCCTTTATTTTGCAATTTCTTGCAAGTGCGCTTTGCAATTTGTATGGCACGGTTCATGACCATAATAACATATAATTCCGTTTTGATCCTGATTATCACGATTGTTTGGTCCCCCTCCTTTAGTTGCGTGCAAAATCATAACCACTATTTCGAGTAACAAGAGCATTGCTAGACTAAATAGATTGAGTATTTTATGTTCGAAGTACTCTAGTAAAGGCTTCTTGGAGAGAAGAGATCTCATAACTAAATAGTATATGAAATTTGGCAGTTTCAAACTCACTTGGAAGACCAGCTAAAAAGCTCATAACAAACATTTGTTCTCACTGGGCTTATTGAACTTTCACATAAGAACTACAAGGTAGCAGAGTATTTAGTTCTTTATTGGTCTTCTTGAAATACATAAAGTAGGTTGTAAGAGACCTATATTGTTTTTCAGCTCGATAAAAATGTTTACACACTTTATAAATTCGAGAAATATTGCATTTTCCAGAATACAAAAACTTGAAATATTCCATAATTTTTTTAACAAACTCACAATGATTAATTAAACCAATTACCTCATTGTTTATGAAATTTCGTATTTATAAGAAAAGACGAGCATCCTCCCTCATCCATGGTTGTCTTGAATCGTCTGAAGATGTCTTCAGTAATATGATTATCTTTGGCAATACTTCTCAAATAAATACAAATTGTCTTACACCAATCCAAGTAATTAGAACCATTGAGTTTATTCCGTGATTTTTGACATTATCGAAATCACTTCGGAAATAGAAAGAACTTTAGTTTCAACCATAATATGTATTCAATAATTGCTTTGGGTAAGCCCAAATAAAATATTGGGTAAAAACTATTTTAATCCCTAAACTATGGATTTTTTTTAAAACACTCTTAAACTAACAACCTTAACAAATTTAACCTTCAACTATCATAATGGGGGGTCGATCTAAAACGAACAGCCACCCGTGCACCGTACGTGGAACTGGAACAGGGGGTCGTTCTCCTAAGCTGACCCCCTGTTCTCAAGAGTCTTTTATAACGGGGAGCCGGCTCGGGAGAATGGACCCCCGTTCTCAATTATTGGAGTGGAGAATTGGGGGCCGATCTCAATTATTGTAATTTTAGTTAATTATTTTATAAAACAGACGTACAACAATTATAATAAATCATACAAGTGTTAGAAAATGATGAAAATTTACCGATTATCTTCTCATGATGTGATGATCATATGTTAAAAATTTCAAGTAAATTAAATATTGTTTGATATTTTTTAAAAATTAATTTATAAAATGAATAATGTGTAATTTAGTGAGATAAAGTTGAAAAAATAGGCATAATTTCGTTTGTTTTATGACTCCCCTATAGCTACAATTCTTGCATATTTAAATTACAATTTATAGCGAACAGTCAGATCCAGATAATTACAATACAAACATAAAGTAAAGTGACATTAAATGAAATGAAATACAAACTACAGTACATCAAATGATAAGAAATACAAACTATAGTACATCAAATGATACTATATTACAAACGTAAAACAAAACACAAACTTAAATATAAACTACACTACGGGTAAGTCATCGCTGTCAGAGGTCTCCATCCAACGCGTGACTCTGTCATTCAGCTGTACGGTCTCTGATAACATGCTCCGTCAACTCGGCCAACGATGTCACAAGGTGGCCCGACTTTTCGGTCACCGTCGTCACAAGGTTGTCCGGGTCAAGCGCCGCCAACTAGGTTTTTATCGATGAAATTTCGAAACCAGATGTGCAAAGACCAGTTTGAGCAAGATATGACAAGACGCTCAATTATTCATTCGAAGATCGTCAACTTCACAGATTGGGAGTTTTTAGCGATCAACGAGATATTCGACTGAATCGCCTTACACGGGGTGTACGGTCTGCAGGGCTATAACTGCGACAGACTTGTCCAACATACAGCTGAATGACAGAGTCACGCGTTGGATGGAGGCCTCTGACAGTGATGACCCACCCGTAATGTAGTTTATATTTCATTTTATGTATTTTGCTTTACGTTTGTAATATAGTATCATTTGATGTACTGTAGTTTGTATTTCATTTCATTTGACGTCACTTTACTTTATGTTTGTACTGTAATTATCTAGATCTGGCTGTTGAATATAAATTGTAATTTGAATATACAGGAATTGTGGCTATGAATGAGTCATAAAACAAACGAAACTCTACCTATTTTTTTAATTTTAGCTCACTAAATTACACATTATTCACTTTATAAATTAATTTTAAAAAAATATCAAACGATATTCAATTTCATTGAAATTTTTAACACACGTTCACCACACCATGAAAAGATAATCTGTAAATTTTCGTCATTTTCTAACACTTGTATGATTTATTCTAATTGTTGTATGTCTGTTTTATAAAATAATTAACTAAAATTATAATAATTGAGATCAGTCCCCCATTCCCCTCGTTCTTCAGTCCAATAATTGAGAACGAGAGCCCATTCTCCCAAGCTGGTCCCCCATTAAAAAATGGCCTCCCGACAAACTGATATGTCCACGATAAGCCCCTGCATTCAAATTTCTGAAGGAGAACGGTTTGCCGCGTCTTGAGAACGGCAAACTATTCTCACCGCCGGGGCATTTTGCCCCCGCGTTCAAATTTATGAAGGACAACGGTTTCCCCGTTCTGAGAACGGCAAATCGTTTTCCTTCAGAAATTTGAACTCGAAGAGGAACCTTTATAAATTAATTTTAAAAAAATATCAAACGATATTCAATTTACTTGTAATTTTTACCACATATTCACAAAATCATTGGAAGATAATCAATAAATTTTCGTGATTTTATAACACTTGTATGATTTATTATAATTTTTTTTATAAAATAGTTAACTAAAATAATAATATATTGTACAAGTATTCTAAAATTATGAAAATTTTCAGATTATCTTCTCATAATGTGGTGAACATGTGACAAAAAGTTAAAGTAAATGGAATATTGTTTAGTATTTTTTTATAATTAATTTATTAAGGTTCATCTTCACTGTATAAATTAATTTAATATAAATACTAAATGATAGTCAATTTAATTGAAATTTTTACCACATGTTCAGCACATCATGGAAAGATAATCTGAAAATTTCGTTATTTTAGAACGCTTGTGCGATATATTTTAATTTTAGATATTTATTTTATAAAAAAAAATTATAATAACTCATACAAGTGTTATAAAATTTAAAAAATTTTAAGATTATTTTCCCATGATGTGGTTAAAATTTCAAGTAAATTGAATATCATTTGGTATTTTTTTAAATTAATTTATAAAGGTTCCTCTTCTTATTCAAATTTCTGAAGGAGAACGGTTTGCCGTTCTCAGAAAGCATCAAACTGTTCTCCCTTCAGAAATTTGAACGCGGGGGCATATCGGTTTGCCGAGAGGCCATTTTTTACACGTTTTTGATACTTCAAGCCTTTTTTTGGATACAAAAATTGTTCAAGCCATATTTCAACTTCATCGATAGTTTGATCTCTTATTTTGATTTAACCCAAAAAATAATTCTTCATATCGTATTTCATTCATATTAACTACATTTATATGCAAATTCAAAATGTGAAAAGGAAAACTAATTCTAAAGTAACTAATTCTTAATTTAATACAAAATTAAATATACTCTATCACTTTAATTAAAAAAAAAAGTATCAATCTAATATTTATAACAAAATAGAAATTTTACAAAAGTTCTCATTATTATGAAGATTGAGAAGATTAGTACTTTCTACTCTCTGGGCATTCATAATAAAATATCTTCATCTTTTTTCAACACTCAGATTCTCAACAGAAGTAGAGTTGGACTCTCAATCATAAAATAAAGTTGACTGCGAATATATCATGACATCATTCTTTCATATTTTAAGACTGTAGTTTGGTTATTGTCACTTCAGTGAGTATGTATAAATATTGTTCAAAACTGCAGGAACAGGAGTGTCCTCTGGGGTTAACTTTGCAATTCCAATAGACACTGTTCTAAAGACTGTACCTTACCTTATTGTCTATGGAACACCTTACACTGATAGATTTTGATTATGGTTAGTTTTCTCTCTTAATAGATTTATAGCTATGAAACTGACTGGAAAATATTGATGTATAAAGGTCATTCATCAAACTTATTATGTATACAATTTGACTTGTGAGTTTGATCTTAGCCGCTACTGATATAGAGGTGTTTCCTCTTGATGATTTATTCTAAGAAGTGATTTTTAATTCTTATTATTTTGAAAATTTGATCAAACAATCATACAAAGTTTTATCTATATTGAAAACTGAGAGCAAAAATCCGCACAATCTGACCGTTTTGAAGCAAAATTGTTTTGATAATCAAACACTTCCGATAAACTTCTCTATTAGAAGTTGCAGTTTCAGAAACCTTGCAGAAAGATTTTTGATAATATAACCACTTTCCCTTCTGCAAAGTCTCATTTTAGCTTATAGAATGGAGTAGTTGCAACTGTCATTGGCGAGATTTGGGAAATTCAGCTGTATCTTATTTTTATAATTACTATTAATTGTGATTTTAAGATAATGCTTTTGAAAAAAATAGTAATTGTAACCGTATTTTAGATTAGAGATGACAAATGAGCTGGCTCGTTGGCCGGCTCGCGAGCTTGGTCTGTTGAGCCGGCTCTTTTGGGGACCGCCTGGCTCGGTCCTTAGCAGGCTCAGGAGCCCAACCCCTGAACTCCCTATAGTAGCGAGCTGAGCAGGGGGGAGGCAAGCAGGCAGGCTCGTGAGCCTGGCTTGCCGAGCCAACGAGCCGGCTGGTTGGCCGGCTCGTTTGGGGACTGCTGGCTCGGTCTCTGGCGGGCTCGTCTAGGTCCGCCTCATGGGACCGGGCCAGACTTGGCTCGTTACTGTAGCGAGCTGAGCAGGCAGGCGGGCTGGCTCGCAAACCTGCTAGTTAAACAACTCTATTCTAGATCCACCCCGCCCGTTAAACAACTCTATTCTAGATTATTACAAAAACATATTGTAATTGTTATATTTTTCAACTTCTTAGAATTGTAAAACCAAACCGATCAGATTTTGGAATCGAATCTTGCTCGGTTTTGGTTCCAATAGTTTCAACTGTAGATTTTTTCAATTTGCATTTGGTTTTTAAAGTTGTTTTGGACTCGACTTTTGAGTTCGCTTTAAGGTGAAAAATTGTCATTAATTATATTTTGAAATTCGGATGGAGCATTTTTTAATCTGAAGGGCATAACATTCTATTCGTAATGACCAAATGAAACTACAAATGTTGTTTTGTATCGATTTTTTCAGCGATCTGTATTTGCCAATAGCCTGATTTTAAATCAAATTTTGAAAAAATAAAGACAGATTGAAGTCGGTCTAAAAGATCTTTTTTGTTGGGAATGAGATATCTTATCCATTTTAAAACATTATTTAATGGTTTGTAATTTATAACAAGACGAGGTATTCCACATTCTTGCTCAGCTTTGTTATTGACATAGAAAGCAGTACAACTCCAAGGAGAATAACTCCTTTGAATAAGCTTTTTGTCAAGAAGAGATTCTATTTCTTTTTGACATAAAATTATATATTCATCTTTCATTTGACTAGGACGAACTTTTGTTGGAATTTATTTTTTATCAAAATTGGGAATGTAAGGTAAAGACACAATGTGATTCTTCCTATACCAAAAAGCATTTGGAGAAATATTACATATTTCATTTAATATTTGAGTTTCTATTTCTTTTATTTTGATGACCATTTTTGGATTTTAGAGTTGTTGATCAATTTTTAAACAATTAATTTCATCTTTAAGAAAATTTAATTGTTTTTCTTTATTTTGATATAATGTTTTTAATTTATTTATAATTTTGGTTTCAGGATCTGGATCTGTGACAAATAAATAAATAATCTCTTGATTATTTATAGTGCCATAAATTTCTGTTGAATCAATTTTGATAATTAGCATAATTTGATTAAGGAAAGGTGTTCCTAAAATTGCCTGTTGTTGAAGTTTCTTAATTAGAAGAAAAGTAGTTTCTATAGTTGTGTCATTATTATACACAGAAACTTTTGATAATTTATAATTTATTTTTAATCTGCTACCACCAACAGCAGTTAAAGTTTGAACTGTTTTTTCAAAATATTTTGTTGGGATTATTCATTTTTTAATGCAATTAATATCAGCTCCATTATCTATTAGAGCGATAATATGCAAAATTTTGTAATCTTGAATAATAATAGTGATTTCAACAAACCATTTTTCATAAACTACTTTGTTAAGAAGATTTAGGGTGTCAAAGGGAATATTATCTTCTTCATTTTTAGAGGAGGATGATTCCCTTAATTCATTTTGATTTTCTAGACGTGCTAATCTATATTCAAAATCAATTTGTATCTTTGAATGATGATTTTTGATTTGAATAATTTCAGATTTCAAATTATTAATTTCATGTTGTAAGTCTTGCAGCGGAAAAATCATTTGAGCAAAACAGAAATTTAACAGGGCTGTGAAGCAATATTTGAAAATAACAGTTGAAATATTAAGAAAATGATTCGGCCAAAAGGGATGAAGACTTAAGCATGAAATACTTAAAATTTATAAAGGTCAAACGCATCTGCCGCTGAACAAGGTCTACGAAAAAGGGCAAAAACGAACTGAAGGTTTCCACCGATGACGCTAGCCGACAGAATCTTTCTTCCAGCTTCAGCCAATCGCAAAACGACGAGTTTTGCTACTCGCATCTGCCGATGACGTCAGCCGAATGAATCATCCATCCAGCCTCTGCCGATCACAAAACGACAAATGAAAGTCTTTTAAATCACAAACCAAACAGAGCACATCATCCGGTCACTAAACGACAAACTATTTCCTACACCTACCGATAAGTCTAATACACGACATCCACCGGTGACTAAACGAAAAACCTTCTGCTACATCATCCGATAAGTTTAACACACGACATCTACCGGATGACGTCAGCCGGATGATCTATCCATCCGATAGACTTCGTCTTCCGATGGACTAAATCTATCGGTAGACAAAACACATAACAACTTGAAATTCAACAGATAACCATCTAAAACCAACATCTGTATCCTTAACCAAATAAATCCCAAATAGGAAAATTTCAAAGGGGTTTGATGAAAAACATCAAATAGCTGTTGTCATTAAATCCTCAGGACTCATCGATAAAATACTCGACTACTAAGACTTCACCCACAGACAAATGTTAAACCGCCTCAACAGAACACCGAACCGTGGCATGAATGTGCTTCAGCAACTTCAACTAATCCTCAGTAAATTCAGGGAACACACCTGCTGTCACTTCTTCACCTACATCACAAAACTCATCTATTAGCCTAATGCTAAATAAGTGAAGCATTATTGAAACGAAATGCTGAAATGCAAATCTTAATCATGCAGTTTCTACTTTCTTAACTCAGTTGCATTCACATTCACCATATTCTGATCTCAATATTCCATTGGGAGTGAGATCAATTCTCCCAAAGTAATAAATCCTCTACATCAATTAAGGGGCGGATTAGTTCCCTTAATAGCTAACATGATCCCCAGATTCCCTTGGGAGTGGGATCAATTCTCCCAATGTTATAAATCCACTACATCAATTAAGGGACGGATTAGTTCCCTTAATAGCTATCGTAACACGTTCTGTTCATGCCTTACCATTCATTCCATGTAAATTCATTTTCGTATTCTTTCAAAAATATGATGCATGACAAACGAAAAACACTCAACATGCAAAAACCTACTATTTGTGATATAGGCCCGAAGGCATACACATTACTTCACTTACCTGGCTTCCCGAGAGGTTTCTGGTTGTAGGATATTCCCAGAGTTGGCTCATCTAAAACATAAGCACAGCATTACTTAAACTTCATTCTAAACATTCGGAAATCTAAGGGGCTAGTCGTGGGAGTTTTTTTCTTAACCATTCTCGATTCATCGCTAAACCCCAAATCCCACCCCTCACTCACAGCACTTCTAAAACGCATACATTGTCATCCTTCAGTTACCTAGACACTAAAACAGCAAGTAATCGAATCAAAACTCACCTTGGTTGAAGGAAAATCGGGCAGGGGAATCGCCAGAGGTTCCTGCTGGAGAACTGGTGGCCGAGAGAAAATGGGATAAACAGAATGGCGGCTACAGTGCATTAAACCCAAAATCTCTTTCCTTAAATACGTTATCCACTTTTCAAATTGCTAATTACCCTTTTGTCCTTGTATAGTTATTAACTAACCTAATCACTTTCTCTCCCAATTCTTTCATAAAATTAGCACATCATAATTGATAAATTAAATTTGGTTTAATAGAACCGGGTGCTACAATCTACTCTCCTTAAAAGAATTTTGTCCTCAAAATTTAGTACCTGAATAATTCTGGATATTGGTCCATCATGTCTTGCTGGCGATCCCAAGTTGTCTCCTCTATGTTCTGGTTATGCCATAAGACTTTCACCAGTGGGACTTCTTTGTTGCGCAACACTTTCACGGCATAGTCTAGGATCCTCACTGGTTTCTCCTCATATGTAAGAGTAGGAAGGACTTCAATACTCTGCTGATCCACAATCTGCGATGGATCTCCCACACACTTCTTCAACATAGAAACATGGAACACATTATGGATTCCTTCCATAGAAGCCGGTAGATGCAACTAATAGGTTGCCCTCCCAACTCTCCTCAGTATAGTGAACAGTCCAATAAATCTGGGGTTCAACTTGCCTCTCTTTCTGAATCTCACAACTCCTTTAAATTGTGATACCTTGAGGAAAACTTCATCACTTACCTCAAACTCCAATCCTCTGCGTCTCTTATCAGCATAGCTTTTCTGCCGGCTTTGAGCTGTTAAAATTCTCTGTCGGATGAGGGCAATATTTTCCACTGTTTGCTGCACAATATCATGACCAATTAATTGTGCTTCTCCAACTTCATCCCAATACAATGGAGATCTGCACTTTCGTCCATATAATGCCTCGTATGGTGTCATGCCTATTGTTGCTTGAAAACTGTTATTGTAAGAGAACTCAACCAATGATAAATACTTACTCCAAGAACCTTGAAATTCTAAAACACATGCACGAAGCATGTCCTCCAACGTTTGGATAGTCCTCTCGGATTGTCCATCAGTTTGAGGGTGAAAAACTGTGCTAAAACTAAGCTGTGTTCTCATAGTCTTGTGCAAATTTTTTCAAAACTTAGATGTAAATCTAGAGTCTCGGTCTGAAACCATGGTACCTGGAACTCCATGTAACCTAACAATTTCTTGCACATACAATTCAATTCAGCAAGTTGATCCATCGAGTAAGTCACCTTTATTGGTAGGAAATGAGTTGATTTGGTTAGACGGTCGACTATCACCCAAATTGCATCATGTCCTTTTGCTGTTCTAGGCAATCCCACAACAAAGTCCATCGTTATTTATTCCCATTTCCATTCAGAAACTGGTAAAGGTTGTAATATTCCAGCAGGTCTCTGATGCTCAGCTTTAACATGTTGACAAACTAGACACGATTTCACATAACCTGCCACACTTCTTTTCATACCTGGCCACCAATAATGTCGTTTAAGATCCTTGTACATCTTCGTACTTCCAGGGTGAATAGTAAATTTGGAAGAATGTACTTCAGAAAAAATCTCATCTCGAAGTTCTTTAACAGTAGGGACAATCCATCTATTTCTAAACTTAAGGATTCCATTAGCAGAATAGTTAAAATCTGATTTGTCCATAGAATTCATGCTTAACTTGTACTTGTTACACTCGTCATCACTCGTCTGAGCTTCTTTTATTTTCTCCAGAATTGTAAGTTTTAAGGTTATGGCTGAAAGTATGGCTGATACACTGGATACTGCTTTTAGATTAAACCTTTGAAATTCTGACTCTAAGGCTAACGGTATATTGAAAATCATAGTTAGGGTTGGTGTTGTTACTCTACTCAAAGCATCTGCCACAACATTTGCTTTGCCAGGATGGTATTTAATCTCGAAATCATAGTCCTTTACAAATTCCAACCATCGACGTTGCCTCATGTTTAGTTCCTTCTGTGTGAAAATATACTTCAGGCTCTTATGATCAGAAAATATCTCACAAGATTGCCCATACAAGTAATGCCTCCAAATCTTAAGTGCAAATACCACTGCAGCTAATTCTAAGTCATGTGTAGGGTAATTCTTCTTATGTGTTTTCAACTGTCTAGAGGCATAAGCTATTACTTTACTATCCTGCATTAACACACAACCGAGACCAATTTTGGAAGCATCACAATAAATACTAAATTTACCATCTTCAACTAGAAGGGTTAAAATTGGAGCATTGGTCAGTTTCTGTTTCAAGGTCTGGAAACTATACTCACATTCATCAGTCCATATATACTTCACATTTTTCCTTGTTAACTTAGTAAGGGGCGTAACAATCTTCGAGAATCCTTCAATGAACTTTCTATAATACCCTACAAGTCCAAGAAAACTTCTGATATCTGTAGCATTCCTTGGTTGGGGCCATTCCTTAACTGCTCGAACCTTAGCTGGATCGACAGATATCTCATCCCCAGAGATAACATGTCCTAAAAAGTGAACTTGGTCCAACCAAAATTCACACTTAGAAAACTTGGCGTATAGTTGGTGTTGTTTTAATACTTCCAACACCAAGGTCAGGTGCCTAGCATGCTCATCCATGGAACGGGAATAGATTAAAATATCATCGATAAATACTATGACAAACTTATCCAAAAATTCATGAAACACTCTATTCATGAGATCCATAAAGGCTGCTGGTGCATTTGTCAATCCAAAGGACATGACCAAAAACTCATAATGTCCATACCTTGTGCGAAAAGCAGTCTTTGGAATATCTTCAGATTTAACCTTCAACTGGTAATAACCGGACCTAAGGTCAATCTTAGAGAAAACTCTCGCACCATTAAGCTGATCAAATAAATCATCAATCCTCGGCAGTGGATACTTGTTCTTGATAGTTAGCTTATTCCGTTCTCTATAGTTTATGCACATACGCATTGATCCATCTTTCTTTTTGACAAAAAAGGACAGGTGCACCCCATGGTGAAAAGCTAGGGCGTATGAACCGTTTCTCCAACAAATCCTCTAACTGCTTCTTCAATTCCTTAAGTTCTGTTGGTGCTAGTTTATATGGATTCTTGGATACAGGCTCAGTGCCTAGGTAGACATCCATAACAAATTCAATTTCCCTATCTGGTGGCAAGCTAGGAAAGTCATCTAAGAATACTTCCAGAAAATCTTGGACAACTAAGACATTCTTGGGGCTTGATTTTTCTAGTAGTTGTGTGTCTAAAACATTGGCCAAAAAGCACAAATACTGACTGCATGGGAAGGGTCTACAATCGACAGAAGTCATCACAGTCATTTCCTTACTCTTCTTCAGAGCTTGGAAGGTATGGTTTAAACCACCAGGGGGTTGAAAACTAACAATTCCAGTCCTACAATCTATTGTGGCATAATGCTTAAACAACCAATCCATTCCTAGGATTACATCAAATCTCATTATGTCCATAATAATGAGATCGGCAGGCAAATTCATGTTTCCTACTAATACAACACTATCAGGCATCACTTGGTTAGAGTGCATGCGTTCACCAGAGGGTAAGGAAACATTAAACACATGCTCAGTAGGGGTAAGCTCTATATTTAACTTATCAGCAAATGTCGATGCTATGAATGAATGTGTTGCACCAGAATCTATCAATGTAAAAGCGGGTAAAGAGTTGACCAGTATAGTACCTGACACAACAGCAGGCTGTTCATCATCGCCCGACTCCACCATGGAGAATATCCTTGGCTTTATCATAGCAGGGCTATTCTTTAAGACCGGGCAGCCTCTGTTAAGGTGACCAACTTTGCCGCAGTTGAAACACCGAGTGACCCTGGGCCTTGGGCAATCCCTGAATGCGTGTCCAACTTCTTCGCAATTGAAACACCTTCCCGAACCAAACCTGCATTCACCCAGGTGACTTTTCAGACACTTCGGGCACTAGGGATACTTCTTGTCATCCGGTACCTTCCTCCCTGATCATTGGCTACTCTGGCCTTCATTTGGCCTCTTCATTCCTCTCTGTTGTTGGGGTTGGACGAACTTTTGCGGAGCTTCCTTCGGTCCAGAACATTTCATTTCGGCTTCCTCCATCTCCAAGGCTGTGGACACAACTTCACTGAAAGGCAAGCCTTTAAAACCCGAAAACTTGACTCCTCTGTACACCTCTGGCTTCAGTCCATTCATAAATTGAAACACTTTATCTTCGTTTCTGTAAACAAAGTGTCCAGCGAATCTCGACAGGGACTCAAATTGTCTAACGTACTCAGCCACAGACCCTGTCTGCTTCAATTTCATGAACTCCACCTTCTTTGCGGCCTGAACGGTGCTGTTGAAATATTTTTCAAAGAAGGTGTCCTTAAACTGAGACCAAGTCATAGACAGAATATCAGTGGTGGTCTCAATTGTCTCCCACCAAAGTTGGGCATCTCCAGCAAAATGAAACGTCGCCAGAGTGACCTTGTCTCCTTCTCCGACGTTGGCACATCGGAGCATGCTTTCGACCTTCCTCAACCACTCTTCAGCAACAATCAGGTAAGATGATTTTCCATCAAATGTGAGCGGCTGAAGCCTCCGGAATCGGTCTCCTGAATGTTCATTGCTAGAACCCGAGTTGGCACTCCCTTGTACTTCTCAGTTCAACAACACTCCTAACTGATCGGACTGCTGACGCACTAAGTCTGTTTGCTGACGTACCAAATCTGTCAGCTGTCTAATAACACTAGGTTCCTCCTCACTCCTCAAGTTTGGCATTTCCCTCGGTATTCTAGGTCTTCCTGGGCGTCTGGCCATTATACTGAATTCCTGTACAAGGTTAACTACTTTCATCAACATCTAATTACTAAGGCTAACATAAACACTTACAGTTGTAGGAGTACTTCCATGCAACAATTGGCACTGATGAGTAATCTTTTGAACGGTTTAACTGAATGTCTCTGATACCATACTATTACGCCCCAAATTATATAAACCCGGTTCGTTACACATAACTCGAACATAACTAAAAAACTTTGGACCAAGTCTTAAACTTCCCTCGAAAGTCAAAAATTTGACATTTTCTAAAAACTCAAAAGCATTTAAAATCTTGCAGCGGAAAAATCATTTGTGCAAAACATAAATTTAACAGGGCTGTGAAGCAATATTTGAAAATAACAGTTGAAATATTAAGAAAATGATTCGGCCAAAAGGGATGAAGACTTAAGCATGAAATACTTAAAATTTATAAAGGTCAAACGCATCTGCCGCTGAACAAGGTCAACGAAAAAGGGCAAAAACAAACTGAAGGTTTCCACCGATGACATCAGCCGGCAGAATCTTCCTTCCAGCTTCAGCCGATCGCAAAACGATGAGTTTTGCTACTCGCATCTGCCGATGACGTCAGCCAAATGAATCATCCATCAGCCTCTGCCGATCGCAAAACGACAAATGAAAGTCTTTTAAATCACAAACCAAACAGAGCACATCATCCGGTCACTAAATGACAAACTATTTCCTACACCTATCGATAAGTCTAATACACGACATCCACCGGTGACTAAATGACAAAACTTCTGCTACATCATCCGATTGGTTTAACACACGACATCCATCGGATGACGTCAGCCGGATGATCTATCCATCCGATAGACTTCATCTTCCGATAGACTAAATGTGACGGCCCGAGTCCGGATCCCGATCAGGAGGATCTGAGAACCCAGCCATCACCCCGGGCATTTAATAGAAAACGGGTACATATATTTTTTTTTTAACATAACAGACCGGACCTTTAAGATAACTCCTTAAAAGATTTCAGAAGGAGAAAACAGTCTCTGGGTTTGGAAGCAAAACAGGAAAACAGTAAACAGAATCGGAACGCCAAAATGGATGATAGAAGAAAAGCAGGAAGTGATGAAAACAAAAGTAAATAAACTGGAAAAAGGCGTTGACGGAAGAAGCAGGCATCGAGTGAAATCGGTGGATGTAAGCAGAAATAATATCGGAAGGTTTAGGCAGATGACGTGGCCGGATGATGTGGATGATGTCATCGAAAGATGTAGGCAGCAGATGAAATCGGCAGGTGTGATGATGTCATTGGAAGATGATGATGATGTCATCAGAAGGTGAAGGTATCAAATGAAATCGGAAGGTATGGTGACGTCATCAGAATCGGTGATGACGTCATCAGAAGATGAAGGCAGCAGATGAAATCGGCAGGTGTGATGACGTCATCAAAAGATGATGATGACGTCATCGAAAGGTGAAGGCAGCATATGAAATTGGAAGGTATGATGACGTCATCGGAATCGGTGATGACGTCATCGGAAGATGATGATGACGTCATCGGATGATGTACACTTAAAACAGCAGTGATTGTGATCGGAAGATACAGCTTTTAAGGCAGGGCTTGACAATTTTAACAGGAAGACATGCAAACCGAGAGCATAAAACAGAAGGCAATAAAAGTTTCAGATTCTCAACTACATCAAAACATGGTTCACGAGCACAACAGAAGACATGAAAGTTGTAGACCTTCAATACCCGATTTTAAACAAGGTTGTAGGATATACTTTACGATTAACAGATTCAAAGAAACAGACTGCATGGATAGTCCTAAAACCAGAGGTCATCCATGCATAGATTAACAGAAAATATCCCAAACAATCCCAGAATACTTTAGGATATAAACTTAACTGTCAAATACAGCGATTTTAAACATTGACACAGAATCTATACATTGTTTCAAAATCTCAGAGACAGTACAGAACTTAACATAAAATTACAGAATTTCCCAAAACAGAAGTTTTTAAAACAAACACAGAACGACAGCTGATGTTTGAAAACCAAACCAGCAGAATCTCAGTAAAGTTTCACAGACTTGTACATCACTTTAAGAAAACTTAAACCTCGGGACAGAAATATGTCTGACTGCAGCAGCCACCCCAGAGAGCTCGAGCCACCAGCCACCTAGTCGTCAGACTGAGGCACGAAGTCCTCATTTTCGGGTTTAGTACCTACATCAGGGAGTTCACCTATGAGTCTAAAACTCAGTAAGAACATATTATAAATGCAGTGATGCAGAATGTTATGCATGAACTTTCAGAAATACAGTGACAGTACAGAACATTACGTTTCAGTGGCAGAGGGGTATAAGTGGGGCTTATAGAGGAACTGGCAAGTGCACGACAGAGACAAACAGAGATACAAAACAGAACAGAAACAGATCTGGGGGCCAGTCACCGTCCCACACTTAACAGGTACATTTCAGTCAGATTTTATCTTGCTTAACTTAAAAACCGTGTACAGAAAACAGTTTTTTACATGTCTTTCAGAGAAAACGTGTATGCATGAACGGTGCTTGAACTTAAACTGGCAGACAACAGAAAGTAAATCAAAGCCAGACATTTCAGAACATAACTCTACTATTCTACCTAAAACAACCCGACAGAACAGAAAACCTAGTACCTCCGCGATGTAGGGCCTTAAGGGCCAACCTATGGATATGAACTTACCTGTTTGCTGTAGAGTTGATGTTCTTGATCGTCTCGGTTTCAGTAGTTTGTGAACCTAAAACGTGATTATACGGTCATTAACCCTAAACTTCTCAAAAATCAGTAAATAGTGTCGTTAAACTTGTTAACTGCCGACGAAAATTACCTTCACTGAAGAATGCAGGAGAAACAAAGTGTGGAACTTGTTTCAGTCGCCTGGAAGAGAAGAATAGAGAGAAGGAAGGGAGGAAGCAGAGAAATGAAATGAAGATTTCACGTAGGAGGAAGAACTTAGCTTCCTCAACAAGTTGCCAAGTGTCAGTTATCCATTGGCTATCTCCCACCAACCTTAATTTCTCTCCAATTTGCCCTTCCATTAGTTTTTAACTAAAACATTATTTAGTTAATCGATTCGGTCTCACGAATCACCTTCGTTCTATTAATCACATCGACAATTTTATTAAAAACAGTTATTGCATTAATATCGGAGTAATCCCGCTTAATTATTCGGGAAAATAATTACACGAAAAATGCCGGGTGTTACATTCCACCTGCCTTAACAAAAATTTTGTCCCCAAAATTTGCCAAAGTAAAGAGGTCCGGATATTGGGCCATAACATCTTGTTGTCTTTCCCATGTGGCTTCCTCCACACCATGATTGCGCCATAAAACTTTCACCAATAGGACCACTCGATTGCGCAACACTTTGAGTGAGGTATCCAGTATCTGTATGGGTCTTTCTTCATATGTCAGCGTCGGCATGATATCAAAGTCCACCTGCTTCACGATCTGAGTTGGATCTCGCACATACTTTCTCAGCATCGAAACATGGAAGACATTGTGAACTTCATCCATTGACGCTGGCAACTGTAGTCTGTAAGCCATGTTTCCCACATGCTTCAAAATGGGAAAAGGGCCAATGAACCGTGGGCTGAGCTTTCCTTTCTTACCGAATCTCATTACGCCCTTGAAAGGCGACACTTTTAAGAATACTTCATCACCCTCAGCGAACTCTAAGTCTCTTCTTCTATGGTCCGCATAACTCTTCTGTCGACTCTGAGCAATCTTTATTCGTTGTTTGATAGCAGCTATCACCTCGGACATCTGCTGTAATATCTCAGGGCCGATAAGCTTGGTTTCTCCGACCTCATCCCAACACAATGGGGATCTACACTTTCTGCCGTACAGAGCTTCATAAGGAGCCATGCCAATTGTAGCCTGGTAGCTATTGTTGTAAGCGAATTCTACAAGCGGTAAATATCTACTTCAAGGAGCATGAAATTCTAGCACGCACGACCTTAACATATCTTCCAGTGTCTGAATCGTTCTCTCGGATTGTCCGTCAGTCTGTGGATGAAATGTCGTGCTGAAATCCAACTTCGTACCCAAGGAGTTGTGCAAACTTCTCCAAAACTTGGAAGTAAATCTGGGATCACGATCAGAGACGATTGACACAGGAATGTCGTGCAGCTTAACAATCTCACTAATGTACAGTTCTGCATACTGGTCCATAGAGAATGTCGTCTTCACAGGTAGAAAATGGGCCGACTTCGTCAATCGGTCCACGATGACCCATATGCTATTATGGCCCTTAGCCGTTCTTGGTAGGCCAACAACAAAGTCCATCGTGATGTTCTCCCATTTTCATTCGGGGATCGGGAGAGGCTGAAGCGTTCCACTTGGTCGTTGATGTTCAGCTTTGACTTGTTAACATATCATGCACGACTCCACATATTTGGCCACTTCATTCTTCATATTCAGCCACCAGAAGTGAAGTTTCAAGTCCTGATACATCTTTGTGCTTCCAGGATTCACAGAGAAAGAAGATGAATGGGCTTCCGACAAGATGTGCTTCCGTAGCTCTTCATCTTTCGGAACATACCATCTATTTTTGAACTTCAGAATACCATCTCCCGAGTAACTGAAATCGGAAGAGGCCATAGGTAACTTGCTCACAATATCAGCCATTTCCTTTGAATTGGTCTTCTGGGCCTCCTTAATTCGGTCCAGGACGGTGGGCCGCAGTGTCAAGTCTGCTAGTATGGCCGATAGCCCAGAAACTATCTTCATATCGAACTTCTGTATCTCTGTCCTCAAAGACATTGATACGGCCGACATTACTGGTTGTATAGTAGCTGACATCCTGCTCAGTGCATCAGCTACCACATTAGGCTTACCAGAATGGTATTTAATCTCAACATCGTAATCCTTCACAAATTCTAACCACCATCTTTGTCTCATGTTTAGTTCTTTCTGGGTAAATATGTACTTCAGGCTCTTGTGATCAGAAAACACCTCGCATGATTGTCCGTAGAAATGGTGTCTCCATACTTTCAGTGCAAACACAACTGCCGCTAACTCAAGATCGTGAGTAGGGTAGTTTTGCTCGTGGTTCTTCAGTTGTCTGGATGCGTATGCTACAACTTTCCCTTCTTGCATTAGTACACACCCCAATCCAATCTTGGAAGCATCACAATATACGCTAAATTTGCCGTCTTCAATCGGCAATACTAATAGAGGAGCAGTGGTTAATTTTTGTTTGAGTGTCTGAAAGCTCACCTCACATGCTTCAGACCACTTGAACTTGATTTCCTTCCTCGTCAAGCTGGTCATAGGCTTCGCTATCACAGAAAATCCCTTGATGAATTTCCTGTAATAACCAGCTAGCCCGATAAAGCTTCGTACCTCGCTTGCATTCCTCGGCGTTGGCCAGTCTCTTACAGCCTCAATCTTGGCCGGGTCCACAGACACTCCTTCAGCAGACACCACGTGGCCTAGGAAATTAATCCGACTCAGCCAGAATTCACATTTTGATAGTTTGGCAAATAATTGATGCTGCCTCAAAGTTGATAGCACAATTTCCAAGTGCTCCTCGTGCTCGGCCTTACTTCTGGAGTAAACCAGAATGTCGTCGATGAAAACAATTACAAATTATCATCGATCCTCGGCAACGGGTACTTATTCTTGATAATCAACTTGTTCAGCTCACGGTAATCGATGCACATACGTAGGGACCCATCTTTCTTTTTGACGAACAAGACGGGAGCACCCCACGGAGAGAAACTAGGGCGCACAAAACCCTCTTCCACCAATTCTTTCAGCTAAGTCTTCAACTCCCTCAACTCAATCGGCGCCATACAGTACAGATTCTTCGATACCGGTTCAGTACCAGGATATACATCGATTTCGAACTCGATCTCACGATCGGGTGGCAATCCCGGTAGGTCATCTAGAAAAACCTCAGGGAAGTCTCGGACTACGGGAATATTTCGAAGTTCCACCACCCCTTGCCTCTGAACATCAACTACGTGGGTAAGAAATCCGACGCATCCTGACCTCATCAGATGTTGAGCTTTCAAGGAAGATATAACTGGCACACGGTGTTCCTTTGGTACTGCCTGATAGGAGAACTCTACCTTGTTCGGGCGTTTAAATGACACAAGCCCGGACCTACAGTTGATGGTGGCGTGATGTCTAAACAGTCAGTCCATCCCCAGAATCACATCATATCCTTTCATACCGATAACGATAAGACTGGCATACAACTTCTGGTCTCCTACTGACACTATATCACCCCGTACAACCTGCTCGAAGTGCATAAACTCTCCGGACGGCAGCATAATGCTGTAGGGCTGATCTGACGATGTACTACAAAACTTCTGTCTAACTACGAAGTCCATGGCCACAAACGAATGTGTGGCCCCCGTGTCCCACAAGGTATAAGCAGGTACATTACATATCAAGATTGTACCTGTAATTGCTGTGTGCTGATCAGCATCATCAACATCCTCCATCAATGCAAACACCTTAGGTACTGCAAGGTTTGGTCTCGTGTCCGGTATCGGGCAATCCTGAACATGATGGCCTCCTTTGCCACATCGGAAACATTGGCCAGTAGCAAGTCTACATTCCCCTCTGTGAGGCTTCTGGCACCGCGGGCATACAGAAAGTTGAGGAGCCCCCATTGGTCTCTTTCCTTTGTCTTGATAAAGGATGGTTTCATTGGGCCTCTTGATGCCCCTGTTCTGCTGCTGTTGAGGTTGTAAATTCTGACCTCTTTGTTGTTGTTGCTGTTGAGGGGCATTCCGAATAATCCCCCTTGATGAATCCCTTTGTCTCAGGGATTTCATTTCCAAGGCTTCTAACTGGTAAGCCTTGGCCACCACCGTCGTATACGGGGCCTCATCAAATCCTCCGTATGAAATTCCTCGTAAGAAGTCCAGCTTCAAACCTTGAATGAATTGGTGCACCTTATTTTCGTCAGTGGCTACCAAATGAGGTGCATAGCGGGATAATGATTCGAACTTCTGAACATATTCTGCCACTGACCCATATTGTCGCAGCCGAGAGAACTCAAGCAACTTTTCTTTCCTCACTCCTCGATCAAAGTACTTCTCGTAGAAGATTTTCGTGAATCCTTCCCAGCTTAATGCCACTGTAGTCGACTGCACTGTGTCCCACCAAAATCCAGCACTTTCGATGAGATAGAACGTGGCACAATTAACTTTCTTGTTGTCTTCCACTTTTGCATAACTGAACATCTTCTCCATTGTTCGAATCCAGGTTTCAGCACGGGTCGGGTCTGTAGACAGTCCATCAAATGAAGGCGGCTGGAGTCGTCGGAATCTATCTCCACTGTTGTCACGTGAAGCATTTTCATGGTTATTATTGTTATTGTTCCCGCTGTCTTCTCTGGCCATCATACGTTCCACCATGCGGGACTGTACTACCACCAGTTCGGTTAGTCGGTCAATGGCACGAGAGCTTTCGCTTGACTCTTCCTGATGCCCTCTCACCATTTCTAAGGAAACCTATTAACAGAATAACCTAATTTAATAAACAGAACCTTTTTCAGAAATTTTAAACACTTACAGTTGGTGGAGCGATCTCACGTGGCGGATTGCGCAGTCAGATATTTCACAGAATCGGTTTTAAAACCTTATCGCTCTGATACCATAATTGTGACCGCCCGGGTCCGGATCCCGATCAGCAGGATCCGAGAACCCAGCCATCACCCCGGGCATTTAACAGAAAACGGGTACATATATATTTTTTTTTGAACATAACATACCGGACCTTTCAGACAACTCCTTAAAAGTTTTCAGAAGGAGAAAACAGTCTCTGGGTTTGGAAGCAAAATAGGAAAACGGTAAACAGAATCGGAACGCCAAAATGGATGATAGAAGAAAAGATGGAAGTGATGAAAACAAAAGTAAATAAACTGGCAGAAGGCGTTGACGGAAGAAGCAGGCATCGAGTGAAATCGGTGGATGTAAGCAGAAATAATACCGGAAAGTTTAGGCAGATGACGTGGCCGGATGATGTGGATGATGTCATCGGAAGATGTAGGCAGCAGATGAAATCGGCAGGTGTGATGACGTCATCAGAAGATGATGATGATGTCATCAGAAGGTGAAGGCAACAGATGAAATCGGAAGGTATGATGACGTCATCAGAATCAGTGATGACATCATCGGAAGATGAAGGCAGCAGATGAAATAGGCATGTGTGATGACGTCATCGAAAGATGATGATGATGTCATCGGAAGGTGAAGGCAGCAGATGAAATCGGAAGGTATGATGACGTCATCAGAATCGGTGATGACGTCATCAGAATCGGTGATGACGTCATCAGAAGATGATGATGATGTCATCGGAAGATGTACACTTAAAACAGCAGTGAACGTGATCGGAAGATGCAGCTTTTAAGGTAGGGCTTGACAATTTTAACAGGAAGACATGCAAACCGAGAGCATAAAACAGAAGGCAATAAAAGTTTCAGATTCTCAACCACATCAAAACATGGTTCACGAGCACAACAGAAGGCATAAAAGTTGTAAACCTTCAATACCCGATTCTAAACAAGGTTGTAGGACATACTTTACGATTGACAGATTCAAAGAAACAGACTGCATGGATAGTCCTAAAACCAGAGGTCATCCATGCACAGATTAACAGAAAATATCTCAAACAATCCCAGAATACTTTAGGATATAAACTTAACTGTCAAATACAGCGATTTTAAACATTGACACAGAATCTATACATTGTTTCAAAATCTCAGAGACAGTACAGAACTTAACATAAAATTACAGAATTTCCCAAAACAGAAGTTTTTAAAACAAACACAGAACGACAGCTGATGTTTAAAAACCAAAACAGCAGAATCTCAGTAAAGTTTCACAGACTTGTACATCACTTTAAGAAAACTTAAACCTCGGGACAGAAATATGTCTGACTGCAGCAGCCACCCCAGAGAGCTCGAGCCACCAGCCACCTAGTCGTTAGAATGAGGCACGAAGTCCTCATTTTCGGGTTCAGTACCTACATCAGGGAGTTCACCTATGAGTCTAAAACTCAGTAAGAACATATTAAAATGCAGTGATGCAGAATGTTATGCATGAACTTTCAGAAATACAGTGACAATACAGAACATTACATTTCAGTGGCAGAGGGGTATAAGTGGGGCTTATAGGGGAACTGGCAAGTGCACGACAGGCACAAACAGAGATACAGAACAGAACAGAAACAGATCTGGGGGCCAGTCCCCGTCCCACACTTAACCGGTACATTTCAGTCAGAGTTTATCTTGCTTAACTTCAAAACCGTGTACAGAAAACAGTTTTTTGCATGTCTTTCAGAGAAAACGTGTATGCATGACTCATCGATAAAATACTCGACTACTAAGACTTCACCCACAGACAAATGTTAAACTCCCTCAACAGAACACCGAACCGTGGCATGAATGTGCTTCAGCAACTTCAACTAATCCTCAGTAAATTCAGAGAACACACCTGCTGTCACTTATTCACATACATCACAAAACTCATCTATTAGCCTAATGCTAAATAAGTGGAGCATTATTGAAATGAAATGCTGAAATGCAAATCTTAATTATGCAGTTTCTACTTTCTCAACTCAGTTACATTCGCATTCACCACATTCTGATCTCAATATTTCATTGGGAGTGAGATCAATTCTCCCAAAGTAATAAATCCTCTACATCAATTAAGGGGCGGATTAGTTCCCTTAATAGCTAACATGATCCCCAGATTCCCTTGGGAGTGGGATCAACTCTCCCAATGTTATAAATCCACTACATCAATTAAGGGGTGGATTAGTTCCCTTAATAGCTATCGTAACACGTTCTGTTCATGCCTTACCATTCATTCCACGTAAATTCATTTTCGTATTCTTTCAAAAATATGATGCATGACAAACGGAAAACACTCAACATGCAAAAACCTATTGTTTTGTGATGTAGGCCCGAAGGCACACACATTACTTCACTTACCTGGCTTCCCGAGAGGTTTCTGGTTGTAGGATATTCTCAGAGCTAGCTCACTTAAAACATAAGCACAGCATTACTTAAACTTCATTCTAAACATTCGGAAATCTAAGGGGCTAGTCTTGGGAGTTCTTTTCTTCACCATTCTCGATTCATCGCTAAACCCCAAATCCCACCCCTCACTCACAGCACTTCTAAAACGCATACATTGTCATCCTTCAGTTACCTAGACACTAAAACAGCAAGTAATCGAATCAAAACTCACCTTGGTTGAAGGAAAATCGGGTAGGGGAATCGCTAGAGGTTCCTGCTGGAGAACTGGTGGCCGAGAGAAAAAGGGATAAACAGAATGGCGGTTACAGTGCATTAAACCCAAAACCTCTTTCCTTAAATACGTTATCCACTTTTCAAATTGCTAATTACCCTTTTGTCCTTGTATAGTTATTAACTAACCTAATCATTTTCTCTCCCAATTCTTTCATAAAATCAGAACATCATAATTGATAAATTAAATTTGGTTTAATAGAACCAGGTGCTACAAATTGTGACTGGTTTTGAAATTTGCGTTTGTTCAATTTGATTTAATATATCATTAAGGCTATAATATTTTGGAGTAAAGTTTGGGATATCAGAATTGATATATTTTGCTTGTTTAGTATTGTTTTGAATCATCATTTCTATTATTTTTGTTCGAAATGTAGGATCAAGGATTTGGTCAAGATTATCAATGATTTCTTGTTGAGTTTTGGTTAAGACATTTAGAGATAGCATATTACAATATTTGTTACTACATCCTTCATTGTTAGATTCTTCTTCACTTGATATGGATTCTGAGTCGGAAGGAGTTAAAAGAATTTTTGATAATTGAAGTTTAAGACCTTCGTCTATATTTAATTCTTCAATTTTCTTTTTGGATGTACATTTGGTTGCATAGTGACCAATTTTTCACATTTAAAAGACTTAATTTTTGATTTATCTCTTTTCTTTTTAGGAATAAATTTTTTATTGGACTTATTTATGTTAAATGGTTCAATATTTTGACGTTCTCTTTTTGAGGGTCTATGATTTCGTTTTGGTTTATCGAGTTTTGTTCTTCTTATCTTTTTAGGATAAGAAATTGGAACATTGTAAGCGAACTGATCACAAAATTCTCCTATTGCTCTTTTTCCAGTTAAATTTTGCTTTTTTAATTGATATTGCAATTTCATATCATTGCAAAGAGATAAACCTTCTTGTGTTGCTACATTAATAAGATGACCATAGGTACAAGAAGACCAAGGAAAATGACAATCATTAATGTCTATTAATTTTTGTCTAACCTTTTGGGCAAATATAGGTGGTAAACCATCTATGAATTTTGCTTTCCAATGTTCAGAATTGGCATCTTTTCGTTGCATTACTTTGGTTAAAAATACATCTTTATACCATCTAAAGTGGGTTAAAGAAGGACATATAAGGTTTGGTAGTAATTCTCTACTTTTTCTTGGCGTTGTTCAACTGTAACGCCCCGAGTTATCTGAACCCGGTTCGCTACTCATTACTTAATCATAACTAAGAAATTTCGAATAAATTTAAAACTTCATTCGACATTCAAAATTTGACATTTTCTAAACGTTCAAAACATTTGAAAACTTTGCAGCGGAAAATTATTTAAAACTACAATGGGGATTTAACTAGCTGTGAAAATATTGTTGGAAAGATTAATGGAAATGTTTAAAGTATTCGGTCAAGAGAAAATAAGGTTTTAAATGATGGACTACTCAAGGAATTACAAAAGTCGAATTCATCTGCTGACGACAAAGTCAACGGAAGGAAACATAACTTCATCTGCCGATGAAGTTAACATAACTTCATCTGCCGATGAAGTTAACATAACTTCATCTGCCGATGAAGTTAACATAACTTCATCTGCCGATGACGTCTACACAACTTCACCCACAACTTCATCTGCCGATGAAGTTAACATAACTTCATCTGCAGATGAAGTTAACATAACTTCATCTGCCGATGAAGTCAGCGCAATTTCATCTCTCAATAGACAAACACACGTCATCTTCCGATAACAACAATATGACTCCACGCCTTCCGATTCGCTAAACGACAAACGGGTTTCTCCCTCTTCCGATGGAATGGACTACATCTGCCGACACGTGCTACTCACGTAACTCCTTAAAGCATCTACTGATAGACTTTAAAATTTACATCTTCCGATGGCTTTTCTGAAGACATCTTCCGATGGCTTTTCTGAAGACATCTTCCGATGGCTTTTCTGAAGACATCTTCCGATGGCTTTTCTGAAGACATCTTCCGATGGCTTTTCTGAAGACATCTTCCGATGGCTTTTCTGAAGACATCTTCCGATGGCTTTTCTGAAGACATCTTCCGATGGCTTTTCTGAAGACATCTTCCGATGGCTTTTCTGAAGACATCTTCCGATGGCTTTTCTGAAGACATCTTCCGATGGCTTTTCTGAAGACATCTTCCGATGGCTTTTCTGAAGACATCTTCCGATGGCTTTTCTGAAGACATCTTCCGATGGCTTTTCTGAAGACATCTTCCGATGGCTTTTCTGAAGACATCTTCCGATGGCTTTTCTGAAGACATCTTCCGATGGCTTTTCTGAAGACATCTTCCGATGAAGTTAACATAACTTCATCTGCCGATGAAGTCAGCGCAATTTCATCTCTCAATAGACAAACACACGTCATCTTCCGATAACAACAATATGACTCCACGCCTTCCGATTCGCTAAACGACAAACGGGTTTCTCCCTCTTCCGATGGAATGGACTACATCTGCCGACACGTGCTACTCACGTAACTCCTTAAGCATCTACTGATAGACTTTAAAATTTACATCTTCCGATGGCTTTTCTGAAGAAAGCTTCCGATAGAATTTAAATTTACTCAACATCTACCGACAGATATCATCTGTCGATAGAGAGCAAAACAACAACTCTAGATCGCTTCACTTGCAAATCCAGTAATAACCAACAGAATACTAAATTCAGAGAAAACTAGAATACTTTGAAAAACTTCAAGTAACTCATTCTTGCCTAAACTAACCAGAGACAATCCAACCTTTGTGTCACTAAGAAACTCATAAGTACTATCTTGAAATCCAACAGAATATCGGTATCATAAAAGAACTCAAAAGCGAATTCCAAAACATTAAATTTCTAACTGTCAGGAAAGCTCAGTATATAAATTTGAAATACTGTCATTAATCTTTGTAGTAATGACACCAGTCAAACCGCCCCATCAGATGCCTACCGTTGCACAGCCGTGCTCCACCAACCTCTCCTACTCGGTTATGCTCTCAGGGAAATCACCTGCTGTATCCTCAACACCTACATCACAAAACTCATCTATTAGCCTAATGCTAAGCAAGTAAAGCATTAATGAAATGTATGCTGAAACATAAACCCTGATCATGCAGTTTCTAATTTTCTCAACTCAGTTGTGCATCGTTCATAAACTGGTCTGATCCCTAAGTTCCCTTGGGAGTGGGATCGGTTCTCCCAATGTAATAAATCCTCTACTCAGTTAAGGGGCGGATTACTTCCCTTAACAGCTAATACAGATCCCTTAATTCCCTTGGGAGTGGGATCGGTTCTCCCAATGTAATAAATCCTCTACTCAGTTAAGGGGCGGATTACTTCCCTTAACAGCTACTACAGATCCCTTAATTCCCTTGGGAGTGGGATCGGTTCTCCCAATGTAATAAATCCTCTACTCAGTTAAGGGGCGGATTACTTCCCTTAACAGCTAATACAGATCCCTTAATTCCCTTGGGAGTGGGATCGGTTCTCCCAATGTAATAAATCCTCTACTCAGTTAAGGGGCGGATTACTTCCCTTAACAGCTAATACAGATCCCTTAATTCCCTTGGGAGTGGGATCGGTTCTCCCAATGTAATAAATCCTCTACTCAGTTAAGGGGCGGATTACTTCCCTTAACAGCTAATACAGATCCCTTAATTCCCTTGGGAGTGGGATCGGTTCTCCCAATGTAATAAATCCTCTACTCAGTTAAGGGGCGGATTACTTCCCTTAACAGCTAATACAGATCCCTTAATTCCCTTGGGAGTGGGATCGGTTCTCCCAATGTAATAAATCCTCTACTCAGTTAAGGGGCGGATTACTTCCCTTAACAGCTAATACAGATCCCTTAATTCCCTTGGGAGTGGGATCGGTTCTCCCAATGTAATAAATCCTCTACTCAGTTAAGGGGCGGATTACTTCCCTTAACAGCTAATACAGATCCCTTAATTCCCTTGGGAGTGGGATCGGTTCTCCCAATGTAATAAATCCTCTACTCAGTTAAGGGGCGGATTACTTCCCTTAACAGCTAATACAGATCCCTTAATTCCCTTGGGAGTGGGATCGGTTCTCCCAATGTAATAAATCCTCTACTCAGTTAAGGGGCGGATTACTTCCCTTAACAGCTAATACAGATCCCTTAATTCCCTTGGGAGTGGGATCGGTTCTCCCAATGTAATAAATCCTCTACTCAGTTAAGGGGCGGATTACTTCCCTTAACAGCTAATACAGATCCCTTAATTCCCTTGGGAGTGGGATCGGTTCTCCCAATGTAATAAATCCTCTACTCAGTTAAGGGGCGGATTACTTCCCTTAACAGCTAATACAGATCCCTTAATTCCCTTGGGAGTGGGATCGGTTCTCCCAATGTAATAAATCCTCTACTCAGTTAAGGGGCGGATTACTTCCCTTAACAGCTAATACAGATCCCTTAATTCCCTTGGGAGTGGGATCGGTTCTCCCAATGTAATAAATCCTCTACTCAGTTAAGGGGCGGATTACTTCCCTTAACAGCTAATACAGATCCCTTAATTCCCTTGGGAGTGGGATCGGTTCTCCCAATGTAATAAATCCTCTACTCAGTTAAGGGGCGGATTACTTCCCTTAACAGCTAATACAGATCCCTTAATTCCCTTGGGAGTGGGATCGGTTCTCCCAATGTAATAAATCCTCTACTCAGTTAAGGGGCGGATTACTTCCCTTAACAGCTAATACAGATCCCTTAATTCCCTTGGGAGTGGGATCGGTTCTCCCAATGTAATAAATCCTCTACTCAGTTAAGGGGCGGATTACTTCCCTTAACAGCTAATACAGATCCCTTAATTCCCTTGGGAGTGGGATCGGTTCTCCCAATGTAATAAATCCTCTACTCAGTTAAGGGGCGGATTACTTCCCTTAACAGCTAATACAGATCCCTTAATTCCCTTGGGAGTGGGATCGGTTCTCCCAATGTAATAAATCCTCTACTCAGTTAAGGGGCGGATTACTTCCCTTAACAGCTAATACAGATCCCTTAATTCCCTTGGGAGTGGGATCGGTTCTCCCAATGTAATAAATCCTCTACTCAGTTAAGGGGCGGATTACTTCCCTTAACAGCTACCCTAGCACTAGAACGGCAAGTAGTTGATTCAAAACTCACCTTGGTTGGGGAAAACCGGAGGGGAAATCGCCCAGAGGTAGTCTGCTTGAGCTGAGAGGTAGGAGTAATAAAACAGTGGCGGCTAAACCTCACTAAACCTTTCCTTAAATACCTTATCCACAATATAAATTCGCAATTACCATCTTGCCCCTGCCTAGTCATTTACAACCTAATCAACATTTCACTAAATTTTAACCATAAAAATTATATACCACCGTTTAATAACTTATTTTGATTTATTGAAACCGGGTGCTACATCAACAATGCCAACAAAATGGAGAACTATAGCTTGGATAAGAGAGAAGATCGAATCTTTAATAGCTGAGGTATGTTTTCGATTTTTACTGCTTTTAAAATTTCATTTTGTTGTTCTAAGAATAAATAATTATCCCAACAACCTTTGAGACAGCCTGTAAATCCATTGATAATGAAAATCGCAATATTACAATCTCCATTTTGAGCGGCTCTACAAACTGATGAATACATCACCATTTTGTGTATAACATGATATATTTGATATTAAGATAATCCATCTATGTTCCATTCATAGATTGATTTTGCACTATAAGATTTTTGTTCTAAATAAAAATTTTCTTCGAATGATAAATCTTGAGGTGTGGGTCTTTTGTAATAAGTGCGACGAGTTATATCAGCACCTGGACCATCATCATAATTTACTCTATTTAATTGATGTTGATTATGATTTTGATAAATTGGAAGGTAATATTTTTGAATATCATATTCTTCTATTTTATGTAAATTAGAAGTTTCGTCTGATTCAGAAGTTGATTCAGTTTCTTTTGAATTTAAAGTATTAATTTTTAATGTTTGAATTCTTTTGACTAGCTGGTCTATAAATGCTTTATCTTTTTTAGGATTAAAAGTTTTTATTGGAATAGGTGGTTTTATATCTGGTTTTGTTATAAGTGGTTTGACTTTAGTTTTGGAAATTGAAGCTGTTGTAGTAGGAATAATTTTATCAATTTGCTTTTTTATTCTGGTTAATTGATTTCCTACTGTTTGAATATTTATATTTGTAAAATTATTTTGTTTAATAATAATTTCATCTTCTGATTTGGTTTTAATAGTATCTACTAATGGAATGGCTTCAATAGTAGTTTGTTCATTTTTTAATACTATTGGTTCTAAAGGCGGATGTATAGCTTTAGAACTCGATCCATTCTTTTTTAATCAATTAATTTGATGTTTTTCATATTCTTCAATGATATTTAAACTTGTTTTTATATATGTTTTAAAGAATTTTCTTAATCGGGATTAAATCTTTTAATCAGGAGTAGTTGCTATTTTCGGTTTAGCGACAGATCTACATCACAGAAATAACTTTAAAAACTTGTACTAAAATGTAATTTAAAATAGTTTGAAATTGCTTTAAATAAATACTTAAAGTTCTTAAACAAAATATATATTAAAGTTTCAAAACATATTTAAGATTTTATAAAAAAAATATTTGCAAAAGAAAAAAAAAAAAAAAAAAAAAAAAAAAAAAAAAAAAAAAAAAAAAAAAAAAAAAAAAAAAAAAAAAAAAAAAAAAAAAAAAAAAAAAAAAAAAAAAAAAAAAAAAAAAAAAAAAAAAAAAAAAAAAAAAAAAAAAAAAAAAAAAAAAAAAAAAAAAAAAAAAAAAAAAAAAAAAAAAAAAAAAAAAAAAAAAAAAAAAAAAAAAAAAAAAAAAAAAAAAAAAAAAAAAAAAAAAAAAAAAAAAAAAAAAAAAAAAAAAAAAAAAAAAAAAAAAAAAAAAAAAAAAAAAAAAAAAAAAAAAAAAAAAAAAAAAAAAAAAAAAAAAAAAAAAAAAAAAAAAAAAAAAAAAAAAAAAAAAAAAAAAAAAAAAAAAAAAAAAAAAAAAAAAAAAAAAAAAAAAAAAAAAAAAAAAAAAAAAAAAAAAAAAAAAAAAAAAAAAAAAAAAAAAAAAAAAAAAAAAAAAAAAAAAAAAAAAAAAAAAAAAAAAAAAAAAAAAAAAAAAAAAAAAAAAAAAAAAAAAAAAAAAAAAAAAAAAAAAAAAAAAAAAAAAAAAAAAAAAAAAAAAAAAAAAAAAAAAAAAAAAAAAAAAAAAAAAAAAAAAAAAAAAAAAAAAAAAAAAAAAAAAAAAAAAAAAAAAAAAAAAAAAAAAAAAAAAAAAAAAAAAAAAAAAAAAAAAAAAAAAAAAAAAAAAAAAAAAAAAAAAAAAAAAAAAAAAAAAAAAAAAAAAAAAAAAAAAAAAAAAAAAAAAAAAAAAAAAAAAAAAAAAAAAAAAAAAAAAAAAAAAAAAAAAAAAAAAAAAAAAAAAAAAAAAAAAAAAAAAAAAAAAAAAAAAAAAAAAAAAAAAAAAAAAAAAAAAAAAAAAAAAAAAAAAAAAAAAAAAAAAAAAAAAAAAAAAAAAAAAAAAAAAAAAAAAAAAAAAAAAAAAAAAAAAAAAAAAAAAAAAAAAAAAAAAAAAAAAAAAAAAAAAAAAAAAAAAAAAAAAAAAAAAAAAAAAAAAAAAAAAAAAAAAAAAAAAAAAAAAAAAAAAAAAAAAAAAAAAAAAAAAAAAAAAAAAAAAAAAAAAAAAAAAAAAAAAAAAAAAAAAAAAAAAAAAAAAAAAAAAAAAAAAAAAAAAAAAAAAAAAAAAAAAAAAAAAAAAAAAAAAAAAAAAAAAAAAAAAAAAAAAAAAAAAAAAAAAAAAAAAAAAAAAAAAAAAAAAAAAAAAAAAAAAAAAAAAAAAAAAAAAAAAAAAAAAAAAAAAAAAAAAAAAAAAAAAAAAAAAAAAAAAAAAAAAAAAAAAAAAAAAAAAAAAAAAAAAAAAAAAAAAAAAAAAAAAAAAAAAAAAAAAAAAAAAAAAAAAAAAAAAAAAAAAAAAAAAAAAAAAAAAAAAAAAAAAAAAAAAAAAAAAAAAAAAAAAAAAAATAGGCTGGGTGGTCTGGTTAGTTCGGTCAAAATTCTTAACAAAAATTGATTCTCCTTCTTCCTTCCTGTATTTGGTTCTGTCGAGAGAGTGAGAACAGAGAGAGAGTGAGTGAGAGTGACAAGCAGAGAGAGCGAGAACGAGAGACCGAACACGAGGGAGAGAGAGAGAAAACCTTACCCGAATAATGGTTTGGCCGAGAGGAAGTTCGTCAATGTAACACCCAGTTTTATCGGATTAATTCTCTATTCTTTTAATTAATGGTACACTTTAAATGACAATAATAAAAGTAGGGTTAGTGGATGACTAGGCAAGGGCATAAGAGTAATTGGAAATTTAAAAGTGGATAACGTATTTAAGGAAAGAAGTTTGGGTTTAATGCACTGTAGCCGCCACTATTCCCTATTTTCTCTCTTTCGGTCTTCAGCTCAAGCAACAGAGCTCTCTAGGCGATTCTTCTACTCGAATCTTCTCTGAACTAGGTGAGCCCTATTTCGATTTCTTGCTGTACTGGTAGCTATCGATGATTGGAGAGAGTATAAATGTGAGTTTTGTGAATGCTGTATGGGTAAGCTAGTCCGGGTTTTGTGGTAAATCGGGAATGTGCTATGAACTAAAATTCCAAACTAGTTTCCCTAGATTTCTGGATAGATTAGAATGAGGCTTAGTAGAAATCTGATTAATATTCTGTTTATGACTTAGGTGAACAAAACTTCTGAAGTAGTTTGAAACCGGGCATTTCCAGGAGAGTCAGGTAAGTGAAGTATGCTTGTGTCTTCGGGCCTACATCACAAAATAGTAGGATTGTGTATGCTTGATTGTGTTTGTATGTCATGCATCATATTTTGAAAGTATACGAAAATGAATTTACATGAAATGGCATGGTAAGGAATGAACAGACTGTAACAGTTGTTAAGAGAACTAATCTGCCCTTTAATCAAGAGAGAGGATGTATGCATTTGGAGGAAGTGATCCAAACCTCAATTTCACAGGGGGATCTGAACAGTTTGTTAAGGGAACTAGTCCGCTCCTTAATCGAGAGAGAGGACATATGACTTTGGGAGAAGTGATCCAACTCCCAATTTCACAGGGGGATCAGATCAGAAACGAATGCATATGCAACTGATATGAGAAAGTAGAAATTTGCATGTTTAGGAATTTATGTTCAGCATTTCATTCATTACTGCTTTACTTACTTAGCATTAAGCTAATAGATGAGTTTTGTGATGTAGGTGCTGAGCATTCAACAGGTGAATTCCCTGAGTTTACTGAGGAATAGGTGAAGTTGGAGGAGCACTTCTATGCTACGGTTAGGTGCTCTGATGAGGCGGTTTAACTTTTGTCTGAATGAGAGTTTTCAGTGGTTAGGTATTCTGATGAAGTGTTCTGAGAATTTTAAATGATAGTAGAAGTTTGATACTGCATTTAACGCTTCTGTGAACTTCTTTTCTGGATTTAGAAATATGATTTGATTTCGATTGTAGCTTGCTATTCTGAATTTCTAAGAATTGTGGATTTGTGTTTATCAGAATGATTTCAGTAAAATGTACAAAAGTCGTTTAGCAGTCGAGTTTGCTCCTTATTAGAGTCTCTTTTGGTCTATCGGTAGAAGTGTATAATAAGTTTGTTGTTTTGTGATCTGTGTGAGTTAGATGAGTGAATCATCCGGCTTACGTCATCGGTAGAAGTGTATAATAAGTTTGTTGTTTTGTGATCGGTGTGAGTTAGATGAGTGAATCATCCGGCTTACGTCATCGGTAGAAGTGTATAATAAGTTTGTTGTTTTGTGATCTGTGTGAGTTAGATGAGTGAATCATCCGGCTTACGTCATCGGTAGAAGTGTATAATAAGTTTGTTGTTTTGTGATCTGTGTGAGTTAGATGAGTGAATCATCCGGCTTACGTCATCGGTAGAAGTGTATAATAAGTTTGTTGTTTTGTGATCTGTGTGAGTTAGATGAGTGAATCATCCGGCTTACGTCATCGGTAGAAGTGTATAATAAGTTTGTTGTTTTGTGATCTGTGTGAGTTAGATGAGTGAATCATCCGGCTTACGTCATCGGTAGAAGTGTATAATAAGTTTGTTGTTTTGTGATCTGTGTGAGTTAGATGAGTGAATCATCCGGCTTACGTCATCGGTAGAAGTGTATAATAAGTTTGTTGTTTTGTGATCTGTGTGAGTTAGATGAGTGAATCATCCGGCTTACGTCATCGGTAGAAGTGTATAATAAGTTTGTTGTTTTGTGATCTGTGTGAGTTAGATGAGTGAATCATCCGGCTTACGTCATCGGTAGAAGTGTATAATAAGTTTGTTGTTTTGTGATCTGTGTGAGTTAGATGAGTGAATCATCCGGCTTACGTCATCGGTAGAAGTGTATAATAAGTTTGTTGTTTTGTGATCTGTGTGAGTTAGATGAGTGAATCATCCGGCTTACGTCATCGGTAGAAGTGTATAATAAGTTTGTTGTTTTGTGATCTGTGTGAGTTAGATGAGTGAATCATCCGGCTTACGTCATCGGTAGAAGTGTATAATAAGTTTGTTGTTTTGTGATCTGTGTGAGTTAGATGAGTGAATCATCCGGCTTACGTCATCGGTAGAAGTGTATAATAAGTTTGTTGTTTTGTGATCTGTGTGAGTTAGATGAGTGAATCATCCGGCTTACGTCATCGGTAGAAGTGTATAATAAGTTTGTTGTTTTGTGATCTGTGTGAGTTAGATGAGTGAATCATCCGGCTTACGTCATCGGTAGAAGTGTATAATAAGTTTGTTGTTTTGTGATCTGTGTGAGTTAGATGAGTGAATCATCCGGCTTACGTCATCGGTAGAAGTGTATAATAAGTTTGTTGTTTTGTGATCTGTGTGAGTTAGATGAGTGAATCATCCGGCTTACGTCATCGGTAGAAGTGTATAATAAGTTTGTCGTTTTGTGATCGGTGTGAGTTAGATGAGTGAATCATCCGGCTTACGTCATCGGTAGAAGTGTATAATAAGTTTGTTGTTTTGTGATCTGTGTGAGTTAGATGAGTGAATCATCCGGCTTACGTCATCGGTAGAAGTGTTTGACTCTTACGATTTTCAAGTTTTCACGCTTAAGTCTTGATCTCTTCTGGCCGAATTATTTCTCAATATTTTAACCGATTATTCAAACATTGTTTCGTAGCTCTGCTTAATTCTATTTTGCTCAAAAGAATTTCCGCTGCAAGATTTTAAATGTTTTGAGACTTTAGAAAAATGTCAAATTTTGACTTTCGAGCGAAGTTTTAAATTTGGTCCAAAGTTTCTCAGTTATGTTCGGATTATGTGTAACGAACTGGGTTCAGAGGACTTGGGGCGTTACAGTCAATGGCTACTCGAAGTTGAAGCCGCGATTCTTCTTCTTCAGAGACGTTCGTTGGAGTCTGTCAACTCACAGTGGTCGGAGTCGGTTTCAATGGAGATTGTCGGGTGCGGCGGTTCTACGAGGTAAGGTTACTCACGGGTTCCTCTCAAGTTTTCAAAATGAGAGGAAATTTTTTTGCGGTTGCTGTGATTTTTCCTTTCTTACTGAGCCTCCTAATATTCTAAAGAAAGATTTCAATCTTTTCCTTAGATGGTCAGATTCGTCAACCGATTTTAGGAAAAGATTTTCTTCTGTGATTATTTTCCAAACTTTCACAGAATAAGGCTTGAATCTAGGAATGAAGCTTTAGGTTGTGATTCACCGAAAATTAGGTTGTTTAATTGGAAATAAATCCATGATTTTATACTAAAATTGGGAATTTTCTTTGATTGGCTGCAATTAGGGTTTTTATTTGAGATTTTATAGAAATTGGATCCTTAATTTAGGGATAAAATTTTAGGATGTTACAATCTACTCTCTTTAAAAGAAATTTCATCCTCGAAATTTAAATTATTACCTGAATAGCTTCGGATAGGCTTTCCTCATGTCCTATTCTTTTTGCCAAGTTGCTTCCTCAATGTTTTGATTTTTCTATAGAACTCTTACAAGCGAGACCTTTTTATTCTGCAGCTCTCTTTCTTTTAATTTCAGAATTTGAATTGGCATTTATTCATAAGTTAAGTTAGGGTTGAATAAAAATTCCTGAGATAACGTTGGCAGAATATGCGAGGGATCTAGAACGTATTTCCTTAGCATCGAGACGTGAAATACGTTGTGAACTTTTTGAGTGACTCAGACCAATTCAGTCTGTAAGCAACTTCTTCAATTTTTTTTTTTTTTTTTTTTTTTTTTTTTTTTTTTTTTTTTTTTTTTTTTTTTTTTTTTTTTTTTTTTTTTTTTTTTTTTTTTTTTTTTTTTTTTTTTTTTTTTTTTTTTTTTTTTTTTTTTTTTTTTTTTTTTTTTTTTTTTTTTTTTTTTTTTTTTTTTTTTTTTTTTTTTTTTTTTTTTTTTTTTTTTTTTTTTTTTTTTTTTTTTTTTTTTTTTTTTTTTTTTTTTTTTTTTTTTTTTTTTTTTTTTTTTTTTTTTTTTTTTTTTTTTTTTTTTTTTTTTTTTTTTTTTTTTTTTTTTTTTTTTTTTTTTTTTTTTTTTTTTTTTTTTTTTTTTTTTTTTTTTTTTTTTTTTTTTTTTTTTTTTTTTTTTTTTTTTTTTTTTTTTTTTTTTTTTTTTTTTTTTTTTTTTTTTTTTTTTTTTTTTTTTTTTTTTTTTTTTTTTTTTTTTTTTTTTTTTTTTTTTTTTTTTTTTTTTTTTTTTTTTTTTTTTTTTTTTTTTTTTTTTTTTTTTTTTTTTTTTTTTTTTTTTTTTTTTTTTTTTTTTTTTTTTTTTTTTTTTTTTTTTTTTTTTTTTTTTTTTTTTTTTTTTTTTTTTTTTTTTTTTTTTTTTTTTTTTTTTTTTTTTTTTTTTTTTTTTTTTTTTTTTTTTTTTTTTTTTTTTTTTTTTTTTTTTTTTTTTTTTTTTTTTTTTTTTTTTTTTTTTTTTTTTTTTTTTTTTTTTTTTTTTTTTTTTTTTTTTTTTTTTTTTTTTTTTTTTTTTTTTTTTTTTTTTTTTTTTTTTAATTTCAGAATTTGAATTGGCATTTATTCATAAGTTAAGTTAGGGTTGAATAAAAATTCCTGAGATAACGTTGGCAGAATATGCGAGGGATCTAGAACGTATTTCCTTAGCATCGAGACGTGAAATACGTTGTGAACTTTTTTGAGTGACTCAGACCAATTCAGTCTGTAAGCAACTTCTTCAATTTTTTTTTTTAATTGTAAATAGACCTATGTATCTTGGGATCAATTTGTCTTTCTTTCTAAACCGCAACACACTATCATTAGAGAAACTTTCAAAAACACTTTATCACCTTCGGCAAATCAAATTTTCTCCTTCTATGATCTGCATAGCTTTTCTGTCTACTTAGAGCTACAAAGATTCTCTTGCGAATTGGAGTAACGATCCCAGTAGTGTGTCTTAAAATATCAGGTCCAACAAGAATACCTTTATCAACTTCATCCCAATGTACTGCAGATCTACTTTTAGGGTGGTTTGTGGCATAAGAAAATTACGAGGATCTAAAACGACGGGTATTACTTATTTTGTGAGAAAATTAGGTTTAGTGGCAAGATTGTAAATAAAGTCAATTTTAATTTATATAAATAGAAAAAGGAAATCTAAAACCTCACAAAAACCTCTCCCTCCACGAAAACTTCCATATTCAGCTGACCCCTCCTTCAAGAAATCCTCTTGGGCGATTCTCCCTCCACCAACGTTGATTCTTCCTTCATTTCTTCAAGAGTCGAGCTCTAGGTAAAGCTTAGATAATGTATTTGTTAAGTTTTGATTTAGGAGATTACTCTAGTTAGGACTTGAGATTTCGGATGTTGTTGATGCTTAGATTAAAAACTTAACGTTGGCATGAATGTTGTTTAAATCGGAGTGACTGAAGAGCTTAAATACCATTAATGATATTGGAAGTAGAAATATGCATACAAGGTGTTCGATGGAATGCCCGAATAGAATAAGCCTAACTCCTAGGAAATTTCCTTAGAGATTTACTAGTTTTGAACTCGGTTTGTCTAGGAATGATTTTTAACAATGAAATGTGACATGACTAGGTGGGAATGAGTCACATGAAGGCACGACTTGCTAAGGAACCCAGGTAAGTGAGTGTTAGGGTTCTGGCCATTAGGGCTCTACATCACAAGGGTACTAAGAATTTAGTATGGATGATTGGGTTGATAGTGTTTAATGGTTATGAAATGTTTTACATGCATGATTTATGTAAAAGAAATGAAACGAGATAACATTAAACTTAAATGTACAAAATGATTATGTGAGGGTGGTGGTAGTATGGCCATGTTAACAAAATTGTCCATCTCGAGGGACCATGATTCATTGTCCATGACATGGACCAAGATTACTGTCCGTAAGGACCATGTACACGCACTTTGCCTACTCCCCAGCACGATTCCCTCCTTAATCCATGTCAAGTGAAAGATGATACAAGAACATGAACAAGAACATGATTTTCATGATATGATACAAGAACATGAACAAGAACATGATTTTCATGATATTAACAAGAACATGAACAAGAACATGATTTTCATGATATTAACAAGAACATGAACAAGAACATGATTTTCATGATATTAACAAGAACATGAACAAGAACATGAACAAGAACATGAACAAGAACATGAACAAGAACATGAACAAGAACATGATTTTCATGATATTAACAAGAACATGAACAAGAACATGAACAAGAACATGAACAAGAACATGAACAAGAACATGAACAAGAACATGAACAAGAACATGAACAAGAACATGATTTTCATGATATTAACAAGAACATGAACAAGAACATGAACAAGAACATGAACAAGAACATGAACAAGAACATGATTTTCATGATATTAACAAGAACATGAACAAGAACATGAACAAGAACATGAACAAGAACATGAACAAGAACATGAACAAGAACATGAACAAGAACATGATTTTCATGATATTAACAAGAACATGATTTTCATGATATTAACAAGAACATGAACAAGAACATGAACAAGAACATGATTTTCATGATATTAACAAGAACATGATTTTCATGATATTAACAAGAACATGAACAAGAACATGAACAAGAACATGAACAAGAACATGAACAAGAACATGAACAAGAACATGAACAAGAACATGAACAAGAACATGAACAAGAACATGAACAAGAACATGAACAAGAACATGAACAAGAACATGAACAAGAACATGAACAAGAACATGAACAAGAACATGAACAAGAACATGAACAAGAACATGAACAAGAACATGATTTTCATGATATTAACAAGAACATGAACAAGAACATGAACAAGAACATGAACAAGAACATGAACAAGAACATGAACAAGAACATGAACAAGAACATGAACAAGAACATGAACAAGAACATGAACAAGAACATGAACAAGAACATGAACAAGAACATGAACAAGAACATGAACAAGAACATGAACAAGAACATGAACAAGAACATGAACAAGAACATGAACAAGAACATGAACAAGAACATGAACAAGAACATGAACAAGAACATGATTTTCATGATATTAACAAGAACATGATTTTCATGATATTAACAAGAACATGAACAAGAACATGAACAAGAACATGAACAAGAACATGAACAAGAACATGAACAAGAACATGAACAAGAACATGAACAAGAACATGAACAAGAACATGAACAAGAACATGAACAAGAACATGAACAAGAACATGAACAAGAACATGAACAAGAACATGAACAAGAACATGAACAAGAACATGAACAAGAACATGAACAAGAACATGAACAAGAACATGAACAAGAACATGAACAAGAACATGAACAAGAACATGAACAAGAACATGAACAAGAACATGAACAAGAACATGAACAAGAACATGAACAAGAACATGAACAAGAACATGAACAAGAACATGAACAAGAACATGAACAAGAACATGAACAAGAACATGAACAAGAACATGAACAAGAACATGAACAAGAACATGAACAAGAACATGAACAAGAACATGAACAAGAACATGAACAAGAACATGAACAAGAACATGAACAAGAACATGAACAAGAACATGAACAAGAACATGAACAAGAACATGAACAAGAACATGAACAAGAACATGAACAAGAACATGAACAAGAACATGAACAAGAACATGAACAAGAACATGAACAAGAACATGAACAAGAACATGATTTTCATGATATTAACAAGAACATGAACAAGAACATGAACAAGAACATGAACAAGAACATGAACAAGAACATGAACAAGAACATGAACAAGAACATGAACAAGAACATGAACAAGAACATGAACAAGAACATGATTTTCATGATATTAACAAGAACATGAACAAGAACATGAACAAGAACATGATTTTCATGATATTAACAAGAACATGAACAAGAACATGAACAAGAACATGAACAAGAACATCGATTGGTCAGAGTGGCGATCGATCGGCAGATAAATGTCTGGTGAAATGAGGGAAAACAGAAAGTCGAAGCTGAGCGTAGTTGTCAAGATTTGTCGTTAATCGACTGATGTTAATCGGTTGATGTCAAGTGCTATTGTTTATTGGTTGAAGTTGACGGATGATGTGTTTGGACGATGTGGTCAGGACGATGAAGTCTGGACGATGTGTCTGGGCGATGTGTTTAGACAATGTAGTTTGGACGATGTAGTCTGGACGATGTAGTCTGGACGATGTAGTCTGGACGATGTAGTCTGGACGATGTAGTCTGGACGATGTAGTCTGGACGATGTAGTCTGGACGATGTAGTCTGGACGATGTAGTCTGGACGATGTAGTCTGGACGATGTAGTCTGGACGATAATGTTGTCTGACTCTGCAGACGATAACGTCTGTGGACGACAGCGTCAGTAACACCCCGAAAACTCACCCGGGTTCCCGGTGCTCACAGAGACTACTCTGATACCATAAATGTAACGCAACATTTCTCCACGACCCGGTTCGCTACAGGGACTACTCTGAGCTAAACGACTCCCTTTGACTATTATCTCATCCACTTAGCTACACACGCAAGGAATCCATTTTAGTTAAACGGACGCAACAGAATTTAAAGCTAAGTCTCCTGAAGACTACACTCGTGCCATACCTGGTTTCATTAACTCACTAAGTTCTCCTAATCTCATTCGCTTAAACTTCCGAAGCTGGAAATACCTTCCAATAAAACTCATGAAACATGAAAATTGGTTATGCAGTCCTAACACATGCACGTCTCTACACACGTTGTCATCACCTCACCGCATCGCATCTCACCGAGGTTTGGAATGCAACCGCATCGGGTAGCCAGTCAGTACACCGCACTGTTATCTGGCATGTCGTCGCCGTCCCGGTTCCTCCAGGAACGGAGCCAATAGTCACACTCAAACCCCCTATCCCGACTCAAAATGCAACGCTCGAGACACTCGGACGATACACCGCACTGTTATCTGGCATGTCGTCGCCGTCCCGGTTCCTCCAGGAACGGAGCCAATAGTCACACTCAAACCCCCTATCCCGACTCAAAATGCAACGCTCGAGACACTCGGACGATACACCGCACTGTTATCTGGCATGTCGTCGCCGTCCCGGTTCCTCCAGGAACGGAGCCAATAGTCACACTCAAACCCCCTATCCCGACTCAAAATGCAACCGCTCGAGACACTCGGACGATACACCGCACTGCCATCGACACGTTGCCACTGCTCCAGCTCGTCCCTGAAGCGGGGCCCACAGTCACACTTCAGCCCACAGTCACACTTCAGCCCACAGTCACACTTCAGCCCACAGTCACACTTCAGCCCACAGTCACACTTCAGCCCACAGTCACACTTCAGCCCACAGTCACACTTCAGCCCACAGTCACACTTCAGCCCACAGTCACACTTCAGCCCACAGTCACACTTCAGCCCACAGTCACACTTCAGCCCACAGTCACACTTCAGCCCACAGTCACACTTCAGCCCACAGTCACACTTCAGCCCACAGTCACACTTCAGCCCACAGTCACACTCCAACCACTGTCTCGACTCAAAATGCAACGCTCGAGACACTCGGACGATACACCGCACTGCCATCGACACGTTGCCACTGCTCCAGCTCGTCCCTGAAGCGGGGCCCACAGTCACACTCCAGCCACTGTCTCGACTCATAATGCAACCGTTCGGAACAGTCAGTCATCACACCGCACTGCCATCAGCACGTCGCCACCGCTCCAGCTCGTCCTGGAAGCGGGGCCCACAGTCACACTCCAGCCCACAGTCACACTTCAGCCCACAGTCACACTTCAGCCCACAGTCACACTTCAGCCCACAGTCACACTTCAGCCCACAGTCACACTTCAGCCCACAGTCACACTTCAGCCCACAGTCACACTTCAGCCCACAGTCACACTTCAGCCCACAGTCACACTTCAGCCCACAGTCACACTTCAGCCCACAGTCACACTTCAGCCCACAGTCACACTTCAGCCCACAGTCACACTTCAGCCCACAGTCACACTTCAGCCCACAGTCACACTTCAGCCCACAGTCACACTTCAGCCCACAGTCACACTTCAGCCCACAGTCACACTTCAGCCCACAGTCACACTTCAGCCCACAGTCACACTTCAGCCCACAGTCACACTTCAGCCCACAGTCACACTTCAGCCCACAGTCACACTTCAGCCCACAGTCACACTTCAGCCCACAGTCACACTTCAGCCCACAGTCACACTTCAGCCCACAGTCACACTTCAGCCCACAGTCACACTTCAGCCCACAGTCACACTTCAGCCCACAGTCACACTTCAGCCCACAGTCACACTTCAGCCCACAGTCACACTTCAGCCCACAGTCACACTTCAGCCCACAGTCACACTTCAGCCCACAGTCACACTTCAGCCCACAGTCACACTTCAGCCCACAGTCACACTTCAGCCCACAGTCACACTTCAGCCCACAGTCACACTTCAGCCCACAGTCACACTTCAGCCCACAGTCACACTTCAGCCCACAGTCACACTTCAGCCCACAGTCACACTTCAGCCCACTGTCGCCTGTCCACACCGTACCTCACATCCACTACTCTCCCTCCGTGCTTAAAAACATGCTCAAAACATTTTTGCATACCTTTTAAAACAAGATGCATGCTGACCATAACCAACTAACTACGACTCCACAACGTGCACAAAACTCACAACTTACATACAATCTACCCACAACCTGCACAAGACTCACAACCTACATACAATCTACCCACAACCTGCACAAGACTCACAACCTACATACAATCTACCCACAACCTGCACAAGACTCACAACCTTTGCAAGACACACAACCTACATACAATCTACCCACAACCTGCACAAGACTCACAACCTACATACAATCTACCCACAACCTGCACAAGACTCACAACCTACATACAATCTACCCACAACCTGCACAAGACTCACAACCTACATACAATCTACCCACAACCTGCACAAGACTCACAACCTACATACAATCTACCCACAACCTGCACAAGACTCACAACCTACATACAATCTACCCACAACCTGCACAAGACTCACAACCTACATACAATCTACCCACAACCTGCACAAGACTCACAACCTTTGCAAGACACACAACCTACATACAATCTACCCACAACCTGCACAAGACTCACAACCTACATACAATCTACCCACAACCTGCACAAGACTCACAACCTACATACAATCTACCCACAACCTGCACAAGACTCACAACCTACATACAATCTACCCACAACCTGCACAAGACTCACAACCTACATACAATCTACCCACAACCTGCACAAGACTCACAACCTTTGCAAGACACACAACCTACATACAATCTACCCACAACCTGCACAAGACTCACAACCTACATACAATCTACCCACAACCTGCACAAGACTCACAACCTACATACAATCTACCCACAACCTGCACAAGACTCACAACCTACATACAATCTACCCACAACCTGCACAAGACTCACAACCTACATACAATCTACCCACAACCTGCACAAGACTCACAACCTACATACAATCTACCCACAACCTGCACAAGACTCACAACCTACATACAATCTACCCACAACCTGCACAAGACTCACAACCTACATACAATCTACCCACAACCTGCACAAGACTCACAACCTACATACAATCTACCCACAACCTGCACAAGACTCACAACCTACATACAATCTACCCACAACCTGCACAAGACTCACAACCTACATACAATCTACCCACAACCTGCACAAGACTCACAACCTACATACAATCTACCCACAACCTGCACAAGACTCACAACCTACATACAATCTACCCACAACCTGCACAAGACTCACAACCTACATACAATCTACCCACAACCTGCACAAGACTCACAACCTACATACAATCTACCCACAACCTGCACAAGACTCACAACCTACATACAATCTACCCACAACCTGCACAAGACTCACAACCTACATACAATCTACCCACAACCTGCACAAGACTCACAACCTACATACAATCTACCCACAACCTGCACAAGACTCACAACCTACATACAATCTACCCACAACCTGCACAAGACTCACAACCTACATACAATCTACCCACAACCTGCACAAGACTCACAACCTACATACAATCTACCCACAACCTGCACAAGACTCACAACCTACATACAATCTACCCACAACCTGCACAAGACTCACAACCTACATACAATCTACCCACAACCTGCACAAGACTCACAACCTACATACAATCTACCCACAACCTGCACAAGACTCACAACCTACATACAATCTACCCACAACCTGCACAAGACTCACAACCTACATACAATCTACCCACAACCTGCACAAGACTCACAACCTACATACAATCTACCCACAACCTGCACAAGACTCACAACCTACATACAATCTACCCACAACCTGCACAAGACTCACAACCTACATACAATCGGTTTTTTCATCGATTCCCACCTATTTCCTCACCAATTAACCACATTTACCCTCAATTGGCATAATCTAACCAAAATCCAGACGCTACACACAGCAAAAACCAAAGTACACCCTTTAGAGTTCTCTGTTTTTTGCTCAGATTGAGCTTCCCTCAGCCCGGCGACCATTGCCGGTCCAAGAGTTGGCAAACCCATGCTGAGAACACTTAAAATCGGCCGGTAATCGGAGCGTAATCTGGCTCGTCAATCATGGCCTCGAACCGAACCAAAAATAGGGCAAAAAGACAACTTACCGTTCGGTCCTGTTCGCGAAGGCGGCCGAAAATGGCAGCCCTAGAATCGTCGACGTCGTCTGGCTGGAGAACGCTGGAAAAACACGGTGAACAGACTTCCGATTGTCGCTCGCGCCTCTCTTCTCTGTCCGGGTCTTCGGCGCTTGAACGACAAAATGGCTTCTTCGAAGCCATTCTGTTATTTAAAAAAAAAATAAAATAAAACTATTTCCTATTAAAACATTAATCAAAATAACATTTACCGTTTTGCCCTCCCGTACATTCGGCCTCTTCGAAACCTCGTTAAATTTTGTCCTTCAATTATAAATTTTTCGTAAACTGACCCACACCCCGTACACGTCTTAAATTCTCCAATTAGAATACCCGAACACAAATTAATTAACCGATTAGTTCAACCGAATTTATTAACTTAAATCGCTAAAAATTTTCTGGGGTATTACATTCACCCCACTTTATAAGAATTTTGTCCCCAAAATTTACGTACCGAATGAGTAAGGAAACTGTCGCCCCATGTCCTTTAAACTCTCTCGACATATCTCTCAATCCCTGAACAATTTAACACTATCGTAAGTCTAAAAAAAACACAAGGGTTCTAAGAAATACTTACAGTTGGCGAAGCGCTCCCAGGCAGCGCTGACGGTGGTAGGTAATCCACTGAACGACGTCGACCTCATCACTCTAATACCATAACTATAACGCCCCGAAAACCCACCAGGGTTCCCGGTGCGCACAGGGACTACTCTGAGACCATAACTGTAACGCCCTGAGTCTCCACGACCCTGTTCGCTACAAGGACTACTCTGAGCTAAACGACTCTCTTTGACTACTATCTCATCCACTTAGCTACTAACGCAAGGAATCCATTTTAGTTAAACGGACGCAGCGGAATTTAAAGCTAAGTCTCCTGAAGACTACACTCGTGCCATACCTGGTTTCATTAACTCACTAAGTTCTCTTAATCCCATTCGCTTAAACTTCCAACGGTGGAAATACCTTCCAATAACATTCACGCAACAGAATTAAAACTAACCTCCCGAAGCTCTCTTATGTCTTACCTAGCTGCTTAGACTCACTAATTTCCCTTAATCCTAACCGTTAAGCACCACGGCGTCCTCCCCGAAAATTTCAACAAAGTAACACCTGAAAATGGGGCCCCCAAAATGCTAAGTATCTACAAACGACAAACGAATCAATCATCAACCATTCCATAATATTTCTAACTATCTAACCAACCAACGAAATCTCAGACAATCAGACAATCAGCCAGAAAGACTGTACTACCGACTAAAATGAAGAAAGTCCACAGTATAGGGTGACACATCACTATTAACTATGACTATATACAACAACTACACAATACTCCCACAACAACAAAAGAACAACAAGAAGTCCTACACTTTATCAACACCGTGCCACGACTCCATGGGTCGGGTCGCCCTAATACTGCCATCAACCGGGGCCCTGGTCTCACGCCACCAATTGCAATCTATCTACTGGTCAGGCTCTTGGTACTCACCCTCCCGCTCAGCAGTACCTACACCACATAACACACCATAAGCTCGAAACTTAGCAAGTAGAGTGCTAAAAATAAACATGAAACATGAAAACTGGTTATGCAATCTTAACATATGCACATCTCTACACACATTGTCATCACCTCACCGCATCGCATCTCACTGAGGTTTGGAATGCAACCGCACCAGGCAATCGATCTGTACACCGCACTGTTATCCGGCACATCACCGCCGTCCCGGTTCCTCCAGGAATGGGGCTCATAGTCACATCCAAACCCCCTATCCTGACTCAAAATGCAACCGCTCGAGACACTCGAACGATACACCACACTGCCATCGGCACGTCGTCACCGCTCCAGCTCGTCCCGGAAGCGGGGCCCACAGGTCACACTCCAGCCACTGTCTCGACTCAAAATGCAACCGTCCTGGGACAGTCGGTGGACACACTGCACTGCCACCAGCACGTCGCCACTGCTCCAGCTCATCCCGAAAGCGGGGCCTACAGTCACACTTCAGCCACTGTCTCGACTCTTAATGCAACAGTCTGGAACAGTCAGTCATCACACTGCACTGCCACCAGCACGTCGCCACCACTCCAGCTCGTCCCAGAAGTGGGGCCCACAGTCACACTTCAGCCCACTTTCGCCTGTCCATACCGTACCTCACATCCACTACTCTCCCTCCGTGCTTAAAAACATGCTCAAAACATTTTTTGCGTACCTTTTAAAACATGAAGCATGCTGACCATAACCAACTAACTACGACTCCACATACGCATCACATCACAACATACCTACAACCCACAACGTGCACAAAACTCACAACATACGTACGACTGACCCACAACCTACACAAGACTCACAACCTACATACAATCTACCAACAACCTGCACAATACTCACAACATACGTACGACTGACCCACAACTTGTACAAGACTCACAACCTACATACAATCTACCCACAACCTGCACAAGACTCACAACTTACATACAACTGACCCACAACCTACCACTAACAACGACTGCACATACACATCACATACTGACTACTCACAACATACACACGACTCACAACATGCAAACAACTATGGTGTAGGCCCTTCTGGGTGACTCTCAGGCATTTACACCCACACTATTACTTACTTGGCGTCCTAATTCACTGAGGATGCTTGGTTCCCTGTCCACCTACGGCTCGACCTAAGACAAAAATTCAAACTTCATTAAAATCAAGCTTACATTCACCAATTCACTCTCAAATTACTATTTCTAGCTTAACCTAACTAAAACCCAACTAAACGGGCCACTAATTTGGGTTTGGTAAAAACGTCATGAAACTTTAGACGCGCATAACTTTCGCGTCGGCTAACGGAATCGAACGATTCAAGTGGCCACGTACTCCTCTAATAACCTAGTTTAACCTGCCAAAAGAAAATTTAAAACAAATAATCATAGCTAGGACAAAACCCCCAAAAACTGAACTGGGACTTAAGGTTCAAAATTCCCTCTTTCTGTTTTTCATTGATTCCCACCCGTTTCTTCACCAATCAACCACATTTACCCTCAATTAGCATAATCTAACCAAAATCCTGAGGCTACACACAGTAAAAACCAAAGCACACCCTTTGGAGTTCTCTGTTTTTCGCTCAGATTGAGCTTCCCTCAGCCCAGCAACCATTGCCGATCCAAGAGTCGGCAAACCCATGTCGAGAACACCAAAAATCTGTCCGGTGATCGTAGCCTAATCTGGCTCGTCACTCACGGCCTCAAACCGAACCAAAAATAGGGCAAAAAGAGGACTTACCGTTCGGTCCTGTGCGCGTAGACGGTCGAAAATGGCAACCCTAGAATGGCCGACGTCGTCTGGCCGAAGAACGCTAAAAAAACGCGGTGAACAGACCACCGATCGCTGCTCGCGCCTCCCTTCTTTGTTCGGGTCTTCGGCGCTCGAATGACAGAATGGCTTCTTCGAAGCCATTCTGTTATTTAAAAAAAAAATAAAATAAAAATTTTTCCTATTAAAACATTAATCAAAATAACATTTACCGTTTTGCCCTCCCGTACATTCAGCTTCTTCGAAACCTCGTTAAATTTTGTCCTTCAATTATAAACTTTTCGTAAACTGACCCTCACCCCGTACATGGCTTAAGTTCTCCAATTAGAATACCCGAATACAAATTAATTGATCGATTATTTCAATCGAATTTATTAACTTAAATCGCTAAAAAATTTTCGGGGTATTACAGCATCGTCTGACTCTGTGGACGATAAAGTTTGTGGACGACAACGTCGTTCAATTTAGTGAACGAATAATTTGCAACCTGAGAGGAAATTAATTCTCTGCCTGTTTTCATTGTTTTAGGAAATTTATTCTCTTCTTTAAAAAAATAATAATATAAATAAATATATACATGGATTTCTAGAGGCCCAGTGTTCGTAAATGAATAAGTCAGATTATGAGGTTAAGATTATGCCGCGACCTGCTGTGGTCGTGACACTATGGCCCGTTTTCCATACGTGCATGCAACACCACCTTCACACAACAGAAGGGGTAACAGGATAGCCTCGTGATACTTTGACGTCAAGACTGCTCAAAGTTAACGTCAAAATATCAAGAGGGCTCATCCAATCAACATAACACAACAAAAAATAATTACATGTATGTTGTAAATAAACATGAGAAATTCATACTCCCTTCAAACCAGGTGGAGGGAGAAGATCGTGAGTACACGTGGTGGGCCTGTGTGGCTGCCACGTGGTAGTGCCTGGGCCTATTGGGTGAGGACTGCACGGCTCGGGTGGGTGAACCCGTTGGGTCGTTACAAAAAAGGCGCCTTTTTTTTGTAACGACTGACCAGGTTCCCCTGGCCCAGCTGTGCAGTCCGGCCCACAGGCCCACCGACACTGCCACGTGGCAGCCACACAGGCCCACCATGTGTACTCACGGTCTTCTTCCACCACCTGGTTTGATGGAAGTTTTTGCCTCCCAAGGATTCGAACCTAGGCTCCTAGGCTTCATAACCATGGGTTCACCATCCCTGGTACCACTTGAGCTAGTATAAAACTGACGTGTTTGCGACCATAGCTCGTCATACTTTTACAAGTGGTAACCCACCAAAATAAGATTTTTGAAAACATAAAATCCTTACCTCGACGATAACTACTCGTCTTCCTTACTGGAGCGGCAACCTCTGGCATTGACTGGAAATCAACAAACTCGTTCGAGTTTTTAAGAAAAAATCAAAACCATAAACATCACACTCAATACTAAGGGAAGATACAAAGGTGAGTGTTATGCCAAGATTAGGAACCCAATCCAACAACCTATGAACGACTGCGAACTTTGTCGAGGTGACAAAATATTTCCAATATTAAAACTGTGCAGTCGACACTTTAAAGGTACCGATCGGGTCGACCCAATGGTGTAACACCTGGCATTTTAGCCATGTAATTATTCCTTGAACTATTAAATGGGATATATTGGCCATTAATGAAATGCGTATTTCATTGGAGTTTTGTGTTACCCCAAGTGGATGTCTAGAGAAAACGGATCAGAGAAATTAAATAATAATTCAATTGGAAAACCAAATTAAAAGTCAACCAAAATAGAACACCTTGGTTAGAAACCAAAGGGAGGGAAAATTAGGTAAGCCAATTAAGGTTGGTGGGAGGAAGCCAATGGTTGAGTGACACCTGGTAACTTGTTGAAGAAGCCATGTTCTTCTTCTCTTTTCTCCTACGTGAAACCCTCATTTCTCATCTGCTTCTTTCCACTGCTCTCTGTTTTCTCTCCTCCAGGCGACTGCAACCTTTCCAAGAACTTCCTTTCCTCCATTTTCTCCAGTTAATGTAAACATCTGCTAAAGCTAACGAGTTTGAATGAGTAAAAATGTGAGTTTTATCAAAGTTTAGGGTTAAGATATTTGGACAAACTCACTGTCTTTGTATGAAAACACGTTGGTGTGCTTTCTAAAGGTTTGAATGGAGTTTGAAGCTTATTCTACTAAGTTATTAGTTAGCATTTGCAGCTTATTGATTTCCCTTTTCGTGCACGTCATAGGTTCGTGCATCACTGTGGTTTCACGTGCAAAGTTTGCTGCTTTTCGGACAACAGGTAAGTTCATATCCGTAAGTTGGCCCTTAAGGCCCTACATCACGGAGATACTAGGTATTTCTTATGTCGAGTGGTTTGGGGTAGAGAAAGTTAGAGTTAAGTTCTGAATTATCTGTGTCTCTCATTATGTTCTGTTGTATTATTTCTATTGCCTGCCGTTTTATGTTTAAGCACTGTAAAAGTTCATGCATACACGTTTTTTTCTGAAAGTTCATGCAAAATATTTTCTGTACACGGTTTGAAGTTAAGAAAGATAAAATATGAATGTAATGTATTGGTTAAGTGCGAGACGAGGACTGGCCTGCTGTTTCTGTTCTGTTCTATTTCTGTTCTGAAAATCTGTTATGTGTCTGTCGTGCACTTGCCAGTTCCCCTATAAGCCCCACTTATACCCCTCTACCAGTGAAACGTAATGTACTGTACTGTCACCGTATTCTGAAAGTTCATGTATAGCATATGCATCACTGCATTTTTATATGTTCTTATTGAGTTTTAGACTCATAGGTGAACTCCCTGATGTAGGTACTGAACCCGTGGGTGAGGACCTTGTGCCTCAAGATGATGATTTGATGTAGTTGGCGGCGCGAGCTTCGGGGTTGGTTGTGGTGGCTAGACATATTTCTGACCAGAGAGAATGAGGTTTTAAAGTTTTAAACTTCTGTTATGGTGAATTCTGAAAATGCATGCCAAATTCTGTATTGTTTCTGAGATTGTAAAACGATGTATGACATCTATATTGATGTTTAAAAACTCTGTATTTGACAGTTGAGTTTCTGTTCTGAAGTATTTTAGAATTGTTTGTAATATTTTCTCTTTTAGGGTGTGCATGGATTATCTCTGATTTTAGAGCCATCCATGCAATCTGTTTCCTTAAATTTCTGTCGTGTTTTCCTGATATGTCCAAAATCATATTTTGAATCGTTTTCTGAAGTTTGAAGCTTTCATACTTTCTATTTTCATGACTTCTGTTTTTGTGTAATCCTGTTAAAAGTTGTCAACTTTGTCTTTAAACTCTACATCCACTGCTGCCACTGTTCACTTTTGTCTTATTCACATCTGTCGTTGTTTACTGTTCTCTCTTGTAGTTCACATCCACCGGTGAACTCATTTCTGCCTGCATCCACCGCTGCCCTTTTAAATCACATCCACTGCTGCCCTTAAAATTCCATCTTCCGCCTGACGTCAGCTACATCTTCCGCCTGACGTCATCTGCCCCCATCTTCCGCCCAGTTCACCTCTATCGGTGAACAGTAATCTTCTGCCTGTAGTTCACCTCTACCGGTGAACAGTAATCTTCTGTCTGTAGTTCACATCTGCTGGTGAACAGTTCACTTCTGCTTGTAATTTACGTCTTCCACCCAGTTTATTTACTTCTTTTGCCCTACATCACCCGACCCCGTCATTTACTGTAGCCTTTCTTCCGACATAACTTCCAGTTTTGTTTTCCATTTTTATTATGTTTTCCACTACATGTCAAGTCTTTCATTTCTGTCTATTTATTTTCATCGTTCAAATTCTGGTGTTCCATTCCTCTCGTTGTCTGCCAGAACCCTGTTTAAGTCGAAGTCAAGTCCTAGTGAGAATTCCAGAACTGTTTTCATTTCTTCCTGCTTCCAGCCTTCATGCTTTTCTTCTGTCATTCATTCTGCATTCCGATTTTTACTGTTTCCCGTTTTACTTTCAAATCCAGAGAATGTTTTCTTTCTCTGTAAAGTTTTCAAGAGTTTGTTTTAAAAGTCCAGTCTATTTTCTGTTTAAAAAAATATATATATATATGTCCCGTTTTCTGTTAAATGTCCGGAGTGATGGCTCCTGGGACCCCGATCGGGTCGGGGGTCGTCACCAACGGTCAACACTATTAACACTCGGATTAACCTGCGGTCAACATTTCCATCACACAGTCGACACTACAAACCTCTCGGGTTTCAATTCAAATTACACTATTGGTAGACACTTCCCTCAAAGTGTCCACACCTTTGAGCTCTCGGGTCAAATCTCTAATTATGCTAGCGGTCAACACTTCCCTCGAAGTGTCGACACCTTCGAGCTTCGAGTTTCACTGGAATGCAAAACACCTTCTGAGTTGATTCTAGCAAAGAGTGTAGGATCGAGATTGTCTAAGAGGGGGGTGAATTAGACCTTTTTAAAAATATTAACCTAACAGCAAATTTTTTCTTAAACTAATCACCAAGCAAAACACAATAATACAAATAACAGAGAGAGAAAAAAAAAATCAACACAAGATTTTTTACGTGGTTCGGCCAAACCTTGCCTACATCCACGCTTCAAGGTTCACCCCTTGAAGATCCTTAACCTTCCCCTCAGTGAGAAAAACAGATCGGAATTCCGGGCTCCGATCAACTGCCTTTACAATTCAGGATTGAACTTCACGGGCGTCAATCCACTGCCTTATACAGATAGTTGAGTTCGTAAATTGTAAGCTCAAACTACACTCTCACAAGGGTTAAATCTCAAGTTAAAATCGAGAGGTGTAGAAGAAATACAGAGTATGAATGATTTTGCAGATTAGGGCTCAAGAGTAAAATTCGCAAAAGTTGGATCTTCGTGCTCTAACCTCGGCTTAAATACTCTGTAAGTTAATCGGCTCTTGACTTCAATGCTCCTCATCCAATAATGGAAACTTTGTTACCGTTGGAGAAGCTTTCGTACAATTTCAGGTAGCCGTTGCCGTCTGTAGTTGCAAGTCGTCGTCGCCATTAAAGTTCTGGAGTTAATGCTGAAAACGACGTCACTGTAGCTTCGCGGCAATTTTGAATTCTGGCAGAAGATCATCGTGGAAGCAGCTTTAAAAGCTATCGGCATGAGTATCTTCAAAACGCCATCGGTAGATGCACTATGATAAGTCATCGGCAGATGCAAGCTTTGAATTCCATCGGCAGATATATCTTCAAATGCCATCGGCAGATGTATCTTGAAGACTCCATCGGCAGATGCATCTTGAAGACTCCATCGGCAGATGCATCTTGAAGACTCCATCGGCAAATGCACCTTAAAGACTCCATCGGCAGATGCATCTTGAAGACTTCATTGGCAGATGCAGCTTGGAATGCTATCGGCAGATGCAGCACTTCAACGCTTGAACCGGTATCGGCAGGAATAATGTTTTCAACGCTGAACCGCCATCGGTAGAAGTAGCCTTTAAACGACTTCACTCTTTGTCGTTTTGCGATCGGCAGAAGGAACTCTTCTGTGTCATTTCACGATCGGTGGATGTACCCTTTGTTTATCAATATTTAGCCCTGTACACTCAACCCGATTGTTAGACTACTAAAATACCCTTTTCGAGGGTATTTCCAACAAATTAAATCACATGAATAATTCATTATTCTCTATTAATAACCATAATCAAATTACATGCTTGACATTCTAAAAATATCATCAAAAACATATTTAGACTTAAATACTATTTAAGTCAACAAAGAGGAGTTTGCGAAACTCGCCGTTCCCTGCCTTTTTCGCCTCCAAATAGTGATTTAACCTGCAAACACTCTAAAGACACCAACAAGCCAAAATAATCAAAGGAATTCGAGCTCCATTGCTCGAATCCGTCCTCAAATAAAACCCTAAACTATCAAACTCAAAAACGGAGAGAAAAATTTATAGTCTCTCGAAAACCCTTCACGAAGAATGATGCATGAAGCCTCGTGAACGTTTCCCCTGCCTCCAAAATTGACGATTCGCAAGTCCAAAAACCTTCTCTCCCTCTCCTTCTCCCTTTCTATCGGCGCCTCAAATTGGGGAATAAGGGTTTCTAACCCTAATTAACAAACTTTTTTTTATTTCCATTTTTGCCTCAACTCTTTAATTAATTAATTTCCTCCCATTTATTATTTTCAAAAATTTTAGGGTCACTCAAATTTTTAACTGCTCGACAATTCTCCAAATTACTGAAAAATTCAATGTGACAAATAAAAGACAACCGAGTCAACTCTTGACAAGTCATAGTCAACAAAGTAAAACTCGACACGTGAAAATTTAATTAGCATAAAAATACCAGGTTTTACAGTGCTGGCTTTATGATGACTCGTATATGTCGAAAGCCTAACTAGCCAGATTGACTTATCAATCAATCCTAAAAAACAATTCTTCAAAAATCTAATGTGCTTTTGAGATGTATATAGCTACATATTATACACTTCAATATGTGGCCCCAATATAGAAAAGGCAATTCTCCTTGTAATGAAAGTTTACATTATAATGACAGTTTACATTTTTAGATACAAATAACTTCCAACTATTGTAATTAAACTGAACAGAAAACATAATTTTCTATCTCTTCTTAGCTTCACATTGGTTTTTTCTAAGTGTTCCACTCTAGTTTGTAGTTGATTAACTATGAGTTTCTCGCTTGCTTGACACGAGAAAACGCAGCGCTAAGCAAGTGTAGGTGACCGAATGCGAAGGACAAACAACCGGGTTGCAAAAAAACTCTCAAGTTTGGGCATCCAAAATTAAAGGCGGACATTTAGAAATGTTAGAGTGAGAAAAGTGTTTTGAAAGTGGGCTTCTAGGGTTAAGTGGACGTCCAAAAATGTACGAGAGGGAAAAATGTTTAGAGTGTGCTAACAGAATTCAAGACACACACCCGAATATGGAACAGTGATAAAAATGTCATAGGTGTGGGCTTCTAAAATAGAAGATGGTCACCCGAAAATAAAAGAGTTACAAAAACATCGAGTTTGCTAATGAAAAATTAAAAAGAAAGTAATTAGTTGACTGATAATATTTAAGAATTAATTTATTAATAAAATTAGTTCAAACTTGAAGTTTCTATTACCCCAATCATTTAACCAATTATTTTAGCATTACCTGACTATGAGAAGTTGATAACTACGATCTTCTCTGAAAGCGATCGAGTCCCTCTTCCGTTTGAAACTTTATTTCCTGCGTCATTGGACGGATTAATTTTCTTGAAAGGTGTGTTCCGCCATCCTATGATGACATCAGTGGGTCGTAGGGCGATTAGAAGACGAGGGTAAAACGACAAAATCCTGCATCAGCGAGCTGATTCTATGTTATCGAGCTATTGTACGAGCTAGGGAGTTGGATTTGTGTGGAATCGATTCAATTCAGTGATTTTAAGCTTTAACCGGTCGTCAATGGCAGCCAAGAAACCGTTGCAGTGTTTACTACACCGGGTTTGCAGTGGAAGTAGAGCTTTCGGTGCTTTCGCGGAGAACAGCATTGTTTCCTCATCTCAGAAACTTATCGACCTGGAGTATGATTACAGTGCTCACAAGTGAGTTTCTTCCCTCTTTAATATGTCATTTGGAAAATGGGGTTGCAGTGACATTTTTCTCATTCCCTCGTGTTTTGGTTTCTAAGTTTTATTTACTTTCTCATGAAAATTGTACAACCTTTCTCCTTTTTATGTTTTTTTTTTTTTTTTTTGGAGAAATTGTTCTTGATTAAACAGCTATGTAGTTGATTCTTGCATCGTTTTCGGAGCTAGTTTTAGGACTTGGGACAAGTCTCTGTTTTTCATAGACAAGCTTATCATCACTTATGTCTTCAATCCAAAGATCTTTATAGCAGTATGTACACTTTGTTAGGTACCCTGTTGCATTACCATCTGAAACTTAGCGTGAATGACATAAACTTGATGAAATTTTTATAGCTGTATGTACATTTTGTTTAGTTACCCTGTTGCATTACCATCTGAAACTTAGCGTGGATGACATAATCTTGATGAAATTTTTATTTGTTATCAAGTCTTGTGATCATTGCAGTTATCACCCTATTCCGGTTGTATTTTCTCAAGCAAAGGGGTCATCTATATGGGACCCAGAAGGCAAGAGATACTTGGATTTTCTCTCAGCTTATTCTGCAGTTAATCAGGTGATGACAATAGAGCTGTAACAGCCTAACAGGCATCTTCAGATATTCATCCTTAATTGTTTTCTTCAACTAATGTGTTATCTAACAATTACATTTTCTTCTATTGTCACTTTAGCATTGTAAATCCCTCCATTTTATAATAAGCTTGTTTATTAAGAGTTTTAAGGTTGATCAACATTTTTTTACCTTATTTGATTGAATTTTCCTTTGTCTAACTAAAGTTGGAATTAATTTAGTGCAACTATTTTTATGAAATTTCCTCCAGGGACATTGTCATCCAAAGATCATCAAAGCTTTCCAAGAACAGGCAGAAAGGCTTACTCTAAGTTCACGTGCCTTCTACAATGACAGATTTCCTATATTTGCTGAGCGTTTGACTAGCATATTTGGCTATGATATGGTGCTCCCTATGAACACTGGTGCTGAAGGTGTGGAAACAGCTCTCAAGTTGGCTAGGAAATGGGGTTATAAGAAGAAGAAAATTCCCAAAAATGAGGTAAAAGTGTAGAGAGAATTTTTTGAGTAGCTATAGCATATTTATGGATTTTAAATTATCCATCTTCTTAAACCTATTTTGGGTCTCTAAGTAAGAACAAATGTTTTTCCTTTAAATGTTTCTTAAAAGCAATTATAGGTTATGAAGTAAAGTGGTTCAAATGATAATGTAAGTGATAAAAATAATTTAAAATGATTTTATTGACCTCAGATCTGTCCCACCACACAGCTCTTTAAAATTGAAATATCTTCTGGTAAAGACCATTGAAGTTAGATAAAACGCATGAGAAGAAATATTAAGAAATAGTTGAAGTGATTAAATTAATTTCAACCACTAGCTTAAAATTGGTTGTCATTTAACAGTAAGCTTGGATGAAGCTTGAGATAGGATATGGGGTTTATATATTTCCATTTGGGAACAAAGGTACGAGAGATCTACCCTTAAGATAGATCGCCGACCTCTTTGTTAATCATCGTTTAATGACCGTCTATGTAAATGTTCTCGTTCTGGTTATGAATGTGAAAAACCGTGAAAATCTGCATAATTATCATTATGTTAGTTATGCCTGAATGTATTATTTCTTCATTTCTACATCACTCAGCTTCTTTGTCATTGTTGCTCAATATATGTTGCTTTATTTTCTCATAGGCTATTATCGTCTCTTGTTGTGGCTGCTTTCATGGCCGTACACTTGCAGTTATCTCCATGAGCTGTGACAATGAAGCTACTCGTGACTTTGGGCCATTGTTGCCTGGACATATGAAAGTAGATTTTGGCGATGCAGTTGCCCTCGAGAAGGTTTTCAAAGGTCCTCTTCTTTTTTCTACAAATGTCACGTTTTTTCTTCATCAAATGCAAATGTTACCGTTGAATTTTACAATTTGCATGTGAAGACGCCCTTAATTGATATTAAGAGTAATTTGTGCAACGAAAGTAACCTCGACTTACAAGGTTAAACTTTTAGGCTTAATGATAATTTAACATGATATAGAGTTTGAAATCATGAGTTCAAATATCTCGATCATTTTACCCCATTCAAAATTAAGTATTCAAGTGTAAGGACATTAAGATTAGACCAACATGTGAGCAAAAATGTTAATAAATACTTTTTTGATGAAATGAACTTCAATTAAATTGTTTGAACTTTTGGGTTTTTTGTTGCTGTCCTTAGTACTTGTCTCTGTTTGGGATGCAGAATTTGGTGACCGAATAGCCGGATTTCTTTTCGAACCCATTCAAGGAGAGGCAGGGGTATGTATAACTTGTAAGTTTTGTAAACGTTCTTAGTTAAGACACTTATAAATGTAAACAATAAAATGATTTTTGGAGTAGCTCTTTGAAGAAAGGTTTTTAATCTATTTGTTCGTTTACTAGTACTTTCTTGTCAGTAAATCTTGATTCATGAGCTCTTTAAATCCCACAATTCCTGTCATCTTCTCATTTCTGCATTTCTTAACAGGTTATAATTCCTCCAAAGGGTTATTTAAAAGCCGTTCGAGATCTTTGCTCCAAGTATAATATTCTAATGATAGCTGATGAAATTCAATCTGGATTAGGACGATCAGGAAAATTGCTCGCGTGCGATTGGGAAGAAGTACGCCCAGATTTAGTGGTAATCATGAGTTTGCCTTCTTCTTCGTATTCATGCTAATAATTCATTTAGTGGTAATTATAAGTTTACCTTCTTCATCATATTTGCGCTAATAATACACCAGTCCCTTCTTTGATCTTCGTTTTTTCAAAAAGTGGATTTGGCATGCAATTAGGTACTTCATTCAATTTATAGGTTCATATGTGATGGACTAGCAAAATAGGAGCAGATAAGAAAGCTCAATTTCTTTCAATAACAGAGTTCACCAACTCAATTTCTTTTAATAACAGAGTTCACCAACGAAATCCAGCAACCAAAACTTTCCACCACAGCACAATAGTAACTCAAATCCAACAACATAACGTAAACTACCTTAAGCAATATTTGCCGCAAAAGATATTCAGAATCCCCCTCTCCTCTCTTCGTTCCTCTTATTTTCCCCACAGAATGCTCCACTAACTAACACCATGATCATTATGCCACCTCAGCAATGTAGAATACCAAAGTTACCCCTTAACTTCTTCTGCCATATATTCATTCTTCTTGCTATATTACACTCACAACAAACTGCTGTATAAGTTCCAAGCGTGGAAGTAAATTTGAAATTATTCAATATATACCAAAAGAATGTGCAGTTATTTTTACAATAAAATATCGCTGGTCATAACAATGGCTTTTGGATCAGTAAAAGAGAGCTAGATTACTTTGAGCTTAATGATCTAAACATTCTCACTTCCTTTTCTCTGCATTATTCTCTCTCCTTGTTATCAAACAGCATATTACGCAAGTTATGAGTAGGTTTTCTCTTACAAGGAAATGAATTTGTACTTGAAACATTTTTGAAAGTATTCTTTTTAGTCTTTCCTAATAGGAAAATGATAGCATATGGTTGTTTTCTATAGATTTCCTTATCCTTCACGTATTTCTTCCTTCATTAATATAAATTTAGTTTCTTAGATGCTAAAATCTGACTTGAAATTCTTAAGTAATCTATATGATTGGATAAATAAACTATTTCTTGGTTTTCGATTCAGATATTAGGAAAAGCATTAGGAGGCGGAGTAATACCTGTAAGTGCTGTGCTTTCAGAAAAAGATGTAATGCTTTGTATCCAACCTGGAGAACATGGGAGGTTTGTACATTTGAATGTATGAATTAGTTATAATTATTTAATTTATCTCGTTATTCATTATCAAATTTAGTCAAAAGCTAGGATTTCAAATAAGTTGACACATACACGGGACACATCATGATAGGAAGCACTTACATGTTATTTTTGAAAAACTAAGACACCGCTATTTGGAGGTCTCAATAGGTATTAATACATCTAATTTATTGTATTCTCAAATCATTAATTTTTTTTTTCAGATAAAATAACGTTGTCTTCAACATCAAAGATTTATTTCATGTAGTTGTTTTAATTTCGGACCAAATCTTTATTTCCTTCTAAATTGAAGTTTATTTTTCATAAAAAAGTGTTTGTGTTTGTGTCTCAAACATGTTAGTGGCACGTCAGTTATTTGTGGAGATGTGTCTTAAAATTAAAAAGAAATAGATCACATATCATTAATATTTTAGTTACATATAAAGATGGGTCTAATCCATTCGATTCATTTAGGTATATCTCTCTAGCTTAAAACATCAGTGTTTTGTAACTTTTTTCCAGAAGTTTGAAGAAAGTCCAAACGTTTGAGGAACATTGTATTTGTCCAACGCATAATGCTTTCACTATTAACTTGTTTTCCCACTCAGCATTTATTTTGAATACATCAAATAACAAATGTAAACTCACCATACGCATATTTGTTATCATTAGTACTTTTGGAGGAAATCCATTGGCCAGTGCAGTTGCTGTTGCTTCACTCGATGTGATCATAGACGAGAGGCTAGCTGAGAGGTATGAAATCTATGCCTATCATATCAATTATAGCCTGAATGTTTTCCTGATTTGTTAGATTTAATATTGTACGAACCTCATATAGTTAACTTAGTTGGATATCTAACCTTCACCGCTGAAAAAGTTTACATGTCTTTTCGGTTTAGTCAAGTTTTCAATGAGATTTGTATCTCCAAAGATGTAAAAACAAAAGCTAGTTTGAAAAATTATACTATCATGCGTATACAACATAGCACAAGGTGAAAGTCATTGCAGATAATTGTATCAATCCTTTCAAGACATATCCTTGTACAGGACAAGAAGAATATTTAGAGCAAATGGTATAGAGAGACCAGAAGAAAAACTGCATGGAAAAAAACATATATTTATATTAAAGTTTGTATGAATAGTATAACTTAAATACTTTTATATATAGGTCAAATTACATTGACTAGGACACCTAAAACCAAGAAAAAAAAAACGAATAAGGATCATTAAGGAAACATCCAAAAGTACGAGGCAAATGAAATATTTAATCTTTTAAAACACATAAACACACTAGGAAAACAAAAATGAAGTAGCAACTTTGTCTGTAAAATGAGAAGCTACATCTAATAAAATTAGTAGTATTTCTTCTCTCTTTTTCTTTTCTTTTTTTTTTAATCTCAAGGTTTATATTAATTAACTATGGTACTCTTTAATTTATGGCTAAAGATCTGCCAAACTGGGAGAGCAGCTAAGAACTCAGCTAGTTAAGGTTCAAGAGCTATATCCAAACTACATAAAGGAAGTTCGAGGAAGAGGCTTGTTTAATGCAGTTGAGCTCAATGCCAAGACGCTATATCCCGTTTCTGCATATGATATATGCTTCAAGTTAAAGGAGAGAGGAGTACTTGCAAAGCCAACCCATGATACCATTATTCGATTAACTCCACCTCTCTCCATTAGGTATGAAACACTGCTCCTATATTTTCTTGATTTGGACAGCATTGTTCCCTTTGCCCATAGAAAGGCGTTTCTCATTTCAGTTTGTCCTAATGAATATTAAAATATTTGCACGGACTGACCTCTATTAATGATTTTTTTGGCTGTTCTTTTTATGCTTTCACGAAAAGAAGCATGTCTATTTGATGAAGTGTTCATAGGAAAATAGGGATGTTTGTGAGAATTGAAAGCATAGATAGAAAGAGAGAGAGAATAGAGGAATTAAGGAAACTTTGACAAAATAAGGATGAAGTTAGAGAGAAAATTAAAGCCAAAGAAAAGTCTTACAGTCTTCCTAATAACATAATCTATTGGCCTATTTATGGAGACTAAATTACTAGTGATAAGGAAACTTCTAACTACTTCAAATCTCTAGGAAACCAAATCGTAAAGATATTAAATGCCTAAATAGTTGGATACCAATAAACAATAATCTAACTAGTTTGTAATACTCCTAAATCACCGGATATCTTACATATATCATATATTCCTAATATCCTTTGGATTTTTTTCTAATTTCCCGTCAATATTCTTTTAGCGCTTGGATGGTTAGATTACATTTTTTATTATGCTGGTGGATAAATTCCTTAATCTTTTTCTGAAATAATGTGTCATGTAATTGTTTTTGCAGTTTGGATGAGCTCGAAGAGGGATCAAAGGCACTTGGTGATGTTCTTGAACTTGATCTACCAAAAATTTTGAAGGACAAACCACATAATACCAACTCAAATTCTTCTAACAGATGTGATCGCTGCGGTCGGGATTTGTATTAGTTCTGCCAACGAAGATCTGTAAAAGCTTTCCTATTCAATTTCTGATCTTTTAAGAGGTACATGGTTGCTAAGTTTATTTATCTTCAAATAAATACCTGACATAACTCTTATTTCTTAAATTTGAATCTTTCTAACTTTATCTTAATTCTGGGCAACAGTTGTATTTTCCATATTCTAATGTATAGCTACAAAATTGTTTGCTAAATCATGTCACAAAGATATATGATCTTAAATTAAATGTCCACATAAAAAGAAAAAGTAATAAAAAAATCTTAAGAAAAATATATGATAATATCATTACATATGCGAGAATTTTTTAGGTAAATTATATCACAATTTTATTGCCTCGGATAATTGCAATGTGGGGTGAATATAAAGAAAAGGGAACAAGAGCAGGTAACTGTCTCTGCGTTCATTGTGATGTAGCTTTTGTCTTATGGTGTAGAGGCATGTGACTCCCCCATGTTATTTATTTGGCCTCTTGAAGAAAAGGAATAGAGTAAAGATGGTGAGTCTTTAGACCTTTTAAGGAACAAACTTGTAATTGTAATTCTTCGAAGTGTTGTTTAAAACTAGAAATAACCTTTGATAGCATGCTCGAACATGAATCCAAAAATGAACAGTAGAGAACGATAGATCAAAAGACTTGGTTTTGATTCTGCGGATATAATTGAAGAATTGTCTTTTCTGTATGCTGGTTTTATGAAAATGGCGAGGAGAATGGGACGGACATACATGTGATCAAAGCAGTGTTTTTTTAAGCTTAAGAAATCTACCCTTCTGCTTGTGTTGATTTTGTATTCTTTTCGCACAAGTGATATCCTATCGAGAATTGAGATATTATGAAGCTTATAATTTTTTGGTAAACTCTTGGGACAAGAGTCGAGGCTGGCGAAGAGTGCATTCTCATGGTTGATTGATAATGTTGAAAAAGTCTCATGTTTTAGGCCCCATATCAAGTGGGAAACAGATTAGCCCAAAGCATTACATGAGTAAAGGATTCAAAACTAAGGTTGTAAATGAATCTCTCTCTCTCTCATGTCTAGTCCCCTTTTAGTTGATTAATGTAATGAGACCGAGTCCAAAGTGAGGAACAAGGCAGGAGACAACCAACTCCATCTAAAATGCACACTACTACAGTACTACCACACGTTTGAATTTGAGGAGTCCCATGAAAATATGGCCAATCCCCTCCAAGAATTCCAACAAACTCTAAACACATACAGATTTTTGGAACAAGCCTTGAAGAATGGAGTTCTCAGTTCTTTCCTTTTCCCTTCTGGCTGTGGTTTTCGTTCCAGAGTTGCAATTGGGCGTCGCATAACTGATGGTGAATCTGCACCGGATGGGCAGGCGAGGTGGCCGCCGCTCCAACGTAGAAAGGTAAATTTGGCCCGTCAATGGAGGAGGTAAACCTCTGTAGATGAGCTAAAACAGACGGTGAATTGGACTGAAGGGTCCCCCTGTTTAAACCTGTCCGAAAATTTGTTAATATTTTAATGAATAACCACCAATTCTACCCTAAACTATGATGCAAGAGGGACAATCTAAATTGAGAAACGTCACTTAATTTAATATAATTTATGGGTAATGTCAAGTTCATTCTCTACAATGATCCCTCAATTCCCTAATGATAACTTTTAGTTCGTCGTCGTGATTGAGGTGGTAGCCAATTCTATCCCACAAGACAAGAATGGGTCGTACAAATAATTTTGTAGGACAGCATATGAATGGGTGGGCTCAAAAATATGATCAGCGTGAGATTTAGTTGGCTTATTCGCCATTAGTGGCATGTAAACACAGTACCTGCAGTGACGCCGGAAGAAATGGTGAAGTTAAGGTTGTAGTCGCTGCCGTTTGGGATGAGGTGATCGGAGAAATGCTGCATCCCCCCTTGATTTTCGTTGGAGCAACTAAATGACGGAGTTCCCATTGTTGGCGAGAGACAGCAGATTTGGCCCGGAAAACCAGATGCTTGGATCGCCGGTGGGACGAAGTAATCCATGGTGGAAGACGGCGGGAAAAAACTCTGTTCTCCGTCAGAATTAAGTGGCGCGGAGTGACCGGCGAATCTCGCCACACCGCCGGTGAGAAGTTCTGTAAAAGAAGGAGAAACGGAGAGATGATTAACTTTCTGATTCTCTTCTTTCTCCGCTCTATCTCTCGCTTTTATTCGAGTTTTCGACTGACAAAGCGAAAGTCCACTTGAGCCTTTGCTAGTATCCGACGGGCTGCTACATGTCGATTTCTGCCGTATATTCACCTCTCCGTCCACCTCCATTGCCGTTGACACCCTTTTCTCGCCGCTGAATTGCGTCGGAGTCGCTGGGAAAGAAGCTTCCAACGATGGAAGATCAGAAATCGCATCGGCCGCGGCTTTGATCAGCCACTCTATAGCTTTGCTCGGTTGGTCGTAGCCCAACCGATCTTGCAAGTCATAGAATTGAATCGCCGTCGGAACTGATAACCTAACTCTCCTATCACGAAGCCCTTTCGACGTCCACACTTTACTGTGTCGATCTTTTCCGCCGGAAGCTCGAGAAACCCTAATAATTCTCGAGGAATTTCGCCAGCTGTAGAGTTCGCCATTGATCCCAGCGACACCCTCATCAGCTTCTCCGTTTTCCACTCTTGGGTGCTTACAGGCATTTTCTTGAATATCGACGACCTCCATAACACAAGTTCATTACTTTGGTGCAGCAAAAACTGGTATTTTAGAGAGAGAGAGAAACAAAAGTCTATTACTTTCTGCGAGAAAAGTCTCGGGTTCTAGAGAGAGAAGTAGTTGTAGGCCTTTGGTTGGTGATTCTTATCCGCTGGAGGAGAGAGAAAGGTGGGGTGGGTTAGAGTGTCCTGTGCATATTGATGATGATGTTGAGAGAGAAAGGCTCCTTTTTTTCCTACTACGCTTTGATACATCACCGTCTACAGTCAGGACCCTCTGGTTTAAACTTTTCGCAGTTCTCGGTCTCTCTCTAAAACCCATCTCCATCTCTCTCTCTCTCTCTCTCCAACTTCAAATCTTGAAAACCCACTTACAGCTCCAATAATCGACTAAAGAAAGAAAAGCTGGTGCCCAATAATACAAGATTTATTGAGATAAAAGTAGGGTCTGCCATTGCATTGATCAAAGGGTAGGTAGGGCTAATTCTCTCTCTCTCTCCAAAACCCAAATTATTTCTTTATTTCTCACTTTTCTATCCAAATCTTTTGCTTATCAACAAATTTTGGAGAGAAGATTAGATGTCTGTTAAATTATGAGCAAGATTAAGTTCACATTATTGTTTTTTTATGAGTGAGCTTGCCTTAATATGATGAAGAGTAAATATCAATATTGATCCAAAATTAAGAGTACATGCAATCAATACTCTATATATATTTTTTTTTTATAATTATCAAATTAAATATAGAAGTGTAAGCAATGGACATCTTGAAGTTAGAGTTCTTTAAATTGTTCATTGAATTCGTTAAAACTCTCTAGCTTTTCCTTTATGTTCTCTCTTCTATTCATTTTCCTATCTTTCTTTATTATGTGATTTCTAACTCGGGAGTTTTTTGTTAGGTTTTGTTTAGGCGAATTTTGATTTTGACTGATTTTCGATTTTCTTGGCGTCATAAACTGTACAGGATAATTCTCCAATAAAACTGCGAAAAACCCCTAAAGCAAATACAGATTTAAAAACACACTCTCTCTCCTTCCACCCCTCAAACTCTGATAAAATCTCCAAAAAAACCAATAATAGAGAAGGAAGAGTAAAAGCCAAACAGAAACAGATCTGACATTGACGAGGCTCTAGCTCAAGGTTTAGCCTGCTGTTTTAGCCCACTGTCTCTCTCTAACCTAGACCTAAGAAAAAATAATACAAACCAGAGTCAACTTCAGCAAAAGTACAAACGATGAACAAGCGCCCACCACCTCGACAGTCTACCCTTCTACACAGACCTCTTAACCTGCACCTCTCAGAAGAAGCACTAATTTCTCACACTAACCCCCTGTTTTTGAAGCTACTCCAACTTTCTCGCTCTAGAAAATTACAGACATTTTGATTTAACTTCTTGGAAAGCTTGTTCGTTTTTGCATTTTGGGCTACTCAGAGGAAGAAGATAATAGAATTTTCATGGAGATTTGTTTCGTGGTGGGGAAGAAAGGGATTCTCACATTCATCCAGAATGCTTCTTTCTTTTAAATTCATGATAAAGATTACATTTATTTAATGTTGACTAATGATACACGCTGATTTATGGATTCATAACAACACAAGTTGAATGTTATTTGCTTTCATAATATCACTTCAACTACATGAATTATTGCGTAATTTTTAAGTCTAAAATTTGTTAAATTTTCACGAGTCATGAATTTTCTTGCATTAGTCATAGTACCACAGGAGAAGTAGAGTTCTATTATTTTATCAAATATCACGCTAGTAAAGCTTGATTATTTTAACTCGATAGATTTGCCCAGCTCGGTTTGCCATCTTTAGTTGCATATATTATGTGCGTAACAAACAACTGTAATAGAATAATTTTATATTATATGAATAAATTTATATTGATTAATATTATGCTTGTATTTTAGATTATGCTTTATAAAATTCGTATAAAATTTATTGATTGTTTATACAATCATTATATTAACATTATATTGTATATATTTTGAATGAAATATAAAGAGTAATAACCAAAATAAGTCTATAACTTATATTTGAAGCATAGAATCTTCAAATAATTTAAAGTTATAAACATAGTTTATCTTATAAAGAACGTATAGTTATATCTCAACTATATATATAGTGACATAAGATAAATATATTTTATATAGTATGATTATATAGAACTGAACCAGATAAAATTATATTGTTTTGATAATTTCCGTTGAATATAGAATAATTAATTTTATCATAACGATAGTCATATATGTATGATTTTAATTCATTGTATTTAACATACTTCTATTTTCTTTTAATTTATTTTTTGATTTACTCGATAGAATTTTTTATGAATTACAATTCATAAACATTCTATATTGGGAATGAGTTAAAATGAATAGTTGTGAATGTTAACATCGATATAATGAAATCTATTTATATAGATTTCATTGTTTGTTAGTTCAGAGAATGAATAATTATCGTATAATTCATAATCGTTATGATTAATTATTCAATTAAAAACTAATGGTAGTCAATGATAAAGATGTAATTTGAGAGGTTAATAGATTATAAACCTAACTCTATTAGAAACTAAATAGAGAGTTAATACATACGTAATGACTATATGAATCAATATTACTTTGAGTAAATATATTATATAATTTTAAGAGTACAACTCTCAGTATTTAGTGAAATTACTTTATAATTAATAATTATGTTAATTGATATAAAGAATTTATATCATTAATAAAAATTATTGGAGCTTAAATCTATAGGTCATTGGTCCCTTTGTCACCTTCTATCATTATTCGAATAATAGAAAAAATGAATAAGTAAGATTAAATAATTAGTTATTTAATACCCTCAATAGTAAGTTTGTTATTTTTCATTAGATGAAATAATTGAATAATTGATTATTCACTTCGTTAACAAACTTATAAAGTTGCCTTTGACAACTTTATTTTGAAAACGGATTATGCCAAATTTAAGTTGATGTTATTGCGTCAAGTGTTGAGACATGGCGACAAGTTTATTTTGATTTTTGTAACCAGTTTATTTTGAATATGCCAATAATTGTTACGAAATCAAAATTTCAACTTAAATGAGTGATAAATTGCGTAACTATTTTTAAAATGTTATGATAACCACTACGAAATCAAATTTAAAGTTTAAATAGAAGATAGAATTTCGGAACCGTTATTTTTAAAGGTTATGATGACCGTTACGAATTAAATTCTCTTTTTAATTAATAGTTACAACCTCATTATAAAATAAGGTTGGACAACTCTGAGATTGTAGAATTAACTTTTGAGAGCAAATCTGTGAGTCTCTCATGTTGGTTTTGGAGAGTTGTTTTATAAATTCAAATAAATCGTCTCATATGTTGAGAATATGATCTATCTTATATTGAGTGTGATCTTGTTGTATTCATCACGCCCACACATGTTTATTCGAGGTGAGGGGGATTGACGAAGAAAATCAAAAGTTTCAAAAGTTGAGAGTATCGTTATCAAGTCTCCTCGTTTTTCGTACCTGTGTGAAGTTTGCTACAAATGTATTTTTCTTAATTTTTTAGATTAGTTCTAAAATAAAAATAAAATTTTTATCATGTATGATTATTAATGTATTATAACAACAATCTTTTATATTCATGATAAATTATTTTTCATGATACATAGTTTTTGCACGTTATCAGTGTTATAAACACAAGTAACCAACATGAAATTTCCCAAGTCTATTGAATATGCTTTCATTTCGAGTGTAGATAAAGTCTATGCAACTGATCTCTTGCTAGGGATATATTTCTGATATATGTACCTTGTTATCTGTTTCTATGTCTCATCTGATAAATGTGTTAACTATTATGTATTATTGCTTATATGTTTTTTTGTTTGTCTTGTGTTTTATGACTTCTATTTTTATCACTGAGTATGTTGTTATCAATAAATTATGTGATGAGAAGCAAAGTTATATCAAACTCGAGACCCATCAATAACGTAGAATACAAATTCATGAACGTCTTTGAATCAAGTATAAGAAATTTGACCTCGATTTAACATTGTCAATGGAACCAAAGTTATCAAATAAGGAGCTTGACCGGAACCAAACTTGTTAGTGGAGTCAAAGCTTGAAGTTGATCTCTCAACTTTTAACTTGAACAAGATCTAGTTTTTTATAAAGAAGCAAAGAGGAAATTCTCATACAAAATAAACTCAAAGTTGTGTATATTGATTCCTTTAAAATTAGTACAAACTTGATGTTTAAATAGGATAAAAAAACCCCTAACATAATAGTAAATAGTCCAAAATATTTCTAAAAATATGGTAAACCCTAATAAGTGTGAAAATATAAAATATGGAAACTCTAAAATGTCAAAAAATTAAAAAAAAAAAACAAAATTTGGCAATTTTGGATGCAAGTGGCCACACGGCGTATGCGCTGCTTGCCAGTGTGTCTCCTATGCTCTCAACACCTAGTTGCATGCACTATTTCATATTTTTCACTTGATTAGCTTACAAAGTTTACTCCAAATATCTTTTTAGCTTCTACTTGTAATTTTTTACTTCAAAACTCTTCTTTTATACTTTCAAAGGCATTACTTTTCTTTAATGAATCTTTACCCATGTTTATAAAATCTTTTATTGAAGCTTTAATATTTGGTCTTCATTATTTTGTATTATTCTCTTTCCCTTTGAAGAGATTATTTCTCGAATCTTTTGGATTATACACAAAGAAATTCACACTAGAAAAGAGATTAAGATTGTTAGAAAAATCAAATCTTTGGAACAAATAACAAGTGTTTGCTCCCTTGCCAATATGACACTATTTTTCTCACTTTCTTCATCAATATCTTTCACCTTTTGTACCTCAACTTCGTACTCTTTTGCCTCATGGTTCAACAACAATTTTTATTCTTGAATCTCATGGATTTCTTGGAAGATTTCCTTCATCAGATAATTATCTTCCTCTTATTGAAATTCCATAAAAATTAGATCATTTTGAAGAAAACTAACATTCTCTTTCATGTGCTCTTCGGTTGGTGGTTCTTCTTTGTAAAGTTCTTTGCACTTTTGAAAAATTGCTTCTTCCTCTAGAGATTTGATTTTTAGAGGAAGAGTAATATTTTCTATCTCGTGCTCTTCGAACTCTTGTTTCATCTCTTGTTCTTATAACTTTTGCTTCTTTATCTCTTGTGCCCTCTCGCACCACCTATCATCATGTCACTAAGCTCTTCGAACTTTCTCCACAAATTTTTCATCTCTTGATTTTGCTTTCGTCGATAGTATTCCTCCTCATTTTTGAATCCTTGAGTCAACCTTGTAGTCTCCTACATGAATCTCGATAATAGTGGTTAGGAATATATCTCTTATGCATAAGTACCTTAATATCTTCCCATGCGCATATGGGTTGTTCGTCATACCTTTTAAATTTTTACTAATTGATTCCACCATGTGCTTGCATAATCCATGAACTTCGAAACTAATTTGATATTTTTCTCCTCAGTATAAATATGACAATAAAAAATATGATCAACCTTTCTTTTCCATTCTATATGTAGTTTGAGGTCACTCTTACCTTGAAAAGAATGAATTATCATTTTGATGTTGTTTAGGTTTCAATTCTCATGGGTTGTTTTAGCAAATCTCTCCCTTTTGTAATTACTATTCTCATAGTCGAATTTCGCATAGTCATGCTCCATTGGTGATTTGTTTTTTCGTAAATGGTTATTAGAAGAAAACTTTACTCTTTCAATCTTCATGTCTAAAGCCTCAAATTTAGTGTCTATAGCCTTCATGAACATTTTCGGATAAAATTTAACATATCCTTTGTAATACCCCAGATTTTTTTAGGTTAATTTAATTCATTTAATTAGGTTAGCTATTAGGTTAATTAAATTAATTATCGGGAGTTTCGGTGGAGGAGTTAGACCGAGGTGAGGTGAGAGTTAATTTATAGAAATTTAACTGTCGAAGAGCGGGATTTAACGGAGTTTCGGGGTGAGGAGGCAAATTTACGGGAGGGCAAAACGGTAAATGTTATTTTATTTAATGTTTTAGTTTTATTTTTATTTAAAAAAATAATAATAAAACAACAGAATAGAAGCCATTCTGTCGTTTGAACACCCGAGAGCAGAACAGAGAGGGGAGAGCTCGAGCGACATCCCTCCGCCGACGACCATCGCGGCTTCTAACGTTCTCCGGCCAGACGACAATGGCGAGCGGGTTTCGGTTGTCTCCGCGCACGAATTGACAGGTAAGACTCAGTTTTTGCCCTGTTCTTGTTCTGTTCGAGGCCGTGGGTGACGAGCTGTGTTGAGCTCCGATCACCGGCCATTTTTGTCCAGCTTAAGGCCGGCAAGGATCGCCGAGCGATATGGAGCTCGGATTGAGCTAAAAACTGAGGACCCAGTTCTTTGAGCCTCGGGTTTCTTGTGTGAAACCTTGTCTATTTTGTTAGATTGGGCTAGTGGAGTGTGAGGGTGATCGATTGATGAGGAAATTGGTGAAATTGGATTGGAGTGGAGATTTTGAACGTTTTAGTGCAAAACCAGTTCTGTTTTTGGTGCATTTCACTTAGCTACGATTCATCGTTTTAAAATTCCTTTTAGTATGTTAAAATAGGTTGTATGGGGAGCGCTTAGCTGCTGAAATCGAGTCATTCAGATAAGCGTAGCCAAAGTTACGCAAATTCAAAGTTTAGGTGAAAATTTGGGTTTCTGAGTGGGGAACCCTCAAATTGTGTTGTTCCGAGCTTAGATTGATGTGAATTGGGTTAATTGGCACTAAGGGAGTACGTGGTCACTGGAATCGTTCGATTTCGATAACCGACGTGAAAGTTATGCACTTCCCAAGTTTCGGGTCAGTTTTAACCAAACCCAATTAGTGACCTGTTTAGTCAGATGTGAGTTGTGTTAAGTAAGAAATGCTAGTTTAGAATGAATTGGTGGGTTTAAGCCTAAGTACTAACGAGAATTTTGAATTGTGCTAGGTGAAGCCGTAGGTGACATTATGTGCCAATCACCAGTGAGATAGGACGCCAGGTAAGTAGTAGTGTCTGAGAGTCGCCCAGAAGGGCCTACACCACAGTTGTTTGCATGTTGTGAGTCGTGTGTATGTCGTGAGTAGTCTGTATGTGACGTGTATGTGTAATCGTCGTCAATGGTATGTTGTGAGTCTTGTGCAAGGTGTGGGTTAGTTGTATGCAAGTTGTGAGCCGTAAGTACGCGTGTGAAGTGATGGGGATGTGAAGTTGTCGTTAGTTGGTCATGGTATACAGGTTGTGAGTCGTAGGTACGCGTGTGAAGTGATGGGGATGTGAAGTTGTCGTCAGTTGGTCATGGTATGCAGGTTGTGAGTCATAGGTACGCGTGTGAAGTGATGGGGATGTGAAGTGAAGTGATGGGGATGTGAAGTTGTCGTTAGTTGGTCATGGTATACAGGTTGTGAGCCGTAGGTACTCGTGTAAAGTGATGGGGATGTGAAGTTGTCGTCAGTTGGTCATGATATGCAGGTTGTGAGTCGTAGGTACGCGTGTGAAGTGATGGGGATGTGAAGTGAAGTGATGGGGATGTGAAGTTGTTGTTAGTTGGTCATGGTACGCAGGTTGTGAGTCGTAGATACGCGTGTGAAGTGATGGGGATGTGAAGTTGTTGTTAGTTGGTCCATGGTACGCAGGTTGTGAGCTGTAGGTACGCGTGTAAGGGGATGTGAAGTGATGGGGATGTGAAGTTGTCGTTAGTTGGTCATGGTATGCTGGTTGTGAGTCGTAGGTACGCGTGTGAAGTGATGGGAATGTAAAGTTGTCGTTAGTTGGTCATGGTATGCAGGTCATGAGTCGTAGGTACGCGTGTGAAGTGATGGGGATGTGAAGTTATCGTCAGTTGGTCATGGTATACAGGTTGTGAGTCGTAGGTACGCGTGTGAAGTGATGGGGATGTGAAGTGAAGTGATGGGGATGTGAAGTGAAGTGATGGGGATGTGAAGTTGTTGTTAGTTGGTCATGGTACGCAGGTTGTGAGTCGTAGATACGCGTGTGAAGTGATGGGGATGTGAAGTTGTTGTTAGTTGGTCATGGTACGCAGGTTGTGAGTCGTAGGTACGCGTGTGAAGTGATGGGGATGTGAAGTTGTCGTTAGTTGGTCATGGTATACAGGTTGTGAGTCGTAGGTACGCGTGTGAAGTGATGGGGATGTGAAGTGAAGTGATGGGGATGTGAAGTTGTCGTTAGTTGGTCATGGTATGCAGGTTGTGAGTCGTAGGCACGCGTGTGAAGTGATGGGGATGTGAAGTTGTTGTTAGTTGGTCATGGTATGCAGGTTGTGAGTCGTAGGTACGCGTGTGAAGTGATGGGGATGTGAAGTTGTCGTCAGTTGGTCATGGTATGCAGGTTGTGAGTCGTAGGTACGCCTGTGAAGTGATGGGGATGTGCAGTGAAGTGATGGGGATGTGAAGTTGTTGTTAGTTGGTCATGGTATACAGGTTGTGAGTCGTAGGTACGCGTGTGAAGTGATGGGGATGTGAAGTTGTCGTCAGTTGGTCATGGTATGCAGGTTGTGAGTCGTAGGTACGCGTGTGAAGTGATGGGGATGTGAAGTTGTCGTTAGTTGGTCATGGTACGCAGGTTGTGAGTCGTAGGTACGCGTGTGAAGTGATGGGAATGTGAAGTTGTTGTTAGTTGGTCATGGTACGCAGGTTGTGAGTCGTAGGTACGCGTGTGAAGTGATGGGGATGTGAAGTGAAGTGATGGGGATGTGAAGTGAAGTGATGGGGATGTGAAGTGAAGTGATGGGGATGTGAAGTGAAGTGATGGGGATGTGAAGTTGTCGTCAGTTGGTCATGGTACGCAGGTTGTGAGTCGTAGGTACGCGTGTGAAGTGATGGGGATGTGAAGTGAAGTGATGGGGATGTGAAGTTGTCGTCAGTTGGTCATGGTACGCAGGTTGTGAGTCGTAGGTACGCGTGTGAAGTGATGGGGATGTGAAGTGAAGTGATGGGGATGTGAAGTGAAGTGATGGGGATGTGAAGTTGTCGTCAGTTGGTCATGGTACGCAGGTTGTGAGTCGTAGGTACGCGTGTGAAGTGATGGGGATGTGAAGTGAAGTGATGGGGATGTGAAGTTGTCGTCAGTTGGTCATGGTACGCAGGTTGTGAGTCGTAGGTACGCGTGTGAAGTGATGGGGATGTGAAGTTGTCGTCAGTTGGTCATGGTATGCAGGTTGTGAGTCGTAGGTACGCCTGTGAAGTGATGGGGATGTGCAGTGAAGTGATGGGGATGTGAAGTTATTGTTGGTTGGTCATGGTACGCAGGTTGTGAGTCGTAGGTACGCGTGTGAAGTGATGGGGATGTGAAGTGAAGTGATGGGGATGTGAAGTGAAGTGATGGGGATGTGAAGTGAAGTGATGGGGATGTGAAGTTGTCGTCAGTTGGTCATGGTACGCAGGTTGTGAGTCGTAGGTACGCGTGTGAAGTGATGGGGATGTGAAGTTGTCGTCAGTTGGTCATGGTACGCAGGTTGTGAGTCGTAGGTACGCGTGTGAAGTGATGGGGATGTGAAGTGAAGTGATGGGGATGTGAAGTGAAGTGATGGGGATGTGAAGTGAAGTGATGGGGATGTGAAGTGAAGTGATGGGGATGTGAAGTGAAGTGATGGGGATGTGAAGTGAAGTGATGGGGATGTGAAGTGAAGTGATGGGGATGTGAAGTGAAGTGATGGGGATGTGAAGTGAAGTGATGGGGATGTGAAGTGAAGTGATGGGGATGTGAAGTGAAGTGTATTGGCCGACTGCCCCGGGCGGTTGCACTTCAAGTCGAGACAGTGGTTGGAGTGTGACCTATGGGCCCCATTTTTGGGACGAGTTGGAGCAGTGGAGACGTGCCGATGGAAGTGCGGTGTATTGGCCGACTGCCCCGGGCGGTTGCACTTCAAGTCGAGACAGTGGTTGGAGTGTGACCTATGGGCCCCATTTTTGGGACGAGTTGGAGCAGTGGAGACGTGCCGATGGAAGTGCGGTGTATTGGCCGACTGCCCCGGGCGGTTGCACTTCAAGTCGAGACAGTGGTTGGAGTGTGACCTATGGGCCCCATTTTTGGGACGAGTTGGAGCAGTGGAGACGTGCCGATGGAAGTGCGGTGTATTGGCCGACTGCCCCGGGCGGTTGCACTTCAAGTCGAGACAGTGGTTGGAGTGTGACCTATGGGCCCCATTTTTGGGACGAGTTGGAGCAGTGGAGACGTGCCGATGGAAGTGCGGTGTATTGGCCGACTGCCCCGGGCGGTTGCACTTCAAGTCGAGACAGTGGTTGGAGTGTGACCTATGGGCCCCATTTTTGGGACGAGTTGGAGCAGTGGAGACGTGCCGATGGAAGTGCGGTGTATTGGCCGACTGCCCCGGGCGGTTGCACTTCAAGTCGAGACAGTGGTTGGAGTGTGACCTATGGGCCCCATTTTTGGGACGAGTTGGAGCAGTGGAGACGTGCCGATGGAAGTGCGGTGTATTGGCCGACTGCCCCGGGCGGTTGCACTTCAAGTCGAGACAGTGGTTGGAGTGTGACCTATGGGCCCCATTTTCGGGACGAGTTGGAGCAGTGGAGACGTGCCGATGGAAGTGCGGTGTATTGGCCGACTGCCCCGGGCGGTTGCACTTCAAGTCGAGACAGTGGTTGGAGTGTGACCTATGGGCCCCATTTTTGGGACGAGTTGGAGCAGTGGAGACTCGACCGAGGAGGAGCCGTACCATGGTGTTGATAGGGAGTAGGACTTTTTGTCTTTTGTGGGGTATTTGTATTTGTTGTATATAGTCATAGTTAAGGGTGATATGTCGCCCTATACTGTGGATTTTCTTCACTTAGGGATGTTAGTATTTTAGTTCCCTCTTTACTGCTAGTTGGAGATTTCATATGCCGTATGCTGGATAGTTGAGTAGGAGTATTCTGGATTGGTTTGGATTTATTTGTTTGCAGGTACGGGGGCGCCATTTTCAGGCGTTACTCTGCCGAAATTTTTGGGGAGGACGTCGTGGTGCTTAATGGTTAGGATTAAGGGAAATTAGTGAGTCTAGGTAGCTAGATAAGACATAAGAGAACTCCGGGAGGTTAGTTTGAAATTCCGCTATGTGAGTTTTATTGGAATGTATTTCTAGCATAGGAAGTTTAAGCGAATGAGATAGTTGAGTGAATCGTGCTAGCCAGAGCAGTCCCTGTGCGCACCGGGAGCCTGGGCGGGTTTTCGGGGCGTTACATCCTTCCTCCTCTAGTCGTGGTTTTAAAGAAATAAAACTTGTTAGTGAACAAAATAATTAAATGGAACGCACACACTCCCTCACGTATTTATGCTCGATCAATGTCTCCCACTCGTGTTTCACTTAAAATAATAGCTTTTATATGATAGTCTCGCCCTTTTGCCATTTACCTCTCAATTTCCTCTTTTAGCTCATTATGTAAAACTTTGATCAAGAGAAAATATTCAACTAATAAAAGCAAGTAAGATCAAACTTTTAATCTAATAATTCCAATCTCCAAGAATAATAGAATCAAACAATTTTTAGAGAAAAGAATTTGAATAATCAATGAAGAAAACTTTGTTAATAGACGAGGAAGAGAAATAACAAAGTGTTGATGAAAAGAGATATATGATCAACGATATTTCAATAACAATTAGAGATATCCACGGAAGTTAAGAATGAGAATAGAAATTTCAATGATAGGAATTGAAGATCTCGAGAACAATATTCGAAAACTTTAAGAACAATAGTTGAATATTCAAGAACAATAATAGAATATTTGAGGGACAAATATCAAATATTCAAGACAATAGTCAAATATAACAATCGAATATGTTAATAATGATTAGTGAATATTTAAAGAATAATGATCGAATCAAGTATGATTATCTAATATTTCAAGAATAATGATCGAATATATCAAGAATGATAATTGTTTATTTCAAGAATAAGAAACTGATATTTCAAGAATAAGAGAAGAACTTGAAATTATCGAAATCTCAACAAAGTATTTATTTATTGTCTTTGAAGAATTTCGTAATAAGAAATTCAGGAGGAGAAGAACATTGGCAGAAAATAAAGATAGCGACTTGAAACTAGGAGTATTGGCTCTGATACCAAATGATGAATACTACTTGTATATCAAATCTGATACCCTTTAACAATGCGCAATAAAAACTCAAGAACGTCTTTTAATTAAGTTTAAGGAACTTGATCCCGATCGAATTTTGTCGATGGAACCAAAGTTATCAAACAAGGAGCTTGACGCGAACCAAACTTGTTGGTTGAATCAAAGCTATCAAGTTGATCTCTCAAGTTTTGACTTGAAGAATATCTAGTTTTTCACAAAGAACCAAAGAGAAAATTCTCTCACAAAATACATCCAAAGTTGTGTATATTGATTCCTTTAAAATTAGTACAAACTTGGTGTTTAAATAGGATATAAACAAACCATAAAAATATGGTAAACCCTAATAAATACGAAAATATAAAATATGAAAACCCTAAAATGTAAAAAAAAAAAAAACAGAATTTGGTAATTTTGGGCGCAAGTAGCCGCACAACGCGTGGTGGCCACGCTGTCTATACTATCGCGCGCGCTGCACCCTTATCGCCCGCTGCCCTATCCGTGTCACCTCCAATGCTTTCAATGCCTTATTGCGTACACTACTTAATGTTTTTTTCACTTGGTTGGCTTACAAGGTGCATCAAAACATCTTTTTGGCTTCTACTTTAAAATTTTGACTCAAAAGCTCTTCTTTTACACTTTCATGAATCTTTACCAATGCTTAAAAAATATTTGATTGAAACTTTAATTTTTGGTTTTCCTTGGTTCATATCATTATGTGTCACGACCCGAGGACGAGCCATAGCAGAGAACCCGATCACCTAGCTCAAGCTAGATTTGGCAGTGGAAATCTTTAGGATAATATACAAGTCAAGCTCACATAATGAAATCCCAAACCGATACTATAATAAAGATAAAAACTTAAACAATATCCAACGGTGCATGAAAGTAAAAAAGATGCCATCCACAAGTTAGGTTTACAATTCCAAATCAAATCACTAAGTTATTATAGAGGAAATACAAATAAAGTGCAAAAGAAAATATACAGCTTGCAACCTCTCCCAGATTTCTACAAAAGCTAGCCCCTCTTCTATTTACGTGGATTATGCAGGGGTTGTTGGAGTGAGAGGGACTACTCAGTAGAAACGTTATACCTAATGCACACTGTGTAACACCCAAGAATTTTCAGTAAGATTTAATTTCTACAAAAGCTGGCCCCTCTTCTATTTACTTGGATTAAGAGGGGGTTGTTAGAGTGAGAGGAACTACTCAGTAGAAATGTTATACCTAATGCACATTGTGTAACACCTAAGAATTTTCAGTAAGATTTAATTTTGTATTCAAATACAAGTTTATATTTTACATTGCTATTATAATGATTATGGAGCACTTGGGGAAAATAATACAAGTAGAAGCCAAAAAGACCTTTGGAGTGCCCCTTGTAAGCCAACTAAGTGAAAAACATAAAGTAGTGCATGTAGCAAGGCGTTGGGAGCGCTAGAGGCGCAAAAATGTGCGCATGAGATGTGCAGGGGGCCCTGTGCATGGAACGGCAACAGCAGGCGCCCGTAGCCAGCGCGGCCTTCCCGCGCTCACACCTTTCAAAAATGCGTTTTAGAACGTTTTTGACGTTTTAGGGTTTCCAAATTTAATATTTCCAAATTTATTTAGATTTTTTATATTTTTAGGGATATTTTGGGCTATGTACCATTATTTTTTGAGTTTATTTGATCTTATTTAAACACTCACTTTGTACCAATTTATGCATATCAAACCTAACCCTTATTTCGTCCGAAACTCGCAAGGTCCCTCTTCGTTCTTGCAGAATTTCCAAAATAACCTTAAACCTAATAGACATCCACCCTCAAACAAGTAAATACATGAGTTTACATGCTTGATGGAGACGATTAGGATTTTTATTATTGTTAGAGTTTCTCCATGAAAATCATTCGATTATGATTCTTCTCCCCACTTTCTTTCACTAATATGTGATAACTCTATGGTAGGTTAATTCAAAGATGAAGGAGACCCATGGTGAGCGAGAGTTTATGTACTAAGGATCGAGGTAAGAGAAGTTTGTATGCGTTGACCCGTCGATCTGCATCACAATGTGCTAGGTTATCTCGAGGATATGCTTTGTTTCATGATTTAATAGATGTAAAATTTTTTGAAGCTTTTATTATATTATGTAAGTTATAATCAAATAGAAAGAATTGACGAATTGACTAGAGGATTTATTATGTTTTGCATCGTATGTTTATTTATGACTCATGCATCATGAAAACAAATTTATGTTAAGAAATACCTAAAGAGAACAATGAAGATAGAAAAAAAGACAGACATAAAAAACAGACAGAAATATGAACAGATGAGAAAAGAATTGAATAATAGTAACTTTTGTTGTGAGGTGGGATTACGAGTTGGCTGTCCAATAAGACGAGATCATGAGGCGTCTTCTTGCTTCTCTAAGAATAAAAGACCCAGTGAGAAAGAACCGCAATAAGACTATTTTTGCAAAAATTGCATATGCATACATGTTCATGACAGTTTATGCATCTCTTACTAAGCGTCAGTGTAGCGACCCTTAATCCCCATAGGCATCGCCACTGGACTTGACATGACTCAAGAGACTTGTAGACGTTTTCGATACTTTTTTTTAGACGTAAACTCGATTTCGAGGCTTTTAAATACTTTAGTATAGTAATCCTTGGGAAACTTGTTTGAAAGACTCACTAGGGGTAGGATTGAGTTACGTTTGAAATCAAAATTTCAAAGAAAACTAACCAAATGGAAAGAGTATCTGTCGGTCGACACTTATAAGGACTGGTCGACACTTTAGACCGCTCTGTTTCCATCGGTCGACACCTCTATTGATTTTTACACTAACTGGTCGACACTTGTAAGTACAGGTCGACACTCAGTACACTTCTGAACAATCGACACTTGTAGGGACAAGTCGACACCTCAATCGGCTCTGTTCTCACAGGTCGATCTCTGGGGTCGACACCTACCAAGTATGGTTGACACTTGTAGGGACATGTCAACACCTCAATCGGCTCTGTTCTCGCAGGTCGATCTCTGGGGTCGACACCTACCAAGTATGGTTGACACTTGTAGGGACATGTCAACACCTCAATCGGCTCTGTTCTCGCAGGTCGATCTCTGGGGTCGACACCTACCAAGTATGGTTGACACTTGTAGGGACATGTCAACACCTCAATCGGCTCTGTTCTCGCAGGTCGATCTCTGGGGTCGACACCTACCAAGTATGGTCGACACTTTAGGGTTTCAGTCGACACTTGTAGGGACAGGTAGACACCTCAATCGGCTCTGTTCTCGTAGGTCAATCTCTGGGGTCGACACCTACCAAGTAAGGTCGACACTTGTAGGGACATGTCAACACCTCAATCGGCTCTGTTCTCGCAGGTCGATCTCTGGGGTCGACACCTACCAAGTATGGTTGACACTTGTAGGGACATGTCAACACCTCAATCGGCTCTGTTCTCGCAGGTCGATCTCTGGGGTCGACACCTACCAAGTATGGTTGACACTTGTAGGGACATGTCAACACCTCAATCGGCTCTGTTCTCGCAGGTCGATCTCTGGGGTCGACACCTACCAAGTATGGTTGACACTTGTAGGGACATGTCAACACCTCAATCGGCTCTGTTCTCGCAGGTCGATCTCTGGGGTCGACACCTACCAAGTATGGTTGACACTTGTAGGGACATGTCAACACCTCAATCGGCTCTGTTCTCGCAGGTCGATCTCTGGGGTCGACACCTACCAAGTATGGTTGACACTTGTAGGGACATGTCAACACCTCAATCGGCTCTGTTCTCGCAGGTCGATCTCTGGGGTCGACACCTACCAAGTATGGTTGACACTTGTAGGGACATGTCAACACCTCAATCGGCTCTGTTCTCGCAGGTCGATCTCTGGGGTCGACACCTACCAAGTATGGTTGACACTTGTAGGGACATGTCAACACCTCAATCGGCTCTGTTCTCGCAGGTCGATCTCTGGGGTCGACACCTACCAAGTATGGTTGACACTTGTAGGGACATGTCAACACCTCAATCGGCTCTGTTCTCGCAGGTCGATCTCTGGGGTCGACACCTACCAAGTATGGTTGACACTTGTAGGGACATGTCAACACCTCAATCGGCTCTGTTCTCGCAGGTCGATCTCTGGGGTCGACACCTACCAAGTATGGTTGACACTTGTAGGGACATGTCAACACCTCAATCGGCTCTGTTCTCGCAGGTCGATCTCTGGGGTCGACACCTACCAAGTATGGTTGACACTTGTAGGGACATGTCAACACCTCAATCGGCTCTGTTCTCGCAGGTCGATCTCTGGGGTCGACACCTACCAAGTATGGTTGACACTTGTAGGGACATGTCAACACCTCAATCGGCTCTGTTCTCGCAGGTCGATCTCTGGGGTCGACACCTACCAAGTATGGTTGACACTTGTAGGGACATGTCAACACCTCAATCGGCTCTGTTCTCGCAGGTCGATCTCTGGGGTCGACACCTACCAAGTATGGTTGACACTTGTAGGGACATGTCAACACCTCAATCGGCTCTGTTCTCGCAGGTCGATCTCTGGGTTAGTAATTTTGCCTTGTCCCAGGGAGGGATAAAATAACATGTTTGTCAGCGGCGAGGACAGTTTTTAACATAAGTCTCAGAGAGGGACAAAACATATGCCAGTACCCGTTCCACACTTAACCGTACTTTACATTTACATTTTTATCTTTCTTACTTCAAAACATGTGCATAAAACGTTTTGTATGACTTTCTTGAAAACGTGATGCATGAACATACATTGTGCATAAAACATAACATAACTAAAAGACAGGTCCTCGAAGCATAAATATAGATAGGTCATCAAGACGATAACATAAAGTAAACATATTTAACCTAAGACATATACTACGACCTATCTACCTGTCAACGAACCCCGTAAAACATAAAAACCTAGTACCTTTGTGATGTAGGATCCACTGTGGAGTTTGAAAACCTTGAACGTTTCTCCTTGGCGTTTCACGAACCTATAATACACATAATCGAACCATTATCCACATTACATAGGTGCTAACTAATAAACTAAGCAAAACGAATCCACACTCCATTCAAATAGCTTAAACCTATTTCACATTAGGAAAATTCAATGAACACGAACCGAAAATCAGATTTCATAACCGTTCTAGGTCCAATTTTTGAACGGTCGTAACTTCCTCGATTCTTATCTGTCTTCGAAGATTTGACATGTTTCGGAAAGCTTATTACGTTTAGATTAACACGAAATTGTTAATTTATAAAAAGAAAACTGAAAACAATAGCAGAATTCCAAAATTCGCAGGTTGCCCTATTTAGTGCCGATTTTCAAACTGGAAATCCATTTTTCATCAAACATGCGTAATTTTCCTTCTGTTTATCCTTTCAAACCCTTAAACAACATTCTAACATGCTTTAGCACAAATTTGACGAATTTCTACAACCCTAACCCTAAAACTATCCACCGAAATCAACGTATAAATAGCCTAAACTCATTAACTAACGTAGAGGCTCACCTTTTATGAAGAAAATGAAAGAAAACAGGGGAAACAGAAGAGAGGGGAGCTCATCGTTGAGAGGAGCTCGGTTGGCGTCGTCGTATGGAGAAAGAAAAGAGAGAAATGAAGATGAAGAAAATGGATAAGTGAGGGAGAATAAGAAGAGTCATCAGTTGAAGGCTTATGTGGAGAGAGGAGAGAAAGGTTGTTAGGTTGTTTGGCAACATGGATAGAGGAAACTTCCTTGATAAGTTTCGTTGTTTGATTTGATTTCTGCTTAAAATTCATACATTTTAACTCCTTTTTCGCTATATTTTTTTTTTCTTAAACTCTTAAAATGTCGGCGTCCAAATTCCAATAAAATGTACATTGTATTTATATCGAATTTATTTCGTACAATTAATTTTAGGAACGATTACATGATCGAAAAAATATCGGGTGTTACAGTTAGATTCATAGTTTGAACCTTGTGATGTAGGTGAGAAATTTTCTGATGTACACGATGATAGAAATGAATGAATGATGCAGTTGAATAGGTGCTCTCATGGTAAGGTTACATGATGTTAATGCAAATAGAGATTCAGAGGCAATGAAGAGAAAAACTTACATTTTATTTCTATCTGAGTTAAAAGAGATTTTATATCACGTATTATTTCGTTATGTTTATAGATGAATTTATTAAGTATTATTTTCAAATGACCATTTGAGATTGTTAATTTTATTTTAATGAACACTTGTAGATTTTAAAACTTCCCTTGTACATTTTTAATGAAGTAATTTCAAAATTTTAATCGAATTCTTTTAAAGAAAAGGTAAAGTAGAAATGGTGTGCTACGAGGCGTTACAATTTATTTTAAAAACAAGTTTTTTGTCTTTATTTTGAAACCGTGATTAAACTTTGAACTATGGATGATTTATAAAACAGTTAAGGAAACTTCTTTCTTTCTTTTTAACAAAACCGACTTCACAAACTCATAGTGAGGTAGTCATAAATCTGTCACGTACATAGGTGGCTATACAACGAAATACACTCACCATTTTCCACAAAAAAACGCATTCTAGTAAAAATAGAGTGTCACATAAGGATCACTCTGACACAATATCACAAAAAGATGGTGATTGGAAGATCCAACAACGTCTCATGAAACTGAAGAAAACTGTGACAGCGATCTAAAGATCCAGCCCATCACCCAAGTGACTGTCAACGATAGTCAGCCACAACATCAACTCAAACCATAAATACCTTGATCAAGTTTAAGGATTCGAAATTCAAGGAGCGCGTCATCACCACCCTACTGCAAGTGTTCTGTACGTGCAAACAATACCACCTTCATGCAACAGAAATGATCAGAATAGCCTTGTGATACTTGACTCCAAGACTACTCAAAGTATCAAGATGATTCATCCTCCTAACATACCTCAGCAAAACTCAAATCATGAAATGTTGAAAATAAACGTTAGAAAACCATACGTACATACATGTATAAAACCGACTTGTTGGCGACAGGGCCTGTCGTACTTTTACAAGTGGCAAACCACCAAAATAATAATTTTTCAAAAACTTGTAATGCAATGCAGAAAATCTAAAATTCCTACCTCGACAATGACTGCTCGTCTTTCGTACAGAAGCGGCAACCTTTGGTGTTGGCTTTACATCTGCAAATTCATTTGAGCCTAAAAAAAATTAGTACCATAAATATCTGTCATGACCCGGATCCCCGAACCAGATCGCGACTCGCTTTCGTAAAACTTTTATTAAAAACTCTCGAAGAGAATTAAAATATTCTTGTAAACAATTGTAATCATTTATAAAATATGTTGGGCAAAGAATCGTAAAGAAAACAATTGACCTTAAATTATAAATATATATTTTTTACAGAAAGGAGCCAATGGGGAGGGATCGCCGAGGGGCAATCGATCGCCCCCCATAGGCGATCGATCGGCCGCCTCTCGGGTGTCTCCTCCCTTTACTTTCAAATTTTCCCCCTTTTAACCCCCTTTTTCTTTCAACAAACAATCCATCCAATCCCTCACATTTCATTCATAAAATCATCACCAATCATACTCCTACCATCAATCCTAATCCTCAACGAATCAATAATTTCCAAAATCTTCAAACGTAAACTTTCAAAACACATGTTTTGATAAAATTGTGAATCGTAAGGAAAACGTAGCGGAAGTCTAAAAACGTAGTAAACCCTATAATAGTTTTTCTTTAAAACATAAATCCTTCTATTTTCATCAAATATTATTTACAATCTCCAAGATTCATTTAAAACTAAATCCTTTGTATCCATACCGAGCCATACCAAAACACATAAGAGTCGCCCATGGGTCAAAAGTCGCCCTAACAACCACGAGCGTCCACCATAAACATACCCTTCAACCGCATCCTTTAGTCTACTCGAGGCTTTACGTCCTCACCTATGACTTCTTCACCTACATCACAAAGTTCAACTAATGAGCTTAACGCTCAGCAAGTGATACATAAAGGAAATAAATGATCGTGATCATGCAATGCATAAAAACATGTATTTTCGTTTTTCCTATCTTTTTCTTTCACTTTTCTTTAGTTATTGGGGGATCATACTGGGGAGAGCAAGTACATCTACGTGGTCCTAGGTGTGGACAAAATCTGTGGTCCTAGGCATGGACAACTTAACTCAGCCTCACCCCACAATAATCATTTACGTACATTTCATTTCGTTTTATTCTTTTCATTTTCATTTCATAAAACATATGCATAAACCATTTTCTCGGTTTTCATAAAACATGATGCATGATTCATGAGTAATGGACATACATATCCTCAAGTCTTCATTTGTATTCATCATTCAACACTTAATATAAAATACACAAAACACTAACTTAATAACACAATTTTACCCATAACTACATACCCCTAAACTTCTCGTGAAAATTCATCAAGTAAACCATCAATATCGTTAACTTCCTAGCACCTTGTGATGTAGGCCAATAGGCCAAACACACATAAACACCACTTACCTTAGGTCCTTAAAAAAGTTTATAACACTTTGTCAATTCCCTTTTTGACTTGATAGACCTAAAGCACATAAACTGAACCATTAGTGTAACACCCGACAATGTTTGGCCAGGTAGTTTCTTAACAGCTTTAACTGTCACCTCTACCATTAACCTTACAATTTTGAATTCAAATGCCAAAGCTTAATTGATTTTATTTGTGTGATGGCAGAATTGTAAATAAGATGGATTTCAATCGATATAAATAGAAAATGGAAATCCTTAAACCTCACTAAAACCCCACTGTAGCCGACACTTTCCTTCTGCGATTTCTCATCCTCCAGAGCTCTCCTTCTCTTTGCCAACGACTCCTTCGTCGGCGACCGATTCTTTAGTCTCCACCCCGACAATCCACGCTCTAGGTAAGACTTAGACAATATAGCTGCTGGTTAGTTACTTAGAGCTCTGTTTTCAGCTAGAACTTGAAGTTTTGGATTCTTCAATGGTAGAGTTATTGTAGTAACATTTATAATCTGCGTTTAGTAATGACATTTTTGATTCGATTCTGGACATTAAGATAACCGACTGTGGTTAGTTACTAGGTTGAATCTGGTTATTTTAGGTTCGGGAAACTTGATCTACGCACATAAGGTGCTTGACTAAAGAACTTAGAAATACATGTACGTTAGATTCTAGGATGACTTTTGGTTAGAACTTTTAGGATTTTGTTTTAACTCTGTAATGTGAAATGTTTTAGGTGAAGAAAAATCTGAGGTGAAGTGCTCAAGTTGCTAAGGGAAACCAGGTAAGTGAGTAAGTAGGATTCCTGGCCTTTAGGGCCCTACATCACGAGGGTACTAAGTTAAAGTTGATTATGATGCCCGAAAATTGTTTGTGATATTGTCTGTATGGTTATGATATGTGAGTTAGCAACATGATTATTTGTTGAATGATTGATCTGTCCTTCTAGTCCGATGAAATAAGTTTATTCATACTCATGCTTCATGATTGTTTTCCTTTTCAAGCATATGTAAATGTTTTAAGTGCATATTTTTCCTCCACAATCAAGATATGAACATGAAACTTATGTAACAAGGATTAAGAGAGGGTTGGAGGCGGTTTGACGTATGTCACTGTCCAAAAGAAGGACCATGAATACGACCCGCAAGGGACTATGTACACTTTCACTGTCAACCCCTTTTTCGGCACAAATCCTTCCTTAATCCACATGATGTAAATGACGAACAAGAACGTGATGAAAACGATGAACAAGAACAAGAACAAGAAAAGATCATGAACATGTGTTTTCCTTAAACTGTGCATTCATGCATACATGTTAGCGTTGCACTCCTTACTAAGAATTAGGCTTATAGTTTAAACCTTATGATGTAGGTGAAGAACTACCAGGTGAGGATTTCAAATTCAGTGAGGATGTCTAAGACTGGTTGTTGGATAGAGCTCAGGGTGACAGTGAGTGGCTGGAAGGCGATTATGTCCCCTGGTTACCGCTCTTATGATGTTAGCAAGAATTATATATACTGAAATTAAGTAGGAAGGGATTTTCCTAACACGATGGATTTTGGGATTTGTCTGACTGGATTTCTAAGTTTAAGAATGATCATGAGGAGATATAATGATTTATGTTTTATTTAAGTCTTCCGCTACACGTATTCTGGATGAGTCTATGATTTATACCTGTGCAAACTTATTTTAGTCAAGTTGAAGTCTGTGAAAGTCAGGATGTCTCGTTTCATAGATGTTGTCGTCGGTAGATGCTGATTATTACTATCGACAGATGCTAGGAATTTCTTATTCACCGGTAGAGGTTTTCTATCGGATGATGCTTATATGTCACGTGCGATGCACATGTCAATCGGTAGATGCTGATTATTACAATCAGCAGATGCTAGGAATTTCTTATTCACCAGTAGAGATCTTCTATCGGATGATGCTTATATGTCACGTGCGATGCACATGACAATTGGTAGATGCTGATTATTACGATCGGCAGATGCTAGGAAATTTTTGATTCATCGATAGATGTCTTCTATCGGATGATGCTTAATATGTCACGTGTGATTCACATGTAAATTGGTAGATGTAGATTTCTTTCGCTATCGGTAGAAGTGAGTAATAAGTCTTGTCGTTCTGTGATCGGACGATGTGAGTGAGGACGATTTGTCGTCTTGTGATTGGATGATGTGGGTGATTATGCTTTGTCGTTTAGTAATCGGTAGAGGTCTTCTACCGGGCGATGTCCATGAGTCACGTGAAACGCTCGTGTCCATCGGATGATGTCTTCTACTGGGCGACGTTTATTGAGTCACGCGGAGTGCACGTGACATTCGGGGAATGTGTTCCTATCGGTAAATGTCTGCAAATCCATGCAGCCGGCGAACGATGAAGTCGAGTGGTCAAGGGCACTTTCCTTCTGCCCGAACACGTTATGGAACCGATGTCTGAGTCATGTCGATCGACTCTATGACTGACTGTGTCGATAGTCTTATGAGGGAGCTGAGTTTTTGAAGGGTTCAGTTTTGTCAGATATGGCATTGTCCTTGTGTACTGTTAAAAAAAAAAATATAGAGGGTAACTTAGTGTAAATGATTTACGAAAATTAAAAATCAGTCTCAGCCCTAATGGGGTCGTTACAATTAGCATAAGCATGAGATTCTAACAACAATTTATACCTAACACTCATTATGCATATCAAAATCCCAAATTTAAATGTTCCCTTAAAGAGTCTATTTTCGCATACCAAAGCCCTTTGTCAATTGAAAATCATTCGGTTGAGCCATTAACATCAAAATCTGAAACTGCCATGTTGAACCAATTTACCGTTTCCCTCTAAAAATGCATAAATTGGCAACCCTTTCCATTTAAACCCACAAACACGCATCTCAACTGGATTATATCCTAACAAATCAAAAAAAGGAGAAGAAAAACTCAAATTTCATGCATAAAGTTTTCGGTTCACAAACCCGCAAGTAAAACCCCATAAAACCCACAATTCATTCACATTTAACCCTAAAATTTCATAAATCTTTAAACATATTTCTTATCTTCAAGCTTCAATCGTGAGAAAAGAAGGAAAAATGGAGAAAAAATTTTGTGGGGGAGCGGAGAAGAGGAGGCTTCAGTAGAGAGAGAGAGAGAGAGAGAGAGAGAGAGAGAAGGGGTATAGGAGAAGCTTTGGATTTTAATCCAAAGTTTAAATCCATTTAACCCATCTATTTCAAATCCAATTTATAAATTATAAACATATATTTCACATTCCATTTTTAATTTTAACCATCTTTTTTTTCCTCTTTCCTTCCTCCTATCAATGACATACTCTCTATTTATGTCCAACTTGATAATCCATAAATTTTCACATAAATTCTATGCACCTAAGTTAAATTACTCGATAAAATTTTGGGTGTTACATTCTATCCCTATTATTTAAATTTTGTTCTCAAAATTTGTTACCGAATAACACCGGATATTGATGCATTATGTTCCTGCTGCCTTTCCCAGGTCGTCTCCTCTAAATTGTGGTTGTGCCATAATACTTTCACTAGAGGAATCTCTTTGTTGCATAGTACCTTTATAGTTGATTCGAGAATTCTCACCAGTTTCTCCTCGTAGGTCAACGTAGGTTGGTCCCTGTAACGCTCCGAGTTTTCTGAACCCGGTTCGCTACTCATAAACCGAATATAACTAAGAAACTTTGAACCAAATTTAAAATTTCGCTCGAAAGTCAAAATTTGACGTTTTCTAAAACCTCGAAATATCTAGAAAAAAGAACTAGCAGCGGAAATCATTTAAGCAAAAATAGTGTTAAACAAAACTATATAAAGAATGTTGAATAATCGGTTGGAATATTAAGAAACAATCGGCCAAAGGAAATAAGGGTTTAAATCGTGAAATACTTGAAAGGTTACAGAAGTCAAACATATCTACCGCCGAGCAATAGTCAACGGAAGAGGCTGAAACGGGAACCAGAAGGCTTCCCTGGTGACAAAGCGACAAAATATTGGCTACATCATCCGGTCACAAAACGACAAAACACTTCCTACATCCACCGGTGACGTCAGCTGGATGATTCATTCATCTGATCGACTTTATCATACATCCACCGGTGACGTCAACCGAATGATTCGTTCATCCGATTGACTTTATCATACATCCACCGGTGACGTCAGCCGAATGATTCATTCATCCGATTGACTTTATCATACATCCACCGGTGACGTCAGCCGGATGATTCATTAATCCGATCGACTTTCACTGAGGACATCTTCCGATAGTGAACAGATTAACAACTAAACATCTGCCGATAGACTTCATCTACCGACAGAGAACAGAACAACAACTCTAACTACAGAAAGGAATTTACTCACTTTACTGAAACCATTTAGAAACAATTCAAATTATTGCATTACTCAAACCCAGTAAGAACCAACATTTAAACTCCACAGAATACTATCATCAGAAAATCTCAAAACGTATTCAAAATATTAAAAGAAATATTATTGTCATGAAAACTTAGCATACTCAGATTGAGACACTGTCAACTAAACCATTCCAGCTACAGACATCAGTTAATCCGCCTCATCAGTTTACTAGGCCGAAACATGGATGTACTCGTCCAACCACATCTATTCATCTGTGCACTCAAGGAAATCACCTGCAGTCTCCTCAACACCTACATCACAAAACTCATCTATTAGCCTAATGCTAAGTAAGTAAAGCAGTAAGAAAATGAAATGCTGAAATGCTGAATCATAAATTCCTAAACATGAAAATTTCTACTTTCTCATCTTAGTTGCATTTGCATTCGTTTCTGTTCAGATCCCCCTGTGAAATTGGGAGTTAGATCACTTCTCCCAAAGTACAAGTATCCACTGACTGATTAAGGGTTGGATTAATTCCCTTAACAGTAAATATGATGCACATAACTGTTCAGATCCCCCTGTGAAATTGGGAATTGGATCAATTTTCCCAAAGTATAAGCATCCACTGTCTCATTAAGGGGCGGATTATTTCCCTTAATAGTGTATTTGTTCACATAGCTGTTTCAATATGTTTATTCCTCACCATGCCAACATGCATTCAAATTCATTTTTGTATATTTTTTTTTAAAACATGATGCATAATACACAGACATTTTCAAATAAACATAATTCTAATGTTTTGTGATGTAGGCCCGAAGACACAAGCAAACTTCACTTACCTGGTCTCCTGGAAGTCGCTCGGTTTCAACTACTCTGGAAGCCCTGTTCACCTAATGTCATAAATAAAATACCATTCAGATCTTCACTAATCCTCATCCTACACCATTCACAAACCTAAGGAGCTAGTTTAGAAGTTCGGATCATCGCACACTCCTGATTCAGCACTAACCCGAACTCGACTCACTCACAGCATTCTAAAAATACACACATTGCACTCTATTTGCTATCTAGCCACTAAATCTCTAGAAAACGAAGGGAAAACTTACCTAGTTTGAGGAAATGGAGATTGGAGGGGAAAAATCGCCTGGAGCTTTGTTGAGCTTGAGCTGAATACCGAGAAGGAAAAATGAAGGAACAGTGGCTGCTAAACCTCATTAAACCCTTCCTTAAATACGTTATCCATAATAAATTTCAATTTACCATTTTGTCCTTACTCATTCACCTATTAACCTAATCACTAATTCACCCAAATTTAAATTTTACAACATTTTCTATAATTGGAAAAGGTAAATCGGTTAATAGAAACCGGGTGTTACAATCTACCCTCCTTAAAAGAATTTTGTCCTCAAAATTCAGTACCTGAATAATTCTGGATGTTGGTTCATCATGTCTTGCTGGCGCTCCCAGGTTGTCTCCTCTATGTTCTGGTTGTGCCATAAGACTTTCACTAGAGGAACCTCTTTGTTGCGCAACACTTTAACTACATAGTCTAAGATCCTTACTGGTTTCTCCTCATAGGTAAGAGTAGGATGAATTTCGATGTTCTGCTGTTCCACAATCTGATATGGATCCCTTATGCATTTCTTCAACATAGAAACATGGAACACACTATATACTCCCTCCATAGAAGCCGGTAACTGCAACTGATAGGCTGTTCTCCCAACTCTTTTCAGAATAGTGAACGGTCCAATAAATCTGGGGTTCAACTTGCCTCTCTTTCCGAATCTGACAACTCCTTTGAATGGTGACACCTTGAGAAAAACTTCATCACCTATCTCAAATTCCAATTCTCTACGCCTGCTATCTGCATAGCTTTTCTGTCGGCTCTGAGCTGCCAAAATTCTCTGTCAGATGAGGGCAACCTTCTCAACAGTTTGTTGCACAATGTCGGGACCAAGCAACTGTGTTTCACCAATTTCATCCCAGTACAAAGGTGATCTGCATTTTCGTCCATTCAATACCTCATAAGGTGCCATTCCTATTGTTGCCTGAACACTGTTATTGTAAGAGAATTCTACTAAGGGTAGGTACTTACTCCAGGAACCTTGAAAATCCAATGTGCATGCACGAAGCATATCCTTTAATGTTTGAATGGTTCTCTCAGACTGTCCATCTGTTTGAGGGTGAAAAGCTGTGCTAAAACTAAGCTGCGTACCCATAGCCTCGTGCAAACTCTTCCAAAACTTAGATGTAAATCTAGAGTCTCGGTCTGAAACTATAGAACTTGGAACTCCATGTAGTCTAACAATTTCGTGCACATACAACTTAGCAAGCTGATCCATCGAGTAAGTCACCTTTATCGGTAGGAAGTGAGCTGATTTGGTTAGGCGGTCAACTATCACCCAAATTGCATCATGTCCTTTTGCTGTTCTAGGCAGTCCTACAACAAAGTCCATCGTTATTTGTTCCCATTTCCACTCAGGAACTGGTAAAGGTTGCAATGTTCCAGAGGGTCTTTGATGCTCAGCTTTAACCTGTTGACAAACAAGGCACGATTCCACATGTTCTGCCACACTTCGTTTCATACCTGGCCACCAATAATGCTGTCTAAGATCTTTGTATAGCTTTGTACTCACAGGGTGAACAGAGAACCTGGAAAAGTGTGCTTCAGAAAGAATATCATCACAGAGTTCCTTAATAGCAGGAACAAACCACCTATTTCTAAACTTAAGGATTCCATCGGCAGAATGGTTAAAATCTGATTTGTCCGTAGAATTCATGCTTAACTTGTACTTGTTACACTCTTCATCATTTGTCTGAGCTTCCTTTATTTTCTCAAGAATAGTGGGCTTTAAGGTTATGGCTGAGAGTATAGCTGATACACTGGATACTACTTCTAAATTAAACCTCTGGAATTCTGTCTCTAAGGCTAATGACATATCAAAAATCATAGATGGGGTTGATGTTGTTACTCTACTCAAGGCATCTGGCACAACATTTGCTTTGCCGGGATGGTATTTTATCTCAAAATCATAATCCTTGACAAATTCCAACCATCGACGCTGCCTCATGTTTAGTTCCTTCTGTGTGAAAATATACTTCAGGCTCTTATGATCCGAAAATATCTCACAAGATTGTCCAGACAAGTAATGCCTCCAAATCTTAAGTGCAAATACCACTGCAGCTAATTCTAGGTCATGTGTAGGATAGTTCTTCTCATGTGTTTTCAATTGTCTAGAGGCATAAGCTATCACTTTTCCATTCTGCATTAACACACAACCAAGACCAATTTTGGAAGCATCACAATAAATACTAAATTTACCATCTTCAACTAGAAGGGTTAAAATTGGGGCATTGGTCAGTTTCTGTTTCAAGGTCTGGAAACTATGTTCACATTCATCAGTCCATATATACTTCACATTTTTCCTTGTTAACTTAGTAAGAGGTGTAGCAATCTTCGAAAATCCTTCAATGAACTTTCTATAATACCCAGCAAGTCCAAAAAAACTCCTGATATCTGTAGCATTCCTTGGTTGAGGCCATTCCTTAACTGCCTGAACCTTAGCTGGATCAACAGATATCCCATCCCCAGAGATAACATGTCCTAAAAAGTGAACTTGGTCCAACCAAAATTCACACTTAGAAAACTTGGCGTAAAGTTGTTGCTGTTTTAACACTGCCAACACCAAGGTCAGGTGCCTAGCGTGCTCATCTTTAGTACGGGAATAGATCAGAATATCATCAATGAATACTATGACAAATTTATCTAGATATTCATGAAATACCCTATTCATAAGATCCATAAAGGCTGCTGGCGCATTTTTCAATCCAAAGGACATAACCAAAAACTCATAATGTCCATACCTTGTGCGAAAGGCAGACTTTGGGATATCTTCAGATTTAACCTTCAACTGATAATAACCGGAAAGGTCAATTTTAGAGAAAACTCTTGCACTATTAAGTTGGTCAAATAAATCGTCAATTCTCGGCAATGGATACTTATTCTTGACAGTTAACTTATTCAATTCCCTATAACCAACGCACATATGCATTGATCCATCTTTCTTTTTGACAAAAAGGACAGGCGCACCCCACGGTGAGAAGCTTGGACGAATGAACCCTTTCTCCAACAGATCCTCCAACTGCTTCTTTAATTCCTTAAGTTCGTTTGGAGCTAATCTATATGGGTTTTTAGACACAGGCTCAGCTCCGGGGTAAACATCTACAATAAATTTGATTTCCCTGTCTGGCGGTTAACCAAGAAGGTCATCTAAAAATACTTCAGGGAAGTCTTGGACAATCAAGACATTTTGAGGATTTACTTTTCCTATACGTCGTGTGTCTAAAACACTAGCTAAGAAGCACAAGTACTCTACACATAGGGAAGGTTTAGTGTTAATAGAAGTCATTACAGACATTTCCTTACTCTTCTTTGAAGCTTGAAAGGTATGTTTCAATTTACCAGGGGGTTGAAAGATAACTATTCCAGTTCTACAATCAATTGTGGCGTGGTGTTTAAACAACCAGTCCATTCCTAGGATTACATCAAATCCTATAATATCCATAATAATAAGATCAGCAGGTAAACTTACGTTCCCTACTAACACATCACTGTCAAGCATCACTTGGTTAGAGTGCATACGTTCACCAGAGGGTAATGTAACATTAAACATATGCATGGAAGGAGTAAACTGTACATCCAACTTATCAGCATATGCAGAGGCTATGAATGAATACGTTGCACCGGAATCTATTAAAGTAAAAGCAGGCACAGAGTTGATCAATATAGTACCTGACACAACAGCAGGCTGTTCCTCACCCGACTCCGTCATGGAGAATATTATTGGTTTAATCATAGCAGGGCCACTCTTAGGAACTGGACAATCCCTGTAAATGTGGCTGACCTTGTTACAATTGTAGCATCTGGTGATTCTAGTCTTCGAGCATTCCTTGAACGTGTGTCCAACCTCCTCACAGTTGAAACACTTCCCAAAGCCCAGTCTGCATTCTCCCGGGTGGTTCTTCAAACACTTAGGACACTGGGGAAATTTCCTGACATTCTGTACCTTCCCTCCTGCTCCTTGGCTATTTTGGCCTTCACCTGGCCTCTTCGTTCCTCTTAGTTGGTGGGGCTGGTTGAACCTTTGTGGGACCTCCTTTGGTCTAGCACACTTCCCTTCAGCTTCTTCCACTTCCAGAGCAGTGGACACAACCTCACTGAATGTCAAACCTTTAATACCACAGAATTTAACCCCTCGGTAGATTTCTGGCTTTAGTCCATGCACAAATTTAAACACTTTATCCTCGTCCATGTGAGCAAAATGTCCAGCAAACCTGGACAAGGACTCAAATTGCCTACTGTATTCGGCCACAGACCCTGTCTGCTTCAAGTTTAGAAACTCCAATTTCTTCGCGGTTTGGACTGTGCTGCTAAAATACTTCTCATAGAAAATGTCCTTGAATTGTGACCAAGGCATCGCCAAAACATCAGTGGTGGTCTCTATTATTTCCCACCAGAGTTAAGCTTCACCAGCCAAGTGAAATGTTGCCAACGTGACCTTGTTTCCATCTCCAATGTTGGCACACCTAAACATGCTTTCAATCTTCCTAAGCCATCCATCAGCAATAACTGGATCAGATGACTGTCCATCAAACATGGGTGGTCTTAGTCTCCGAAATCTGTCTCCAGAATGTTCATTGCTAGAACCCGAGTTGGCACTTCCTTGCACCTCTCGGTTTCAACAGTACTCCTAGTTGGTCAGACTGCGGGCGCACTAAATCAGTTTGCTGACGCACTAAATCTGTCAGCTGCCTAATGACACTAGGCTCCTCTTCACTTCTCACATTAGACATCTCTCTTGGCACTCTAGGTCTCCCTGGGCGTCTGGCCATTGTACTTAATTCCTGTACAGGGTTAATTACACTCTTAAATATCTAATAACTAAGGTTAACATAAACACTTACAGTTGTTGAAGTACTCCCATGTAACAATTGGCACTGATGAGTAATCTTTTGAACGGTTTAACTGAATGTCTCTGATACCATACTGTAACGCTCCGAGTTTTCTGAACCCGGTTCGCTACTCATAACCCGACTATAACTAAGAAACTTTGAACCAAATTTAAAATTTTGCTCGAAAGTCAAAATTTGACGTTTTCTAAAACCTCGAAATATCTAGAAAAAAGAACTAGCAGCGGAAATCATTTAAGCAAAAATAGTGTTAAACAAAACTATATAAAGAATGTTGAATAATCAGTTGGAATATTAAGAAACAATCGGCCAAAGGAAATAAGGGTTTAAATCGTGAAATACTTGAAAGGTTACAGAAGTCAAACATATCTACCGCCGAGCAATAGTCAACGGAAGAGGCTGAAACGGGAACCGGAAGGCTTCCCTGGTGACAAAGCGACAAAATATTGGCTACATCATCCGGTCACAAAACGACAAAACACTTCCTACATCCACTGGTGACGTCAGCCGGATGATTCATTCATCCGATCGACTTTATCATACATCCACCGGTGACGTCAGCCGAATGATTCGTTCATCCGATTGACTTTATCATACATTCACCGGTGACGTCAGCCGAATGATTCATTCATCCGATTGACTTTATCATACATTCACCGGTGGCGTCAGCCGGATGATTCATTCATCCGATCGACTTTCACTGAGGACATCTTCCGATAGAGAACAGATTAACAACTCAACATCTGCCGATAGACTTCATCTACCGACAGAGAACAGAACAACAACTCTAACTACAGAAAGGAATTTACTCACTTTACTGAAACCATTCAGAAACAATTCAAATTATTGCATTACTCAAACCCAGTAAGAAGCAACATTTAAACTCCACAGAATACTATCATTAGAAAATCTCAAAACGTATTCAAAATATTAAAAGAAATATTACTGTCATGAAAACTTAGCATACTCAGATTGAGACACTGTCAACTAAACCATTCCAACTACAGACATCAGTTAATCCGCCTCATCAGTTTACCAGGCCAAAACATGGATGTACTCCTCCAACCACATCTATTCATCTGTGCACTCAAGGAAATCACCTGCAGTCTCCTCAACACCTACATCAAGAAACTCATCTATTAGCCTAATGCTAAGTAAGTAAAGCAGTAAGAAAATGAAATGCTGAAATGCTGAATCATAAATTCCTAAACATGCAAATTTCTACTTTCTCATCTCAGTTGCATTTTCATTCGTTTCTGTTCAGATCTCCCTGTGAAATTGGGAGTTGGATCTTTTCTCCCAAAGTACAAGTATCCACTGACTCATTAAGGGTTGGATTAATTCCCTTAATAGTAAATATGATGCACATAACTGTTCAGATCCCCCTGTAAAATTGGGAATTGGATCAATTTTCTCAAAGTATAAGAATCCACTATCTCATTAAGGGGCGGATTATTTCCCTTAATAGTGTATCTGTTCACATACCTGTTTCAATATGTTCATTCCTCACCTTGCCAACATGCATTCAAATTCATTTTCGTATATTTTTTTTAAAACATGATGCATAATACACAGACACTTTCAAATAAACATAATCCTAATGTTTTGTGATGTAGGCTCGAAGGCACAAGCAAACTTCACTTACCTGGTCTCTTGGAAGTCGCTCAGTTTCAACTACTCTGGAAGCCATGTTCACCTAATGTCATAAATAAAATACCATTCAGATCTTCACTAATCCTCATCCTACACCATTCACAAACCAAAGGAGCTAGTTTAGAAGTTCGGATCATCGCACACTCCTGATTCAGCACTAACCCGAACTCGACTCACTCACAGCATTCTAAAAATACACACATTGCACTCTATTTGCTATCTAGCCACTAAATCCCGAGAAAACGAAGTGAAAACTTACCTAGTTTGAGGAAATAGAGATCGGAGGGGGAAAGTCGCCTGGAGCTCTGTTGAACTTGAGCTGAATACCGAGAAGGAAAAATGAAGGAACAGTGGCGGCTAAACCTCATTAAACCCTTCCTTAAATACGTTATCCACAATAAATTTCAATTTACCATTTTGTCCTTACTCATTCACCTATTAACCTAATCACTAATTCACCCAAATTTAAATTTTACAACATTCTCTATAATTGGAAAAGGTAAATCGGTTAATAGAAACTGGGTGTTACAGTCCCAATGTTCTTCTGCTCTATCACTTGAGACGGATCACATATACATTTCCGTAGCATCGATATATGAAAAACATTGTGAATCCCGTCCATTGATGGGTAATTTCAGCATGTAAGTCGTCTTCCCTATTTTCTTCATAATAGGAAATAGTTCAATGAAGCTTGGACTGAGCTTTTCCTTCTTCCCAAAATGCATGACTCCTTTAAACGGCAAAACCTTTAGAAATACCTTGTCACCTTCTTTGAATTCCATCTCTCTTTGCCTTTGGTCTGCGTAACTTTTCTGTCGGCTTTGAGCTGTTCCAATTCTTTGTCGGATAATTGCACTTTTTCTGCCGTTTGCTATAAGATTTCTTAATCAATTAGTTTTGCTTCACTGACCTCGTCCCAATACAACAGAGATCTGTATTTTCTACAGTACAAAGCCTCATACGGAGCTATACCAATAGTGGACTGATAGTGTTATTGTATGAAAATTCCACCAATGACAAAAATTTACTCCATGAAGATTCGAATTCTAGCACACGAGCTCTTAGCATATCTTCTAATATCTGAATTGTCCGTCCGTTTGAGGCTGAAATGCCGTGCTGAAATTTAATCGAGTTTCCATTACACTATGCAGACTCTTCTAGAACTTTTAAGTGAATCTGGGATCCAATCTGACACAATGGAAGTTGGAATCCCATGCAATCTGACTATTTCTTGAATATAGAACTCTGCATACTTATTCATAGAAAACATCATCTTGACTGGAAGGAAATGGTCTGATTTCGTCAGTCTATCAACAATCACCCATATACCATCATGTCATTTCGTTGTCTTTGGCAGTCCAACAACGAAATCCATAGAAATCTGCTCCCATTTTCTCAACGTGAATTGCCCTAGAATTAATTAAGTTATTAGAGCCTAACATAGATTATTAGATGAAAGAAAAGGGAAGGGATTATATGAGGTTAAAGGTTAAATAGATGAGCTAAATTAGTTGTTTTCTAGGTGTTGGGCGTTGGAAAATAAGAAGAATAAGAAATAAATGTTTAAAGTGGAAAAGTCAAATTTTCAATGTAAATCTTGTTGGAAGCAAATGATAGGGCTTGCTAGAAAGATGAGTGAGAATGTTTGAAAAGTCAAACATTTTCAATTTAAAAAAAAATGAATGAGAAACACGTTGGAAAGTGAGAAAGGGGGGAAGACTTACCATGAGTGGAGGAAAAGTCAATGAAAATTGAAGTTGAAAAGTAAAACTTCAATCCTTTAAAAGAAAAGTGAAAAGATGAATCAATGCTTTTCTCTCACACGTGGGCACACACCTCACTTGGGTAGGTTGTTTAACCTTATCCTTTTAAAATGATTAAAGAATAAAGAAAAGGGAGAAACCTCATACTGTGAAAGCTTTCTCCCTCTCCCTAAAGAATTCTTCCCGGTGAACCCTTCCTCTATCTCTCAAATTTCTCTAGATTTTTTCAAGGTAAGATAAGTGTGGCGATCTATGGTTTGAAGGTTTTAGTGGAATTAGTTTACATTTGGTAAACCCTAAAAGGAGATGTAAGGATAAGGCTGTCGACTCACTTGTTGTTAGTTGTTTTGATGTTTAGTTTGAATTTAATACTTGTTAGTGGAGATAAGTGAAGAAAAACATGAAGTTGTTCAATTTCATGAAAAAAAAAAATTTGAGAAATGCAGGGCACTTCAGGTTTCTGTATTTTCGGACCCTTGTGTTAGTTTTCTTTGATTAATTAAATTTAGCATGTTAAAATAGACTCCTTAAGGAATGCATAGCCGTTGGAATCATCGAATTTGAACCTATATTCAATTTGTTATGAATTTTTGAAACTTGGTTGATGTTTGATTGTAAAACAGGAAATTTGAGAAAATTTATAAAACAGGGCAGGTCTGGGTTTTATTTATTTCGTCCAAGCTGTTTCTATTAAAGGGAAAAAGAGATTTCAACATTTGAAAATAGACATCCTAAGGTTTACGTAGAATTTTGAATCGACAAGTTCGGATATGTATACGATTTACGTTGAATTTTTGAAGTAGTTAAAGTTGAATGAAATCTGGGACTTTTGAAACAACAGGACAGTTCGGTTTTCGGTAAATTTCTGTTATTCTGTTGAAGTGGGTAATAAAATAAATTTGACCATTAGAAACTAGACACCTTAAGGTTTGCATAGCATCTTGAATCATCGAATTCTGACATATATACGATTTATTACAAAATTTTGAATCTATTGTATAAAAACTGAAAAAATTCCTGGAGTAGTTTCGGTTTTTGGTCATTATGATTCGGTGGAGGGTTTTGATTGATAAATTGACCTTATAATAGACTCTTTAAGGAGTCCATAGCCGTTGGAATTATTAAATTTGGATAAGTATAGATTAAATTATGATTTTTCAAAGTTGGATCAAAATCTGTGAAGGAAAATTTAGGCATGTTTCAATTTTGGTGTTTGCCGAACCAATTCCTTGTTTTAGCTTGCAAAACTGTTTTAATGAATTAAAATAGATACTTTAATGAATCTATGGGCTTTGGAATCGAAGCGTTTCGATGTGTATAGAATTAGTTATAGATTTTTAAAGTCGATCTAATGCATTGTGTTATAATCTGAATTTTTAGCGAATGAAGGATTTTATTGGTTATGTTGTGTTTAAAACCACTTGGATTTTGGTTTACAATTTAAGTGTTAGTTTGGTTTATTGCTAGAATTAGAGTAGATATTTTCTTAGAAGTTCTTTGATGACTTTTAGGTAATTGTTCCCATTTATCTGTTAGGTTAACGAGCGAGTTATTGGTGTATTCTGAGTAAGCGGCTACTAGACGTACGGAGAATCCAGGTAAGTAGTGGATATGTGACTTTTGCCTTCAGGCTTACACCATAGAATGGTAGGGATGATTGGTTGTTTGTTTGTTTGCTGTGTTTGTTTTGTGTTGACTATTGTGTGTGACATGCATCATTGTTTTTTAACTACGAAACGAACTAGTTTTGAGCATGTTTTGAATTGTGAATATGGAAAGTGAAGAAAGATAAGAAGATATGCGAGGTAATGTGGTCTGATATGCGAGGTAATGTGGTCTTTTGTGGAGTTACCTCGCGCGAACTATTGCCTGAAAGAATGGCAATTCGGGAGGTTTCCATGAAAGATGCGTGGTGGTCTCTTGTGGTGTAACCTTGTCGCGAATTAGTGCCTGAAAGAATGGCAATTCAGGAGGTTACCACAAAAGATGCACGGTGGTTCCTTGATGTGTCGCCTCGTCGCGAATTAGTGATTGAAAGAATGGCAATTCGGGAGGTTACCACAATGTGTTGCCTCGTCGCGAATTAGTGCCTGAAAAAATGGCAATTCGGGAGGTGTCTACAAGAGATTCACGGGTGAAAATACGTAAATTGTCGTGATTATGAACGTGGTTCTATGATCGACGTGGGAGAAGATTGTGTATGGCCATCCCATGTGTGAACACGATGTGTGCTTCTGATCTAGCTCTGTTGGGTTAATGCGTGACCATCCTAATAGGATAAGTATCCGCTTGACTCACTCGTGAAAGTGAAAGATTAACGAAACGATAACGAAATGAACACAACCGAGAGTTAGAAATTGCATGTGTTAGGAGTCGAGTGTGCATTATGTTTTTGTATGTATTATTCCCTGGTTGCTAAGCATTAAGCTTACGTTTTGTGTTATGTGGTGTAGGTGGCGATGTGGTAGACGGTGAGCTAGTTGAGGGAACCCAGGACAAGGGAGCAGTCGGCGATGCACGGGGCATGCCAGTTCAGATATTTGTCGGGGTGTCTCGACCATGGTCTTCGGGAGATATGTGGGATTTGTATTTTGGGTAGTTTAGTTTAGATTTCTGTTTGTGGAACTGATGGGAATTTTATAACTCTTTTGGTTGATGTTTTTGAAAGTTAATGTATATATATTTGTTTTGATGTTTTGGAGTTTATAAAAATTAAACGTATGCTGCTCGATTTTTCGTAAAGTAAACGACGTTTGTTTTCAACTATTTTCCAGGTTTTGTTAATATTTTAGAGTCGAAAATTCTTCAAAAATTATTTTAAATTACATTTTAAACGCGTGATTTGTTAGCAAGGTAGCGCACCGAGTTGGGGTTGGTTCGGGGGCATTACAAGTTGGTATCAGAGCAAAAGTGGTCGAGTCGTTCAAAGGATTACCCGACAATGCCGGCCGCCATGCAACGTGCTTCACCGACTGTAAGTATTTCTTTACCTTTAGTTAGTTCCTTTCTAAGATTAGATTTTTCTAACCTTACAGGAGTAGAATCAAAATGTCGAGGAACCTCGGACGACCCGACGACCCAGAAATGAACCAGAGCACCTTGAGGATCCTAATAAGCAACTCCAGGATTTATTGAATGTTCAATCTCAATTGCTGGGTATTTTTATGAACCAAGGTTTACCAGGAAATCTTGGAGCGGGGTCCAGCTCAGGAGCGAGCTCTAGTGGGGAATGATTTAGAAGACTCAAGCCCCGACCGTTTAAAGGTCGTTTGACTGATCTGACAACTGCTGAGAGTTGGATATGCACAATTGAAAATATGTTTAATGTCGCTGAGGTGGAGGATAAAAATAAAGTAAAGTGTGCTACTTTTCACCTATCTAACAGCGCCCAAAGCTGGTGGGAAACGGTGAAGGCTACCACAGAGGTTCAGGGTCTGACTTGGGAAGGGTTTAAGGAGATGTTCTTCGACAAATACTATAACTGGACAGTCCAAGCTGCAAAGAGATTGGAATTTATGGCTTTAAAGCAAACTGGATGTAACGACCCTTACCCGTATCCTAATTTTTACCGAATTATTACATATATATATATATATATATATTTTTATCCTTAATAAACTTTATAACAATCAAGCGGAATTTAAATTAAAGGCTAAATCGTTACAAAAAACTTATTCATATCTAATTTAAAACCAATTAAAAAAAACATAATCATTTAACTAAACTTAAATCAAATAAATAAAACTTAAAATAATAATTTAAAACAATTAAATTAAATAAAAAACATCGGCAGGGACGAAAAGGGGACGTTTGTCCCAAAAATGAGGGGCGATCGCATAACGGCGAGCGATCGCCCTTTGGCGATCGCGTAGTTTTGCCAGCGATCGCCTGCGAGGCGATCGCTGCATATGAGGGGGCGATCGATCAAAATGCTCTCTGGAATTTTCCAGAGAGCACGGCCATGAGGGGCGATCGATCGCCCTTCCTTGGAGATCGATTGCCACCCACTCTGTCTCCCTCCTTTTTCCTTTTTCTTTTTCTTCCTTCATCCTCTGCATACCAAAACTTAACACTTAACCCTTTTCCTCATTCATCTTCCATATATTTTGTAAAAACTTCTATACAGTAACGCTACCGTCCACATACATTTCACTCGCTACCTATCACCCGTTCACCGACCCAAAACACATGAAAAATATAACCAAATTCCATAAAAACGAACCGCGTGGTTCCGTTTAAAAGTTTAACATTACCTCCTGTTTGAAAATATCAAAACATTACAAAAATCCCTTCGATTTTTCCAAAAAAACACTATATATTATCTATTCAGATCCAAGCATTCTAAAATGTCAACTATACATTTCTCCTATTCTTTTTATCTATCAAATCCCAAAACATTTACCTACGTCCCCACGGGTCAAAATCATGCACCGACTGCCAGCGCGCTCCCACGGGCCATCCTCCTTCAACGTGTTCATACTTCAGGCGGAGGGACGTCTTCCTCACCATTGTCAAAATCACCTACACCATAGAATTAAACATGTGAGCTAGAGGCTCAGTAAATCTAAGTGAATGCTCGTGAATGCTAATGCTATGCAATGCATGTACAGTTTATAAATCATGTGTCCTACCTTTTCGCTATTCATTTCATTTCATTTACGTCACCGGGGCTTCTCTCTCGCTAGATAGGAGCAGCACATCCGGCGATTGGATAGCCCCTCGTATCTAACCGGGGGAAAAACATGCTTCATCCGATAGCCATGTCTGAACCACCGCCACTGACGTGACTATCATTACATTCATTACCTTTTCGTTATCGTTTTCCTTTTCATGAAAATATGCGTAGAAAACTCATTTTTCATGCCGTTCGAAAAACAATGATGCGTGAACAGATATTATGCCATGAACGAAATAGAAACCAACAGAACATACAAACGACAAACTAACAATTAACAACCTAACAAAACATAAATCTAACTACCCGTTCTAATTACCCCAAACACTACATATCTCCAATTCCTCAATTTAACGTATATTCTTATAGTGTAGGCCAAGACGGCCAAACAAATCACAGAGACTTACCTCGCGTCCATTGAAATTCACGCTCCGTCCACGAGCGTTGTTCACCTAGGGCAAAACACAACATTTGTCATTTAAACAAATTCTAAACTATCGAGTTTAGAAAATCACAAACTCCTAGCTAAAGAAAATCTCCTAAACTCTATTCTAACTTATTGAGACATTTTATCGAGCAATTCACGCTCGTAAATTTTCAAACCTCCATTAATGGAGTTTTCAAGCTCCAAACCAACCAAAACTCTAATATTAACCAATAAATTGATTAACTACGTCCAATAAAATCTAATACATCGATTATAGGCATAACTACGCTAAACCTATCGATTTCGAACTCTATTTCACGTTTTCAACAAAAACCCTAACGAACCCTAATCGTTTTAAACCCTAAAAATTGAAATCTATCATTCCAAAAGCTTAGAGTCTTACCTAAAGAGTGAAGACGAAGGAGGAACGTGAATACTAGAGTCGCTGGAGGAGGAGAATCGCCGGCGTGGAGGAGAAACGCACGAGAGGCAATGAAAATCGCCAAAAGGGTGGAGAGAAAATGGGGTTCGCGTGGGTGAGAGGGAAGAGAGGAAAAATTGTGGTTTTTATTAAAATTTGACCTGCGAAATTACTTATTTGCCCCTCCCTTTAATTTCTATTTGTTTCGTTAGTTATCTCGTTATTTAACTAACGATTCGTTTTCTCCAAAATTTCATATTTCACCATAAATTCCAATTTATTATTACGGCTTCATTAAAACTTTTCGTTCTCAAAACGGACTTAATTTGACGTATTTACAAAATGCCATTTATATTGGAATAAAAATCAAATCCCGTAAAGCCGGGTATTACACTGGATCAGTAAGAGAATACATTCAGCAGTTTGAATCACTGTCCCTGTTTGCTAGTCATATGATAAGTAGAGAAGAAGACAAAGTGTTTCTGTTTGTGCAAGGCCTAAAGCTGGAGATATATATGTTGGTGAAAACTTTCGGGATTGATGGAATATCGTTCACTAGAGTGGTAGCTAAAGCTTTAGAGGTGGAGGAGGCCGCTGACAAGTGTTTTAAGCCAGCTGAAGCCCCAAAAAGTGTGTGCAAGGAGATTATGGCCTCGATGAGTAGAGAGAGACCTTCTTCTCAGTCTCAAGGAACCAAAAGGCAGGGAGACAATTTAAACGATCAAAGAGAAGGAAAGAAGCCGTGAAAGAAACAAAGGAGAAGTTTTCTGAAATGTCTAAAATGTTTGAAATTTCATCCAGGAGAGTGTGACGTATATTTTTGGTGGTAGCAGCTTTCGTAGTAAAGTGAGGTTGGGAATCTGCAGGAGTAGTGCTAGGCTTGAGAACTTGGAAAGGCGGGGAAATTTAGATGGGTGCTATGAGAGAAAAACCTAGAAGGAAGTTAAAGTTAGAAAATTTTATAAGTTAAGTGATAGGTAAGTATAGTGAAGTCAATAATTGTATGGATTATTGAGCGTTTGGGTGTATGGTGTAGAATGTAGCACCCGGTTTAATCACAATCTAATTATTTAATCAAATCGTGAGACATTATTTTTATGGAGGATTAATGACTAGGTTAATGTATGACTAAGGGAGGGCAGTATGGTAATCTGATAATAATAAAGGTTAACGTATTTAAGGAAACTATTAATGAAGTAGCCGCCACTGTTTATTTCATTTCCCCTCCATTCTCAGCTCCTCAGCTTAGCAGAGCGCGATACGAGACCTCCTTCGACTTCCTCCAGCGATTTCCTCCGAACTCGGTGAGTTTTGCTTCTATTTCTTGTTACATTGTATCTATCGTTGATAGGAGGGATGATATATGAGGTTTTGAGAAGGTGGTAAGCGAGTGGTGGTTTCGATTTAAGTTGAAATCGGGAATGCAATGACTAGAGTTCCCAAAACAGTTTCCCTTAGATTTCTAGTGGTTTAGAATGAAGATTAGAGGAAATTTAATGTATGCTCTGTCTATGGTTTTAGGTTTGAGTAATACCCGAAGTAGCTTGCAATCAAGTTTTTCCAAGAGACCAGGTAAGTAAAGTTTGTATGTGCCTTCGGGCCTATATCACAAAGCAGTAGGATTTGTGTGTGCATGAATGAATGTTTCTTTTCAGTTGCCATGCATCATATTTTGAAAGAAAACGAAAATGAATTTACATGAAGTAGCATGGTGAGATGTGAACAGATCGTAACAGTATACTTTTAAGGGAATTAATCCGCCCCTTAATCGAACATACGGATTCATATCCTGGGAAAATTGATCCACCTCCCATTGTATCAGGGATCAAATAAGATGTTAAGGGAATTAATCCGCCCCTTAATTGAGTATATGGATTCATACCCTGGGAAAACTGATCCACCTCCCATTGTATCAGGGATCATTAGACCAGTGAACGAATGCAACATAACTGAGGAATGAAAGTAGAAACTGCATATTTAGGATTTACATTTCAGTACACATTTCATTTCTTGCTTTACTTGCTTAGCATTATGCTAATAGATGAGTTTTGTGATGTAGGTGAAGAGATTACTGCAGGTGAATTTCCCGTGTGCACAGATCAGTAGATGTGGTTGGAGGGGTACAGTCATACTCCGGTCTGGTAAACTGATGAGGCGGGTTAACTGGTGTCAGCGGTTGTGAAGGTCTAATTGATAATGATACAATCTGAGTACATTGAGTTTTCATGACAGTAGTGGTAGCAACCTTTTTGAATTAGTTTTAGGAGATTTCCTGACATTAGTGTTCCGTTAGATTTTAAAATGTTGTTTTTACTGAATTTGAGCAATACAATGATTGAAACTGCCTCTGAATGGTTTTTGGTAAAATGTTTAAGTCCTTTTGATAAGTCGGGACTTTCTTGATTTATAGTAAAGTCTACTGCCATGTTGTTTGGTCCATCGGTAGGAGTCGAGTAATTTGTCTATCGGATGATGTTTTGGTAAAAGCTATCGGTGGATGTGTGTAGAAGTTTATTGTTTCCTATCGGAGAAAGTTGTGTTGTTGTCTATCGGAAGATGCCTTAAGAAAAGTCATCGGATGATGTAGGTTGATTCTATCGGAAGATGCCTTAAGAAAAGTCATTGGATGATGTAGGTTAATTCTATCGGAAGATGCCTTAAGAATAGTCATCGGATGATGTCTCAGTAAAGTCACCGGTACATGAGGTTTGTTCCATCGGAAGATGTAGGATTTGCCCTACCGGTATGAGTGGGTACTACGTTTGACGTTTAGTGATCGGCAGATGCGAGCTGACGTTCATCGGAAGATGTAGCTCTAAGTCCATCGGATGATGTCTCAGTAAACTCATCGGCAGATGCGTGCTGACGTCATCGGAAGATGTAGAGTGCATTTTGTCGTTTAGTCACCGGTAGATACAGTCTACCAAGAGATGTCCTGTGTTTTTCATTCGTCTGACGTCATCGGCAGGAGCCTTCTATTTTGGTTGTTTTCTGCTTCTTTCGTTGACTTTATCAATCGGCAGAGGTGTTTGACTTCTACGACTTCTCTAGTATTTCGCTGTTTAAACTAGAATTTTCAAATTGCCGATTGTTTCTTAACAATTCAACAGCATTTCGTAGTTTTGTATAACTTCATTGTGGATCAAATGATTTCCGCTGCAAGCATTTAAATGTTTTGAAGTTTCTTTAAAAAAAAAATGTTAAATTTAGACTTTCGAGAGAGTTTTAAATTTAGTCCAAGGTTTCTTAGTTATGTACGGCTTATGAGTAACAAACCGGATTCAGAAAACTCGGGGCGTTACATAGAATGACCCAAATTAGAGTCATAAAGAGTTGACAATCCTCGAGAAATGATCGAGATTATAGTGGATGAGATTCAGAGCAGTGAATACAGTTAATTTGAAAAGAAAAAAAATTTGGGGATATTGATTTATGAAAGTGTTGAGTAGTAGGTATGGGTTTGAGTCGAAGTAGATATACACCAAACGTAAGACTTTGAGATTGTATGGTAATGACTGAAGTAGAAGTTAGCATAAATGGAGAGTTAAGATAAGAAGGTTAGCCATTAAGATTTTAGTGTTCCGTGTGAAGTTGGAAAAAATTAAAGAATATCGGACGTGAAGAGAAGGAAGTTCACACGGGGATTATATGAGTAAACTTCGAAGTAAGTTGAATTCAGGAGGGTTATAAAAGTTTCAATTCGAAATTAATAGAGTCGAAGTTGAAGTGGGTGTACATCATTTAAGGTGTTGGGAATGAGTTAGTTTAAACCTAATAATTTTTAGGGTTTGGTAGAGACTGAGGTAAAAGTTGGACAAATTAAGCGTAGTTGATGTAATTATGAAAACTCAGATACTATTTTGAGAAACTTTGGAGTACGAGCAGAGTGTTCGAATAATCAATGTTATGTCTTGGTTGATCAAGGTCAATAAGAGTAAGTAGTAGGAGTGATAAGATAGGAATGAGATGACAAAGTTAAAGGGAAATTGAAATTAAAGATACATTGAGGGCTCGAATGGGTTGTGTAAGAGTGTGTTAGACACGGAAATAGAATGTGGAGAATTAGATAAACTTAGCACGAAGAAAATTTGAAAAGGTTTTAAAATTTAAGGGACAATTGATTAATCGAAACAAATGGATGTAGGAGCATTCAGGCTATGGAGTGCAGAGTTAGGCGAAGTCAAAAAGCGTTGAATCAAGTAAGTTGAGGAATAACTAGGGTACGCAAATTTTGAGGACAAAATTTTTATAAGGTGGGTGGATTGTAACACCCGAGAAATTTTCTCAACGTGAATTGCCCTAGAATTAATTAAGTTATTAGAGCCTAACATAGATTATTAGATGAAAGAAAAGAGAAGGGATTATGTAAGGTTAAAGGTTAAATAGATGAGCTAAATTAGTTGTTTTCTAGGTGTTGGGTGTTCGAAAATAAGAAGAATAAGTGATAAATGTTTAAAGTGGAAAAGTCAAATTTTCAATGTAAATCTTGTTGGAAGCAAATGATAGGGCTTGCTAGAAAGATGAATGGGAATGTTTGAAAAGTCAAACATTTTCAATTTAAAAAAAAAATGAATGAGAAACACGTTGGAAAGTGAGAAAGGGGGGAAGACTTACCATGAGTGGAGGAAAAGTCAATGAAAATTGAAGTTGAAAAGTAAAACTTCAATCCTTCGAAAGAAAAGTGAAAAGATGAATCAATGCTTTTCTCTCACACGTGGGCACACACCTCACTTGGGTAGGTTGTTTAACCTTATACTTTAAAATGATTAAAGAATAAAGAAAAGGGAGAAACCTCATACTGTGAAAGCTTTCTCCCTCTCCCTGAAGAATTCTTCCCGGTGAACCCTTCCTCTATCTCTCAAATTTCTCTATATTTTTTCAAGGTAAGATAAGTGTGGTGATCTATGGTTTGAAGGTTTTAGTGGAATTAGTTTACATTTGGTAAACCCTAAAAGGAGATATAAGGATAGGTCTGTCGACTCACTTATTGTTAGTTATTTTGGTGTTTAGTTTGAATTTAATACTTGTTAGTGGAGATAAGTGAAGAAAAACATGAAGTTGTTCAATTTCATGAAAAAAAAAATTGAGAAATGCAGGGCACTTTAGGTTTCTATATTTTCAGACCCTTGAGTTAGTTTTCTTTGATTAATTGAATTTAGCATGTTAAAATAGACTCCTTAAGGAATGCATAGCCGTTGAAATCATCGAATTTGAACCTATATTCAATTTGTTATGAATTTTTAAACTTGGTTGATGTTTGATTGAAAACTGGAAATTTGAGAAAATTTATAAAACAGGGCAGGTCTGGGTTTTATTTATTTCGTCCAAGCTGTTTCTATTAAAGGGAAAAAGAGATTTCAACATTTGAAAATAGACATCCTAAGGTTTACGTAGAATTTTGAATCGACAAGTTCGGATATGTATACGATTTACGTTGAATTTTTGAAGTAGTTGAAGTGGGTAATAAAATAAATTTGACCATTAGAAACTAGACACCTTAAGGTTTGCATAGCATCTTGAATCATCGAATTCTGACATATATACGATTTATTACAAAATTTTGAATCTATTGTATAAAAACTGAAAAATTCCTGGAGTAGTTTCAGTTGTATTGGGGTTAATATTTAAGTGTTATTTTGGTTTAAAATTTAAGTGTTATTTTGGTTTAAAATTTAAGTGTTATTTTGGTTTAAAATTTAAGTGTTATTTTGGTTTAAAATTTAAGTGTTATTTTGGTTTAAAATTTAAGTGTTATTTTGGTGTTTTCCGAATCTCTTCCTTATCTTAGCTTGCAAAACTTTTTTAATGGATTAAAATAGATACTTTAATGAATCTATGGGCTTTGAAATCGAAGCGTTTCGATGTGTATAGAATTAGTTATAGATTTTTAAAGTCGGTTTAATGCATTGTGTTATAATCTGAATTTTTAGCGAAGGAAGGATTTAATTGGTTATGTTGTGTTTAAAACCACTTGGATTTTGGTTTAAAATTTAAGTGTTATTTTGGTTTAAAATTTAAGTGTTATTTTGGTTTAAAATTTAAGTGTTATTTTGGTTTAAAATTTAAGTGTTATTTTGGTTTAAAATTTAAGTGTTATTTTGGTTTAAAATTTAAGTGTTATTTTGGTTTAAAATTTAAGTGTTATTTTGGTTTAAAATTTAAGTGTTATTTTGGTTTAAAATTTAAGTGTTATTTTGGTTTAAAATTTAAGTGTTATTTTGGTTTAAAATTTAAGTGTTATTTTGGTTTAAAATTTAAGTGTTATTTTGGTTTAAAATTTAAGTGTTATTTTGGTTTAAAATTTAAGTGTTATTTTGGTTTAAAATTTAAGTGTTATTTTGGTTTAAAATTTAAGTGTTATTTTGGTTTAAAATTTAAGTGTTATTTTGGTTTAAAATTTAAGTGTTATTTTGGTTTAAAATTTAAGTGTTATTTTGGTTTAAAATTTAAGTGTTATTTTGGTTTAAAATTTAAGTGTTATTTTGGTTTAAAATTTAAGTGTTATTTTGGTTTAAAATTTAAGTGTTATTTTGGTTTAAAATTTAAGTGTTATTTTGGTTTAAAATTTAAGTGTTATTTTGGTTTAAAATTTAAGTGTTATTTTGGTTTAAAATTTAAGTGTTTTGGTGTTTTCCGAATCTCTTCCTTATCTTAGCTTGCAAAACTTTTTTAATGGATTAAAATAGATACTTTAATGAATCTATGGGCTTTGAAATCGAAGCGTTTCGATGTGTATAGAATTAGTTATAGATTTTTAAAGTCGGTTTAATGCATTGTGTTATAATCTGAATTTTTAGCGAAGGAAGGATTTAATTGGTTATGTTGTGTTTAAAACCACTTGGATTTTGGTTTAAAATTTAAGTGTTATTTTGGTTTATTGCTATAATTAGAGTAGATATTTTTTTAAAAGTTCTTTGATGACTTTTAGGTAATTGTTCCCATTTATCTGATAAGTTAACGAGCGAGTTATTGGTGTACTCGGAGTAAGCGGCTACTAGACGTACGAAGGATCTAGGTAAGTAGTGGATGTGTGACTTTTGCCTTCAGGCCTACACTACAGAATGGTAGGGATGATTGATTGTTTGTTTGTTTGCTGTGTTTGTTTTGTGTTGAGCTTTGTGTTGACCATTGTGTGTGACATGCGTCATTGTTTTTAAACTACGAAACGAACGAGTTTTGAGCATGTTTTGAATTGTAAGTATGGAAAGTAAAGAAAGATAAGAAGATATGAGAGGTAATGCGGTCTGATATGCAAGGTAATGTGGTCTTTTGTGGAGTTGCCTCGTCGTGAACTAGTGCCTGAAAGAATGGCAATTCGGGAGGTTTCCATGAAAGATGTGTGGTGGTCTCTGGTGATGTAACCTTGTAGCGAATTAGTGCCTGGGAGGTTACCACAAAAGATGCACGGTGGTTCCTTGATGTGTCGCCTCGTCGCAAATTAGTGCCTGAAAGAATGGCAATTCGGGAGGTTACCACAATGTGTCTTCTCGTCGCGAATTAGTGCTTGAAAGAATGGCAATTCGGGAGGTTACAGCAAAAGATGCACGGTGGAATCTTGTGGAGTTGCCTCGTTGCGAATTAGTGCTTGAAAGATGGCAATTCGGGAGGTGTCTACAAGAGATGCATGGGTGAAAATATGTAAATTGTCGTGATTATGAACGTGGTTCTATGATCGACGTGGGAGAAGATCGTGTATGGCCATCCCGTGTGTGAACACGATGTGTGCCTTTGATCTAGCTCTGTTGGGTTAACGCGTGACCATCCTGATAGGATAGGTATCCGCTTGACTCACTCGTGAAAGTGAAAGATTAACGAAACAATAACGAAATGAATACAATCGAGAGTTAGAAACTGCATGTGTTAGGAGTCGAGTGTGCATTATGTTTTTGTATGCATTATTCCCTACTTGCTAAGCATTAGGCTTACATTTTGTATTATGTGGTGTAGGTGGCGATGTGGTAGCAGGTGAGCTAGTTGAGGGAACTCAGGACTGGGGAGCAGTCGGCGACGCACAGGGCATGCCGGTTCAGATATTTATCGAGGCGTCTCGACCATGGTCTTCGGGAGATATGTGGGATTTGTATTTTGGGTAGTTTAGTTTAGATTTCTGTTTGTGGAACTGATGGGAATTTTATAACTCTTTTGGTTGATGTTTTTGAAAGTTAATGTATATATATTTGTTTTGATGTTTTGGGGTTTATAAAAATTAAACGTATGCTGCTCGATTTTTTGTAAGGTAAACGACGTTTGTTTTCAACTATTTCCCATGTTTTCTTTAATATTTTAGAGTCAAAAATTATTTTAAATTACATTTTAAACGCGTGATTTGTTAGCAAGGTAGCGCACCGAGCTGGGGTGGTTCGAGGGCGTTACAGGAGCCGTTGTCAATTTCTGTTTAAGATTCTAAAAACTGACCGCCAGAATTTCACACTCTTCCTTGCCAGGCGAGATAGAGGCATGGCTATCCTGGAAAACTCCTCTATAAATCTTCTGTAATAACGCGCCAAACCAAGGAAACTCTATATCTCACCAACGTTCTTGGGCTGTGGCCAACCAATAACTGCTTAAATTTTTTAATGGATCAACAGAAACTCCATCATGCGACATAACGTGGCCATGAAAATTAATCATGTCAAGCAAAAACTCACATTTTGAAAACTTTACATAAAGTTGATGAAGCTTCAGAGTTGATAAAAAAACCACCGTTAAATGCTCCTCATGTTCTTCTTTAGTCTTAGAATAGATCAAAATGTCATCAATGAAGACAATAACGAATTTTTCCAAGTACTCATGAAATACTCGGTTCATTAAGTCCATAAAAGTTGCAGGAACATTGGTTAAACCAAAAGACATCACTAGGAATTCATAATGTCCATACCTGGTTCGAAAAGCAGTCTTGGGTATACCCTCTGGTTTAATCTTCAACTGATAGTACCCAAATCGCAAATTAACCTTTGAAAACACCCTCGCCGCACCTTGGAGTTGATCGAACAAAGCATCAATATGTGGCAAAGGATACTTGTTCTTTATTGTCAACTTATTCAGTTATCTATAGTCAATACACATCCCCAACGATCCATCTTTCTTCTTTACAAAGAGAACTGGTTGCTCCCCAAGGTGAAAAACTAGGACGTATGAAACCCTTGTCTGCCAATTCTGTCAACTGCGTCTTTAATTTTTTTAATTCTGTAGGAGCTAGACAGTACAAATTCTTTGATACCGGTGCAGTCCCTAGATAGAAATCAATCATAAACTCTATCTCCCTGTCTAGGGGTAAACCAGACAAATCATCTAAGAAAACTTCTAGCAAATTCTGAACAACGGACACATCATGAAGTTTCACTTCATTCTGTATTTTCATATCCATCATATTGACTAGAAATCTCGTGCATCCACTTTTTAATAATCGTTGAGCACTTGGATGACACAACTGGCATAGTACTAGTATTTTTCACTGCTCAAAAAGAATACTTCACACCATTTGGGGGTTGGAAACAGACTATCCTTGATCTACAGTCAATAGTGGCAAAATGCCTAAACAACCAGTCCATTCCCAATATAACCTCATACCCGATCATGTTGATGATTATAAGATCAGTAGGCATCTTATTCTCCCCCATAGACACAATATAATCATGTAATACTTGATCTGAGTGTAAATACTCTCCAGATGGCAACATAACATCGTAAAAATATTTGGTCAGCATAGGCAACAAATTCAATTTAAGGAAAAGGTAGCGCAACAAATTTCAAAACACCTATTTTGATAAAATTGTGAATTGTAAGGAAAACGTAGCGGAAGTCTAAAAACGTAGTAAACCCTATAATAGTTTTTCTTTAAAACATAAATCCTTCTATTCTCATCAAATATCATTTACAATCTCCAAGATTCATTTAAAACTAAATCCTTTGAATCCATAACGAGCCATACCAAAACACATAAGAGTTGCCCACAGGTCAAAAGTCGCCTTAACAACCACGAGTGTCCACCATGAACATACCCTTTCAACCGCATCCTTTAGTCTAGTCGAGTCTCGACGTCCTCACCTGTGACTTCTCCACCTACATCATAAAGTTCAACTAATGAGCTTAACGCTCAGAAAGTGATGCATAAAGGAAATGAATGCTCGTGAACATGTAATACATCAAAACAAGTATTTTTGTTTTTCCTATTCCCTTTCTTTCACTTGACATTAGTTATTGGGGGATCATGCTAGGGAGAGCAGGTACATATATGTGGTCCTGGGCGTGGACAAAATTTGTGGTCCTGGGCATGGACAAAATAAAAATACGTGGTCCTGAGCCTGGACAAAATCTGTGGTCCTAGGCGTGGACAACCTAACTCAGCCCCACCCCACAATAACCATTTACGTATATTTCATTTCATTTTATTCTTTCCATTTTCATTTCGTAAAACATATGCATAAATCATTTTCTCGGTTTTCATAAAACATGATGCATGATTCATGAGTAATGCGCTTACATATCCTTAAGTCTTCATTTGTATTCATCATTCAACACTTAACATAAAATACACAAAACACTAATTCAATAACACAATTCTACCCATAACTACATACCCCAAACTTCTCATGAAAATTCATCAAGTAAACCATCAATATCGTTAACTTCCTAGCACCTTGCGATGTAGGCCAAACACACACAAACACCACTTACCTTAGGTCTTTAGCAAAGTTTATAATACTTGGTCAACTTTCTTTTTGACTTGATAGACCTAAAGTACATAAACTAAACCATTAGTATAAGCATGAGATTCCAACAACAATTCATACTTAACACTCATTATGCATAATAAAACCCAAACTTAAATGTTCACTTAAAGAGTCTATTTTTGCATACAAATGTGAATTGAAAACCATTCGGTTGAGTCATTAACATCAAAATTTGAAACTGCCCTGTTGAACCAATTTACCGTTTCCCTTTAAAAATGAATAAATTGGCAATCCTTTCCATTTAAACTCACAAACACTCATCTCAACTGGATTATATCCCAACAAATCAAAAAAGAGGAGAGGAAAAACTCAAATTTCGTGCATAAAGTTTTCGGTTCACAAACCCACAATTCATTCACATTTAACCCTAAAATTTCATAAATCTTTAAACATATTTCTTACTTTCAAGCTTCAACCATGAGAAGAGGAGCAAAAATTTTGTGGGGGAGGGGAGAAGAGGAGGCTTCAGCAACGAGAGAGCGAGAGAGAGAGAGAGAGAGAGAGAGAGAGAGAGAGAGAGAGAGAGAGAGAGAGAAGGTGTATAGGAGAAGCTTTGGATTTTAATCCAAAGTTTAAATCCATTTAGCCCATCTATTTCAAATCCAATTTATAAATTATAAACATATATTTCACATCCCCTTTTTAATTTTTATCATCTCTTTTTTCCTCTTTCCTTCCTCCTATCAATGACATACTTTCTATTTATCTCCAGCTTGATAATCCATAAAATCTCACATGAATTTTATGCACCTAAGTTAAATTACTCGATAAAATTTTGGGTTTTACAATATCTCTTTCGAACATTAATAAAATATGGATATGTCCTATACAAGGTTAAGATCTCAAACCGAAAGAGAATGGACAAAGAAATGGTGAACTTTCCCATTAAAATACATTTGTGTGGGAGTTATGGTCAAACTGTGGGACTCCAAGTCAACTTGTAGAGTCCATTGGTCAACCCGCGACATTTCGTTGTGGTCAACCCGCAGGACTGGGCAGGTGGCAGCAGGACTCCGCTTTGCAAAGCGGGAGTCCATTTTCCATTGCAGGACTCCACTTTGCAAAGTGGGACTTCGCTGCAGAAGTCTACCGCGACTAAAGGTCGCCTGAAAATGTTGTTCCTCAGACAGGTTTCACAAAAAACTCGTCATTTTCACCATTTTTCACCTCCAATGAACCCAACAACCTATCTAGACTTCAAATATATTTAAATAACTCATAAATAAACAACGAATTTGAGTTTCCTAACTCGAATCTGACTCTCACTAAAACCTCAAACTTAAACTACAAAAATAGGGAGTTCTAGCGACTTAACCTAGAAGTTCCTTTACAAAAGTCATTGCTTGTAGTCTAGTGAACATTCTCTTGGCCTTGGAATATGACAATTTGCACGATGGAGAAATTGCTCTTCCTTTCTCACTTGTGGCGTTTCTTTGAAATAAAAGGAGAATGGTTTCCGCCCTCTTCTATAAAAATAATATTCTTTATTTTATTTCATTTATTTTATTATTTTTATTTAATATAATTTCAATTTATATTAAATAAAAATTCACCACATCCTCTGTAACGCCCCGAGTTATCTGAACCCGGTTCGCTACTCATTACTTGACCATGACTAAGAAATTTCAAATAAATTTAAAACTTCATTCGACATACAAAATTTGACGTTTACTAAACGTTCAAAACATTTGAAAACTTTGCAGCGGAAAAATTATTTAAAACTACAATGGGGTTAAACTAGCGGTGAAAATATTGTTGGAAAGATTAATGGAAATATTTCAAGTGTCCGGTCAAAAGAATTAAGGTTTTAAGTGATGGACTACTCAAGGAATTACAAAAGTCGAATTCATCTGCCGACGACAAAGTCAACAGAAGAAGCAGAAGTAGAAAACCAAAGGCTTCTGCCGATGACGTCTACACGACTTCACCCACAACTTCATCTGCCGATGAAGTCGTGAGAACTTCATACACCACTTCATCTGCCGATGAAGTCAACATAACTTCATCTGCCGATGAAGTCAGCGCAATTTCATCTCTCAATAGATAAACACACGACATCTTTCGATAACAACAATATGACTCCTTCCGATAGAATTAAAACATACACTACATCTTCCGATTCACTAAACGACAAACAGATTACTCTACATCTTCCGATTCGCTAAACGACAAAACCCCTTAACTCTCTCAGACTACACCTGCCGATCACTACTCGACGACTTAATACTCTACACCTTCCGATCGAATAGACTACATTTGTCGACACGTGCTTCTCACATGACTCCTTAAGGCATTTGCCGATAGACTTTCATCTTCTGACAGACTGACACACCACATCTACCGATAGACTTCCTTCTTCCGATAGACATCAACACGATTTCCTTCCACAGAACGCAATAAACCTCTACACATATCCACTGATACAAAAATTATTCAATTCCTACCAATGGACTAAACAACCTGTCTATAACCCGAGAAAGCTTCGACTATCTAACAGACTTAAAACATTTTACCAAAAATCCATTCATAACACTCCAAGTCATTGTATTGATCAAAATCAGTAAACATACTATGAAAATCAGAAATTCTCGAAAACAAAGTCAAATAGCTGTAATCTCATTTACTAAAAACTTCATATACTCGATTTAAATCATATCCACTAAACCTCCACATCTGTAGACAACATGCTAAACCGCCCCATCAGTTACCATGCCGAAGCCGAATGCACTCCTCCAACGTCCACTATTCACTTCCTCAACACGATCAGGAGACACACCTGCTAACACTTCTTCACCTACATCACAAAACTCATCTATTAGCCTAATGCTAAGTAAGTAAAGCAGTATATGAATGAAGTAAAATGCTGAACTTAAACTCCTAAATATGCAGTTTCTATTTTTCTCATCTCAGTGGCATACGCATTCGTTCATAACATGATCTGATCCCATGGTTCCCTTGGGAGTGGGATCAATTCTCCCAATGTCTACATCCTCCTACTTAATTAAGGGGCAGATGAATTCCCTTAACACTTGATCTGATCCCATGGTTCCCTTGGGAGTGGGATCAATTCTCCCAATGTCTAAATCCCTTCATAAGTTAAGGGGTGGATTAGTTCCCTTAATAGCTTGTCTGTCGCATACAGTTCATACCATTCCTTACATGAAATTCATTTTCGTAACTTTTAACAAAACATGATGCATGGACAATAGAAACATTCAAGCATACATAAACCTACTGTTTTGTGATGTAGGCCCGAAGGCACAAGCAATACTTTACTTACCTGGCTCCTGGAAATCTGTCTGGTTGCTAGCTACTTCGGAGGTCTGTTCACCTAAGTTCATACAGAATATAAATCAAGGCTTCACTAAACCTTTCAAAATATCAAACAGCGGTTCGAGAAATCTAGTTAGAAACTCTACTACCCGAGCATTCCTACTTATCGCTAAAACCCGAATCTACACTCAATCTCAGCATCCTCAAAATCCTCACATTGCAATCCTCCAGGCATTTCACCACTATACCACAAGAGAAATAAGGAAAAGAAACTTACCTAAGTCGAAGGAGAACCGAGCGAGGAGAATCGCCTAGAGAGCTCGGCTGCTTGAGCTGAAAGTTTCCGAAGAGAAGAGTATGAGAGGGGGGTGGCGGCTACAGTGCAATAAACCCAACCCTTATCCTTAAATACGTTACCCAACTTTTGAACATTGTAAATTACTCTAATACCCTTAACAAGTTGTTCAATAACCTTATTTAATTCATTACCTAGTCAAGTGTATTACTTTAATAATAAAAGGCTGGTTCGATAGAACCAGGTGCTACATCCTCGTCCATAAAATTTCAAACTTTATCCAATATTAATTTCCTTCAATTCAACCACATAGTAGTATCACAATTTACAGAATTTTGACCAATAGATCGAAAAATCCAACGTGTTCGCAAAACTACAAAAACGAATCAACCCTTGACACATTGTCAATCAATAACAAAAAATTTGATACGTGGAATTTTAATTAATTATAAAATACGAGTTTTTACATCCTCCAAAGGAATTTAGTCCCAAAATTAAATACATACTAAAAGACAACCATCAAATAAATGAGAGTACTTCTGAAACATCTCAGACTCGAGCTCCCAAGTCGCGTCCTGCTCAGTGTGGTTCCTCCATGACACCCGAACAATTGGAATCTCCTTGTGACTAGGACTCGTATCTCTCTTCTTAGGATCCGCTTTGACTCTTCTTCATAAGAGATATCCTAGTGGATAGGAACGTCAGTCCAAAAGATGACATATGAATGATTTAGCGTTTACTTAATCAACAAGAATGTGTGGAAAATATTATGAACGTACTCGAGCTGATGAGGCAAATCAAGTCTATATGTCATGTTACCAATCCGATCAAATATTTGGAACGGGGCAATGTACCTCGGGGCTAATTTTTCTTTAACCCCAAATTGGCTAATGCCACACCTCAGACAGACCTTTAGGAAAACAAAATCACCATCTGCAAACTCAACTTTATGTCTCTTAAGATCGGCATAACTCTTCTGCCTACTTTGTAATGTTTTCAACCTCTCCCGAATCAGTTGGATCTTCTCCGTGGTTTCCTCGATCAACTCGGGCCCAAGAGTAACCCTATCCCCCTCCTCGACCAAACACAAGGGTGAGCAACAAGGCCTTAAATGGAGAAACTCCAATGCTGGCCTGAAAACTGTTGTTGTAAACAAACTTAACCAACGACAGATAGTTGATCCAACTATCTCAAAAATCCATAATACAAGCTCGCAATATATCTTCAAAAGTCTGAATGTTACGCTCAAACTACCCATCGGTCTAAGGATGATGTGTTGTACTAAAGTTTAATTTCATACCAAGGACTTTCTGCAAAGTTCTCCAAAACTTGGAAGTGAACATAGGGTCACGATTAGAAACAATACTTGAGGGAACACCGTGAAGACAAACAATGTTCTCGATATACAATCGGCTCAACTTTGACAAAGGAAACTCCATCCAAATCAGAATAAAGTGAGCCGAAGTGGTCTAACGATCCCAGATGACCCAAACTGCATCAAGCTTCTGATGAGTTCTCGGAAGTCACTGCATTTTCTTAGCATTCTGAAGCAAAGTAGGAGTAGTGACAATATTATACACACAAACTACCCTACTGTCCTAGTAATACTGCAAATCAACTCTCCAAGAGTGACCAATTGTTTCCACTCATCCAGAAAAAAAGAGAATATAACACCCGGTTCTTTACATGATTTTATAATTATATATGTATAATGATATTTTTGTAATTATGTCAAATTAAGTCAGTTTCTTGAAAAGAAAGCGTTATTACGATCCTAATAATTAATATGGATTTTAAGAAAATTTCGAGAATTTTAGGAGTTGTAACGCTAATTTTATGAGAATTATGTTTCTCGTAATTTAAAGGACGTTGTGGTAAAAATAGTAAACGATGTTAATTTTGTGTACGGACAGTTTTAATAGAACCCTAGTAATAAGATGAAGTTATTGATGAAATAAAAAAATTTGGAGAAATCGAATCGTTAGCTAAATAACGAAACAAATGACGAAACAAATAGAAAATCAAAGGAATGGCAAAACGGTCATTTGACAAATCAAATGTTTAATAAAACCACAATTTTCTCTCCCTCACCAGACACTCCACGATTTCTCTCTCTCTACGAACCCTCTCCTCCTTCGGTGATTTCTCTCCTCTCACGGCATTCTCAATCCGACGATCGAGCTCTCCTCCGTTGACTCGGTTATCTTCGCGATTTCTTCCTCAAACGACATTCTAGGTAAGGTTCTACGGTTTTGGAAAGTTTATTTGTAGTTTTCGGGTCGTTTAACGATTAGGGTTTCGTTTAGGGTTTCGTTAAAAACATGATTTAGGGTTTGAAATTTATAGGTTTACCGTGTTTGTGGATATAAAGGACGTATTGAGCGCTATTGGACGAAGTTAACCGATTTAGGACAAATGTTAGGGATTGATGAATTTATTGTTTTGATGGTATGATCTCCTCTGTTGACTCGGTTATCTTCGCAATTTCTTCCTCAAATGACATTCTAGGTAAGGTTCTACGGTTTTGGAAAGTTTATTCGTAGTTTTCGGGTTGTTTAACGATTAGGGTTTCGTTTAGGGTTTCGTTAAAAACGTGATTTAGGGTTTGAAATTTATAGGTTTACCGTGTTTGTGGATATAAAGGACGTATTGTGCGCTATTGGACGAAGTTAACCGATTTAGGACAAATGTTAGGGATTGATGAATTTTTGGGTTTTTGGAAAAACTCGTTAATGGCGGTTTCGAGGTATCGAGCGTTAATTGTTTGTTAAAAATACCTCGATTAGTTAAGTTAGAATTTTAGAAATTTCCTTAGTTAAGGATTTCGTTAATTTGGGCGTTAATGGTTCAAACGTGTTTTAACGATAACTGTTGTGAATTGCTTAGGTGAACAACGCTCGTGGACGGAGCTTGAAGTTCAACGCGCAAGAGGTAAGTTCTCGTGACTTACTATGGCCGATTGGCCTACACCGTACGTTGAAGTCGCGTCGAGGATCATTGGAGTCTTGGTTGTTTAAATATTTTGGTTGGGTAGTTAGGATTAGTTCTTTTATAGGTTATGCTTTTATTGTTTTGATGGTATGTACGATGTATGTTTACTTTATGCATTTAACTGTTCATGCATCACTTCTTTTAAAAATAGCATGAAAACGAATTTCTGCACATGTTTAAGAAAATGAAATGAACGAACTAAATGAATCTACGTAATATGTTATCTGGTCATGCGAGATGGGCTCAGCCATAGCTGTTACGGATGTAAGTATGTACTCCCCCCCGGTCAGGTGGAAAGGATTGTCAAACCGCAGGACGTGCCCTCTCCATCTAATAGGCTGAGACCTCGTTGACATTCTGTCTGTGACGTAATGATAAGAAAATATTGCATGGTTTACGAAACTCATACGAACATCATGCATTGCATTTATGAAACTTGCTAAGCCTTTAACTCATAGTTGTCTGTATGGTGTAGGTGATCTAGACACAGGTGAGGACGAGATCCCTCCACCTGAGAAATGATCAGTTGAAGAAAGATGGCCCGTGGGAGTGTGCTGGCGCAGTCGGTGCGATTTTGACCCGTGAGATTGTTTGTGTAGCACCCGGTTTCGTTTAACCAGCTTACTTTATTAAATTATAGTGAATATTTTAAGGATGGGATTGGGAGGTTTAGTGATTAGGTTAATAAATGAGTGAGTAAGGGCATGGTGGTAATTTGAGATATTATACTGGATAACGTATTTAATGGAGGGTTCAATGAGGTTTAGCCGCCACTGTTCTCTCATTTTTCCTTTCTCGGTATTCAGCTCAAACTCAGCAGAGCTTCAGGCGATTTTTCCCTCCGACCTTCATTTATCTGACTAGGTAATTCTTTCCTTTTTGTTTTCTTAATATCTGAGTGGCTAGATAGCAGATGAGTGCAATGTATGTACCTTGTTAATGCTGTGAGTGAGTTGAGTTCGGGTTTAGTGTTGAGCTGAGAATGTATGATGACCAGAGCTTCCAAACTAGCTCCTTAGGTTTCGGAATGATATAGGATAAGGCTAGTGATGATCTAATCGGTATTCTGCTTATGACATTAGGTGAGCAAGACTTCTAGTGTAGTTGAAACCGAGCGATTTCCAGGAGACCAGGTAAGTAAAGTTTGCTTGTGCCTTCGGGCCTACATCACAAAACATTAGGGTTTGTTTGCTGGAATGTGTTGATATGCCATGCATCATGTTTTAAAAAGTATACGAAAATGAATTTGAATGCATGTTGGCATGGTAAGGATTGAACATATTGAAACAACTATGTGAATCAGCTTTACTGTTAAGGGAAATAATCCACCCCTTAATGAGACAGTAGATATTTATACTTTGGGAGAGTTGATCCAACTTCCAATTTCACAGGGGGATCTGAACATGTGAATCAGATTTACTGTTAAGGGAATTTATCCGCCCCTTAATGAGTCAGTGGATGTTTATACTTTGGAAGAGTTGATCGAATTCCAAATTTCACAGGGAGATCTGAACAGAAACGATGAATGAACAACTGAGATGAGAAAGTAGAAATTGCATGTTTAGGAATTCATATTTTAGTATTTCATTTCATTACTGCTTTACTTACTTAGCATTAGGCTAATAGATGAGTTTTATGATGTAGGTGTTGAGGAGACTGCAGGTGATTTCCTTGAGTGCACTGATGAATAGATGTGGTTGGAGGAGTACATCCATGTTTCGGTCTGATAAACTGATGAGGCGGATTAACTGACGTCTGTAGTTGGAATGGTTTAGTTGACAGTGTTTCAATCTGAGTACGTTAAGTTTTCATGACAGTAATGGTCTTTAATATTTTGAATACGTTTTGAGATTTTCTGATGATAGTATTCTGTGGAATTTTAAATATTGGGTTCTTACTGGATTTGAGTAATGCAACGATTTGAATTGCTTCAGAATGGTTTCAGTAAAGTGACTAAATTCTTTTCCGTAGCTAGAGTTGTTGTTCTGTTCCCTGTCGGTAGATGAAGTCTATCGGCAGATGTTGTGTTGTTAATCTGTTCTCTATCGGAAGATGTCCTCAGTGGAAGCCATCGGATGATACAGAATGTAATTTGTCGTTTAGTAACCGGAATATGTAAATTGTCTTACCGGTGGACGTGTGATAAAGTCGATCGGACGAATAAATCATCCGGCTGACGTCACCGGTGGATGTGTGATAAAGTCGATCGGATGAATGAGTCATCCGGCTGACGTCACCGGTGGATGTGTGATAAAGTCGATCGGATGAATGAGTCATCCGGCTGACGTCACCGGTGGATGTAGGAAGTGTTTTGTCGTCTAGTGATCGGTGTATGCAGTTTTTCTGTCCAAAGAAGGGAATGAGGAATTTTGTCGTTTAGTCATCGGAAGACGGGAATGAGGAATTTTGTTGTTTAGTCATCGGAAGAAGGGAATGAGGAATTTTGTCGTTTAGTCATCGGTAGAAGCCTTCTATTTTGTTCTGCTCCTTCCATTGACTTTATTCATCGGCAAATGCGTTTGACTTCTGCGATTTCTCAAGTATTTCACGGTTCAAACTTCAGTTCCTATTTGCCGATTGTTTCTTAACATTTCAAACCATGTTTCGTGGTATTGTTTAACTCCATTGTTGTTCAAATGATTTCCGCTGCAAGCATTTAAATGTTTTGAAGTTTTAGAAAAATGTCAAACCCAGACTTTCGAGTGAAATTTTAAATTTAGTTAAAAGTTTCTTAGTAAGGTTCGAGCTTTGTGTAACGAATCGGGTTCAGATAACTCGGGGCGTTACAGTATGGTATCAAAGACATTCAATTAAACCGTTCAAAAGAATACTCATCAGTGCCAACCGTTGCATGGAAGTACTTCAACAACTGTAAGTGTTTATGTTAACCTTAGTTATTAGATATTTAAGAGTGTAATTAACCCCGTACAGGAATTAAGTACAATGGCAAGACGCCCAGGGAGACCTAGAGTGCCAAGAGAGATGCCTAATGTGAGAGGTGAAGAGGAGCCTAGTGTGATTAGGCAGCTGACAGATTTAGTGCGCCAGCAAACTGATTTAGTGCGCCAACAGTCTGCACCACAGATATTTGGCAATGCCTTGGTCACAATTCAGAACATTTTCTACGGGAAGTATTTTAACAAGCACGGTCCAAACCACGAAGAAGTTAGAGTTTCTGATTTGAAGCAGACAGGGTCGGTGGCAGAGTACAGTAGGCAATTTGAGTCCTTGTCCAGGTTTGCTGGACATTTTTCTCACAAGGACGAGTATAAAGTGTTAAATTTGTGCATGGATTGAAGCCAGAAATCTACCGAGGGGTTAAATTCTGTGGTATTAAAGGTTTGACATTCAGCGAAGTTGTGTCCACTTGCTCAGAAGTGGCGCCAGCAAACTGATTTAGTGCGCCAGCAAACTGATTTAGTGCGCCAGCAAACTGATTTAGTGCGCCAGCAAACTGATTTAGTGCGCCAGCAAACTGATTTAGTGCGCCAGCAAACTGATTTAGTGCGCCAGCAAACTGATTTAGTGCGCCAGCAAACTGATTTAGTGCGCCAGCAAACTGATTTAGTGCGCCAGCAAACTGATTTAGTGCGCCAGCAAACTGATTTAGTGCGCCAGCAAACTGATTTAGTGCGCCAGCAAACTGATTTAGTGCGCCAGCAAACTGATTTAGTGCGCCAGCAAACTGATTTAGTGCGCCAGCAAACTGATTTAGTGCGCCAGCAAACTGATTTAGTGCGCCAGCAAACTGATTTAGTGCGCCAGCAAACTGATTTAGTGCGCCAGCAAACTGATTTAGTGCGCCAGCAAACTGATTTAGTGCGCCAGCAAACTGATTTAGTGCGCCAGCAAACTGATTTAGTGCGCCAGCAAACTGATTTAGGAGTACTGTTAAACCGAGAGGTGCAAGGAAGTGCCAACTCGGGTTCTAGCAATGAACATTCTGGAGGTAGATTTCGGAGACTAAGACCACCCACGTTTGATGGACAGTCATCTGATCCAGTTATTGCTGATAGATGGCTTAGAAAAATTGAGAGTATGTTTAGGTGTGCCAATGTTGGAGAAGAAGACAAAGTCACGTTGGCCACGTTCCATTTGGCTGGTGAAGCTCAACTCTGGTGGGAAACAATAGAGACCACCACAGATATTTTGGCAATGCCTTGGTCACAATTCAAGAACATTTTCTACGGGAAGTATTTTAACAGCACGGTCCAAACCACGAAGAAGTTAGAGTTTCTGAATTTGAAGCAGACAGGGTCGGTGGCAGAGTACAGTAGGCAATTTGAGTCCTTGTCCAGGTTTGCTGGACATTTTTCTCACAAGGACGAGTATAAAGTGTTTAAATTTGTGCATGGATTGAAGCCAGAAATCTACCGAGGGGTTAAATTCTGTGGTATTAAAGGTTTGACATTCAGCGAAGTTGTGTCCACTGCTCCAGAAGTGGAAGAAGCTGAAAGGAAGTGTGCTAGACCAAAGGAGGTCCCACAAAGGTTGAACCAGCCACACCAATAAAGAGGAACGAAGAGGCCAAGTGAAGGCCAAAATATCCAAGGAACAGGAGGGAATGTACAGAATGTCAGGAATTTTCCCCAGTGTTCTAAGTGTTTGAAGAACCACCCGGGGGAATGTAGACTGGGTTTTGGGAAGTGTTTCAACTGTGAGGAGGTTGGACACACGTACAAGGAGTGCTCGAAACCTAGAGTCACCAGATGCTACAATTGTAACAAGGTCGGTCACATTAGTAGAGACTGTCAAATTCCTAAGAGTGGCCCTGCTATGATTAAACCGAGGATATTCTCCATGATGGAGTCAGGTGAAGAACAGTCTGTTGTGGTGTCAGGTACTATATTGATCAACTCTGTGCTTGCTTTTACTTTGATAGATTCCGGTGCAACGCATTTATTTATAGCATCTACATTTGCTGATAAGTTAGATGTACAGTTTACTCCTTCTATGCATATGTTTAATGTTACATTACCCTCTGGTGAACGCATGCACTCTAACCAAGTGATACTTGACAGTGATGTGTTAGTAGGGAACGTAAGTTTGCCTGCTGATCTTATTATTATGGATATTATAGGATTTGATGTAATCCTAGAAATGGACTGGCTATTTAAACACCAAGCCACAATTGATTGTAGAACTGGAATAGTTAGCTTTCAACCCCCTGGTAATTTGAAACATACCTTTCAAGCTTCAAAGAAGAGTAAGGAAATGTCTGTGATGACTTCTATTAACACTAGATTTTCCCTGTGTGAAGAGTATTTGTACTTCTTAGCTAGCGTTTTAGACACACAGCTTGTAGGAAAAATAAATCCTCAAAATGTCTTAATTGTCCAAGACTTCCCCGAAGTATTTTTAGATGACCTTCCTGGTTTACCGCCAGATTGGGAAATTGAATTTGTTGTAGATGTTTACCCCGGAGCTGAGCCTGTGTCTAAAAATCCATATAGATTAGCTCCAAACGAACTTAAGGAATTAAAGAAGCAGTTGGAGGATTTGTTGGAGAAAGGGTTCATACGCCCCAGCTTTTCACCGTGGGGTGCGCCTGTCCTTTTTGTCAAAAAGAAAGATGGATCAATGCATATGTGCATTGATTATAGGGAATTGAATAAGTTAACTGTCAAGAATAAGTATCCATTGCCGAGAATTGACGATTTATTTGACCAGTTTAATGGTGCAAGAGTTTTCTCTAAGATTGACCTTAGGTCCGGTTATTATCAATTGAAGGTTAAATCTGAAGATATCCCAAAGACTGCCTTTCGCACAAGGTATGGACATTATGAGTTTTTGGTTATGTCTTTTGGTTTGACAAATGCACCAGAAGCCTTTATGGATCTCATGAATAGGGTGTTTCACGAGTACTTAGATAAATTTGTCATAGTATTCATTGATGATATTCTGATCTATTCCCGTACTAAAAATGAGCATGCAAGTCACTTGAGCTTGGTGTTAGGAGTACTTAGACAGCATCAACTTTATGCTAAGTTTTCCAAGTGTGAGTTTTGGTTGGACAGAGTTCACTTTCTTGGTCACGTGATCTCTGGAGATGGAATATCTGTCGATCCAGCCAAAGTTCAGGCAGTTAAGGAGTGGCCCCAACCAAAGAATACTACTGATATTAGGAGCTTCCTTGGATTAGCAGGATATTATAGAAAATTTATTGAAGGATTTTCAAAGATTGCTACACCCCTTATCAGGTTAACAAGGAAAAATGTGAAGTATATGTGGACTGAAGAATGTGAACATAGCTTTCTGACCTTGAAACAGAAACTGACCAACGCTCCAATCTTGACCCTTCCTGTTGAAAATGGTAAGTTTAGCATTTACTGTGATGCTTCCAAGATTGGTCTTGGTTGTGTTTTAATGCAGGATGGAAAAGTTATAGCTTATGCCTCTAGACAGTTGAAAACACATGAGAAGAATTACCCTACACATGACTTAGAATTAGCTGCAGTGGTATTTGCACTTAAGATTTGGAGGCATTACTTGTATGGACAATCTTGCAAGATATTTTCAGATCATAAGAGTCTGAAATATATTTTCACACAGAAGGAACTAAACATGAGGCAACGTCGATGGTTGGAATTTGTAAAGGACTATGATTTCGAGATTAAATACCATCCCGGTAAAGCGAATGTAGTGGCTGATGCTTTGAGTAGAGTAACTCCTTCAGTCTCTACATTGATTCTTGACATACCGATAGCTTTAGAGACAGAATTCCAAAGATTCAACTTGGAAGCTGTGTCTAGTGTGACAGCCATGCTTTCGACCATATCTTTGAGGCCTACTATTTTGGAGAGAATAAAGGAAGTTCAAATGAATGACACTGAATGCAATGAGTATAAGTTGTGCATGGATTCTACTGAAAAGTCGGATTTCAACTGCTCAGTTGATGGAATTCTCAAGTTTCGAAATAGATGGTTTGTTCCGGCTGATACTGAACTTAGAAAGGGAATCCTATCTGAGGCACATTCTTCTAGACTCTCTGTTCATCCCGGGAGTACGAAAATGTACAGAGATCTCAAGCAACATTATTGGTGGCCAGGTATGAAAAGAAGTGTGGCAGAGTATGTGGAGTCCTGTCTGATCTGCCAACAAGTCAAAGCTGAAGATCAGAGGCCTGCTAGAACCTTGCAACCTTTGCCAGTTCCTGAATGGAAATGGAAACAAATAGGTATAGATTTTGTTATAGGATTACCTAGAACAGCAAAGGGTCACGATGCAATTTGGGTAATAGTCGATCGTTTAACCAAATCTACTCACTTTTTGCCAATGAAGATAACATACTCGATGGATCAACTGGCTGAGTTGTATGTGCATGAAGTTGTTAGACTGCATGGAGTTCCAAGCACCATAGTTTCAGACCGAGACTCTAGATTTACATCTAAGTTCTGGAAATTTTTGCACAAGGCTATGGGAACCCAGCTTAGTTTTAGCACAGCTTTCCACCCTCAAATAGATGGACAATCCGAAAGGACTATTCAAACATTAGAGGATATGCTCCGTGCATGTGTCTTAGACTTTCAAGGTTCATGGAGCAAATACTTGTCCTTGGTTGAATTTTCTTATAACAACAGTTTTCAGGCAACAATAGGTATGGCACCATACGAGGCATTGTATGGACGAAAGTGCAGATCCCCATTGTATTGGGATGAGATTGGAGAAGCACAATTGATTGGTCCTGACATCGTACAGCAAACAGTGGAGAAAATTGCTCTTATCCGACAAAGAATCTGACAGCTCAAAGCCGGCAGAAAAGCTATGCAGACAAAAGACGAAGAGAACTGGAATTTGATGTTGGTAATGAAGTTTTCCTTAAGGTGTCACCTTTTAAGGGAGTTGTGAGATTTGGAAAGAGAGGCAAGTTGAACCCCAAATATATTGGACCCTTCTCAATCTTGAAGAGGATTGGGAAGTCAGCTTATCAACTACAGTTACCAGCATCTTTGGAAGGATTCCATGGCGTGTTTCATATCTCCATGCTTAAAAAATGTGTACGAGACCCTTCCCAGATTGTAGAACAGCAGAGTATTGAAGTTCATCCTACTCTTACATATGAAGAGAAACCGGTAAGGATCTTAGACTATGCAGTGAAGATATTACGCAACAAGGAGGTTCCACTAGTGAAAGTCTTATGGCACAACCAGAACGTAGAAGAGACCACTTGGGAACGCCAGCAAGACATGATGGACATACATCCAGAGCTATTCAGGTATTGAATTTTGAGGACAAAATTCTTTTAAGGAGGGTAGATTGTAGCACCCAGTTTCGTTTAACCAGTTTACTTTATTAAATTATAGTGAATATTTTAAGGATGGGATTGGGAGGTTTAGTGATTAGGTTAATAAATGAGTGAGTAAAGGCATGGTGGTAATTTGAGATATTATACTGGATAATGTATTTAATTGAGGGTTCAATGAGGTTTAGCCGCCACTGTTCTCTCATTTTTCCTTCCTCAGTATTCAGCTCAAACTGAGCAGAGCTCCAGGCGATTTTCCCCTCTGACCTTCATTTCTCGGACTAGGTAATTCTTTCCTTTTTGTTTTCTTAAGATCTGAGTGGCTAGATAGCATATGAGTGCAATGTATGTACCTTGTTAATGCTGTGAGTGAGTTGAGTTCGGGTTTGGTGTTGAGCTAAGAATGTACGATGACCAGAGCTTCCAAACTAGCTCCTTAGTTTTCGGAATGATATAGGATAAGGCTAGTGATGATCTAATCGGTATTCTGCTTATGACATTAGGAGAGCAGGACTTCCGGTATAGTTGAAACCGAGCGATTTCCAGGAGATCAAGTAAGTAAAGTTTGCTTGTGCCGTCGGGCCTACATCACAAAACATTAGGGTTTGTTTGCTGGAATGTGTTGGTATGTCATACATCATGTTTTAAAAAGTATACGAAAATGAATTTGAATGCATGTTGGCATGGTAAGGATTGAACATATTGAAACAGCTATGTGAATCAGTTTTACTGTTAAGGGAAATAATCCTGCCCCTTAATGAGACAGTAGATATTTATAATTTGGGAGAGTTGATCCAACTTCCAATTTCACAGGGGGATCTGAACATGTGAATCAGATTTACTGTTAAGGGAATTTATCCGCCCCTTAATGAGTCAGTGGATGTTTATACTTTGGGAGAGTTGATCCAACTCCCAATTTCACAGGGGGATCTGAACAGAAACGATGAATGAACAATTGAGATGAGAAAGTAGAAATTGCATGTTTAGGAATTCATATTTTAGTATTTCATTTCATTACTGTTTTACTTACTTAGCATTAGGCTAATAGATGAGTTTTGTGATGTAGGTGTTGAGGAGACTGCAGGTGATTTTCTTGAGTGCACTGATGAATAGATGTGGTTGGAGGAGTACATCCATGTTTCGGTCTGGTAAACTGATGAGGCGGATTAACTGATGTCTGTAGTTGGAATGGTATAGTTGACAGTGTTTCAATCTGAGTTCGTTAATTTTTCATGACAGTAATGGTCTTTAATATTTTGAATACGTTTTGAGATTTTCTAATGATAGTATTCTGTGGAATTTTAAATATTGGGTTCTTACTGGATTTGAGTAATGCAACGATTTGAATTGCTTCAGAATGGTTTCAGTAAAGTGAGTAAATTCCTTTTCGTAGCTAGAGTTGTTGTTTTGTTCCCTGTCGGTAGATGAAGTCTATCGGCAGATATTGTGTTGTTAATCTGTTCTCTATCGGAAGATGTCCTTAGTGGAAGCCATCGGATGATACAGAATGTAATTTGTCGTTTAGTAACCGGAATATGTTGCTTGTCTTACCGGTGGACATGTGATAAAGTCGATCGGACGAATGAATCATCTGGCTGACGTCACCGGTGGATGTGTGATAAAGTCAATCGGATGAATGAGTCATCCGGCTGACGTCACCGGTGGATGTGTGATAAAGTCGATCGGATGAATGAGTCATCCGACTGACGTCACCGATGGATGTAGGAAGTGTTTTGTCATCTAGTGATCGGTGTATGCAGTTTATTCTGTCGGAAGAAGGGAATGAGGAATTTTGTCGTTTAGTCATCGGAAGAAGGGAATGAGGAATTTTGTCGTTTAGTCATCGGAAGAAGGGAATGAGGAATTTTGTCGTTTAGTCATCGGAAGAAGGGAATGAGGAATTTTGTCGTTTAGTCATCGGAAGAAGGGAATGAGGAATTTTGTCGTTTAGTCATCGGAAGAAGGGAATGAGGAATTTTGTCGTTTAGTCATCGGAAGAAGGGAATGAGGAATTTTGTCGTTTAGTCATCGGAAGAAGGGAATGAGGAATTTTGTCGTTTAGTCATCGGAAGAAGGGAATGAGGAATTTTGTCGTTTAGTCATCGGAAGAAGGGAATGAGGAATTTTGTCGTTTAGTCATCGGAAGAAGGGAATGAGGAATTTTGTCGTTTAGTCATCGGAAGAAGGGAATGAGGAATTTTGTCGTTTAGTCATCGGAAGAAGGGAATGAGGAATTTTGTCGTTTAGTCATCGGAAGAAGGGAATGAGGAATTTTGTCGTTTAGTCATCGGAAGAAGGGAATGAGGAATTTTGTCGTTTAGTCATCGGAAGAAGGGAATGAGGAATTTTGTCGTTTAGTCATCGGAAGAAGGGAATGAGGAATTTTGTCGTTTAGTCATCGGAAGAAGGGAATGAGGAATTTTGTCGTTTAGTCATCGGAAGAAGGGAATGAGGAATTTTGTCGTTTAGTCATCGGAAGAAGGGAATGAGGAATTTTGTCGTTTAGTCATCGGAAGAAGGGAATGAGGAATTTTGTCGTTTAGTCATCGGAAGAAGGGAATGAGGAATTTTGTCGTTTAGTCATCGGAAGAAGGGAATGAGGAATTTTGTCGTTTAGTCATCGGAAGAAGGGAATGAGGAATTTTGTCGTTTAGTCATCGGAAGAAGGGAATGAGGAATTTTGTCGTTTAGTCATCGGAAGAAGGGAATGAGGAATTTTGTCGTTTAGTCATCGGAAGAAGGGAATGAGGAATTTTGTCGTTTAGTCATCGGAAGAAGGGAATGAGGAATTTTGTCGTTTAGTCATCGGAAGAAGGGAATGAGGAATTTTGTCGTTTAGTCATCGGAAGAAGGGAATGAGGAATTTTGTCGTTTAGTCATCGGAAGAAGGGAATGAGGAATTTTGTCGTTTAGTCATCGGAAGAAGGGAATGAGGAATTTTGTCGTTTAGTCATCGGAAGAAGGGAATGAGGAATTTTGTCGTTTAGTCATCGGAAGAAGGGAATGAGGAATTTTGTCGTTTAGTCATCGGAAGAAGGGAATGAGGAATTTTGTCGTTTAGTCATCGGAAGAAGGGAATGAGGAATTTTGTCGTTTAGTCATCGGAAGAAGGGAATGAGGAATTTTGTCGTTTAGTCATCGGAAGAAGGGAATGAGGAATTTTGTCGTTTAGTCATCGGAAGAAGGGAATGAGGAATTTTGTCGTTTAGTCATCGGAAGAAGGGAATGAGGAATTTTGTCGTTTAGTCATCGGAAGAAGGGAATGAGGAATTTTGTCGTTTAGTCATCGGAAGAAGGGAATGAGGAATTTTGTCGTTTAGTCATCGGAAGAAGGGAATGAGGAATTTTGTCGTTTAGTCATCGGAAGAAGGGAATGAGGAATTTTGTCGTTTAGTCATCGGAAGAAGGGAATGAGGAATTTTGTCGTTTAGTCATCGGAAGAAGGGAATGAGGAATTTTGTCGTTTAGTCATCGGAAGAAGGGAATGAGGAATTTTGTCGTTTAGTCATCGGAAGAAGGGAATGAGGAATTTTGTCGTTTAGTCATCGGAAGAAGGGAATGAGGAATTTTGTCGTTTAGTCATCGGAAGAAGGGAATGAGGAATTTTGTCGTTTAGTCATCGGAAGAAGGGAATGAGGAATTTTGTCGTTTAGTCATCGGAAGAAGGGAATGAGGAATTTTGTCGTTTAGTCATCGGAAGAAGGGAATGAGGAATTTTGTCGTTTAGTCATCGGAAGAAGGGAATGAGGAATTTTGTCGTTTAGTCATCGGAAGAAGGGAATGAGGAATTTTGTCGTTTAGTCATCGGAAGAAGGGAATGAGGAATTTTGTCGTTTAGTCATCGGAAGAAGGGAATGAGGAATTTTGTCGTTTTCTCAAGTATTTCACGGTTTCAAACTTCAGTTCCTATTTGCTGATTGTTTCTTAACATTTCAAACCATGTTTCGTGGTATTGTTTAACTCTATTGTTGTTCAAATGATTTCCGCTGCAAGCATTTAATGTTTTGAAGTTTTAGAAAAATGTCAAACCCAGACTTTCGAGTGAAATTTTAAATTTAGTTCAAAGTTTCTTAGTTAGGTTCGAGCTTTGTATAACGAGTCGGGTTCAGATAACTCGGTGCGTTACAATTTGTAAGTATTTTGGGGACACGATAGTTTGATAAAAGGATAGGTTAACTGTATAGATAAAACATTTTAGGATGTATGGTTCTGTATAGTTGATAAAAGATGTTTTGATGTTTTAGTAGACTTGTTTTATAAAACAATTTACTAAGCTTTTATTTGGATTTTATAGTAATGTTTGGAGACATATTAGGTTAAGCATGGATATGCTCGAGTTTTAGAGCTATCCACGCAGTTGGATTTCGTAAAAATTCGTCTCGAGTTAATTGGGTTTTAGGATACATGTTAAGGTGTTTATTTTAGGTGGTTGGTGAAGTGTGAAATGGATGAGGTTATGAGTGAGTTTATGTTATGATGTTTATTGAAGTTTAGAATTGAATGAAGAAAGTTTTTTAAGTGTGCAGGGGAGAAAGAAAACAGGAAGAAAGGCTCCCTGGAATGAAATTCCAGAGAACCTGCCGTTCGATCGCCATCAATCGGCAGGCGATCGCCGCTCTCTGGATTTTCCAGAGAGCGGGAGATCGATCGCCCATATGTGGGGTGATTGATCGCCCCTCAATTTAGTAATTGGGCGATCGATTGCCCTCTCAGTTTTTACAATGGGCGATCGATCGCCTGGCATTGGGGCGATCAATCGCCCCTACCTTTTATGGGACAGATGTCCCTTTTGCCCCTCCAGTTGTTGGCCGATTGTTCTCCTCTATTTTAATTGTTTTAAATAATTGTTTTAAGTTTTATTTCAATTGTTTTAAGTTTTAATTAAGTGGTTTTAAAAATTGTTTTCGAACGGTTTTAACAATTTAGTCTACGATTTAAATTCCGCTCAAACGTTTCGTAGTTTACAATGATATAAAAAAAATGGATAAAAAAAAATAATATGAAAAAATAGTGGTACAGTGTTGGGGTCGCTACAAGAGATCTTTGAGGGTTTTGGCTTAGAACATCGACAATCACATTTGCCTTATCAGGATAATACTCTAAGTTGAAATCATAGTTCTTCATGTACTCCATTCACTTGCGCTGCCTTAAATTCAGATCTTGCTGAGTGAAAAGATACTTCAAACTCTTGTGATTCAAGAATATCCAAAACTTTGCTCCATACATATAGCTCCTCTAAATTTTCAAAGCGAAGATTATAACAGCTAACTCCAAATCATGAGTCAGGTAGTTCTGTTCATGAGGCTTCAGCTGCCGAGATGCATAGGCAACGACGTTGTCTTTCTGCATCAAAACTCATCCAAGTCCAACCCATGATGCATCAGTAATAAACCACGTAAGGTTGTTCATTGTCAAGAACTGTCAGAACAAATGCACTCGTCAACCTCAATTTCAACTCCTCGAATGCATCTGACAATGATCGTCCCATTCAAACTTCATACCTTTCTTGATCAATTTGGTCATCAGCGAGGCCACTGAGGAGAAATCTTTAAGAAAACAAAAATAGTAGCCAACAAAACGAAAAAACTGCGAATCTCCTATACATTCATTGAAGGCTACCATCACATAACTTCCTCGATCTTTGTAGGAAAAACGAAATTTCTGCCCTATAAACCACGTGTCCAATAAACTTAACTTCAGATATCCAGAAGTCACATTTGCTTCTCTTAGCGTACAACTGTTGATCTCTCAAAGGCTACAACACAATCTGAAGATGCTATTATGCTGACTTCAAGTATACCAAAATGTCGTCTATGAACACCACGACGAATTTATCTAAAAATGGTATGAAAACTCTGTTCATAAGATCCATAAAAGCTGCAAGGGCATTAGTCAAACCAAAAGATAATACCATGAACTCAAAGTGCCCATACCTTGATTTAAAGGCTGTCTTAGGGATGTCTTTATCACGAATCTTCATATGATGATACCCAGACCTCAAATCAATCTTCGAGAAGTATCGGGACCCACCAAGTTGGTCAAACAAGTCATCAAATCCGTGGCAAAGGATACTTGTTCTTCACAGTCACCTGATTAACCTTCCAATAATCTATACAAAGTCACAATGAACTATCAACTTTCTTTGCGAATAGAATTGAAGCACCATACGGCAACGTACTCTCGCGTATGAAACCACTCTCCAATAACTCATCCAACTGAGTTCTCAACCCACTCTGTTGGAGCCATTCGATAAGCAGGGATTTAAATTGGAGTAGCGCCAGAGACTAGATCAAAATGGAACTCGATCTCTCGGTTTGGGAGTAGCTCTGGATCTTCTACTTTCAGACTTCGACGTTGTAAACTCACTCCTTGCCTTCCTAAACTGATCAGGAAATACATCTGGAAACTCTCTCACAACCGAGATATCCATGTAACACCCGGTTCTATAGATCCAAGTCTTATTTCTTTCTAAATTAATGACACAGTTTAATGACAATAGTAAAAGTGGGGTTAATGGATGACTAGGCAAGGGCATAAGAGTAATTGAAAATTTAAAATGGATAACGTATTTAAGGAATAGGTTTTTGGATTTAATGCATTGTAGCCGCCACTGTTTTCCAATTCTTTTCGACTCTCAGCTCCTCAGCTCAGCAGAGTGCTCTAGGAGGCCCTCCCTTTGATTTCTCCAGCGATTTCTCCGACTTAGGTGAGTTCCTTCATTTTTCCTTATGACTTGACGGTTAGATAACAGAGGGAGTGCAATGTATGTGTTTTAGGAGTGTTGTGAATGAGTGTAGTTTCGGGTTGAGTGCAGAATCAGGAATGCACGAAGATCTGAGCTTCCAAACTAATTTCCTTAGACTCTTGGATAGTTTAGAATGAAGTTTAACTAATACACTGTCTACAGTTTTAGGTTTGAGCAAAACCCGAAGTGGTTAACAACCAAACATTTCTCCAGGAATCCAGGTAAGTGAAGTATTGTGTGTGTCTTCGGGCCTACATCACAAAACAGTAGGTTTATGCATGCTTGAGTATTTTCTGCGTGTTATGCATCATGTTTTTGAAAGAATACGAAAATGAATTTATATGTAGTGGTATGGAAAGGAAAGTACAGATTGAAATGTAACAGCTATTAAGGGAATTCATCCGCCCCTTAATCGAGTAGCGGATGTTTAACATTGGGAGAATTGATCTCACTCCCAAGGGAACTGAGGGATCAGAATAGCTATTAAGGGAATTCATCCGCCCCTTAATCGAGTAGAGGATGTATAACATTGGGAGAATTGATCACACTCCCAAGGGAACCGAGGGATCAAATCAGTAAACAAACTAATGTACAACTGAGATGAGAAAGTAGAAACTGCATGTTTAGATTTTATATTTCAGCATATAATTTCATTATTGCTTTACTTGCTTAGCATTAAGCTAATAGATGAGTTTTGTGATGTAGGTGTTGAGGTAACTACTGGAGAGTTCTCTGAATTTACTGAGGAATAGGCGAAGTTGTTGAAGCACATTCATGCCACGCTTTGGTATCCTGATGAGGCAGTTTAACTGATGTCTGTTGGTGCGAAGGTTTAGTTGACAATGTTTCAATTTAAAGTGTGTTGAGATCTCATGACAGTAGTGGTTTCAATATTTTGAATACGTCTTTGAGATTTTTCTGATAATAGTATTTTGTTGAGTTTTAATGTTGGTTCTTACTGGATTTTGAGTAATGCAATGATTTGAATTGTTTCTGAATGGTTTCAGTGAAGTAAGTAAATTTCTTTTCGTAGTCAGAGTTGTGTTTACATAGCAAGGAGTAGTTGAAATGTCGCTCTGTTCTCTATTGATAGACGATGTCTATCGGCAGATGCTGAGTTGTTGTTCTGTTGTCTATCGGAAGATGTCTTCAGTGGAAGCCATCGGAAGATATAAGTAGAAAATTTTTCATTTTGTGACCGGTGGATGTTGAATGTTAAATTCATCGGATGATGTAGAATGTAATTTGTTAGTTTAGTGACTGGTGGATGTCGAGTGTTAAATCCATCGGATGATGTAGTAGAAGTTTTGTCGTTTAGTCACCGGTGGATGTCGTGTGTTAAATCCATCGGAAGATGTAGGATGTAATTTGTCATTTTGTAACTGGATGATGTCGAGTATTTTACCTACCGGAAGGCGTGAGTAAAAGACTTGTCGTCTAGTGATCTGCTGAGGCAGGATGAACGAATCATCTGGCTGACGTCATCGGTAGATGCAGTAGCAAAACTTGTCGTTTTGCGATCAGCTGAAGCTAGAAGAATGACTCCTCCGGCTGACGTCCTCGGTGGAAACCTTCAGTTTTATTTCTGCCCTCTTGTTGACTTTGTACAGCGGCAGATGAGTTTGACTTTTGCAACTTTTAAAGTATTTCGCGATTTAAACCTTTATTTCTTTTAGCCGATTGTTCCTTAACATCTCAATTGATTATTCAAACATTGTTCTATAGTTTTGTTTAACTCTATTTTTGCTCAAATGATTTCTGCTGCAAGTCTCTAAATGTTTTGAGGTTTTAGAAAATGTCAAATTTTGACTTTTGAGCGAAATTTTAAATTTGGTCCAAAGTTTCTTAGTCATGTTCGAGTTTATGAGTAACAAACCGGGTTTAGAAAACTCGGAGCGTTACAGATGGTATCAGAGACATTCAGTTAAACTGTTCAAAAGATTACTCATCAGTGCCGATCGTTGCATGGGAGTACTCCAACAACTGTAAGTATTTATGTTAGCCTTAGTTATTTGATGTTTATGAGAGTAGTTAACTCTATGCAGGAAATCTTGTAAGATGTCTAGACGACCAGGGAGACCAAGAATACCAAGAGAGATGCCTAACTCAAGAACTGAGGAGGATCCTAGTGTGATTAGATAGCTGACAGATTTTGGTGCGTCAGCAAACCGATTTAGTGCGCCAACAGTCTGATCAACTAGGAGTGCTGCTGAACCTAGAGTTACAAGGAAGTGCCAACTCGTGTTCTAGCAATGAACATTCTGGAGATAGATTCAGGAGGTTAAGACCTCCTACGTTTGATGGACAGTCATCTGATCCAGTTATTGCTGAAGGGTGGCTTAGGAAGATTGAGAGTATGTTTAGGTGCGCCAACGTTGGAGAAGGAGACAAGGTCACGTTGACAACGTTTCATTTGGCCGGTGAAGCTCAACTCTGGTGGGAAATAGTAGAGACTACCACTGATGTTTTGGCGATACCTTGGTCACAATTCAAAGACGTTTTCTATGGGAAGTATTTTAACAGCACTGTCCAAACCGCGAAGAAGTTGGAATTTTTGAACTTGAAGCAGATAGGGTCTGTGGCCGAGTACAGTAGGTAGTTTGAGTCCCTGTCAAGGTTTGCTGGACATTTTGCTCAAAAGGACGAGGATAAAGTGTTCAAATTTGTGCATGGACTGAAGCCAGAAATTTATAGAGGAGTTAAATTTTGTGGTATTAAAGGCTTGACATTCAGCGAAGTTGTGTCCACTGCTCTGGAAGTGGAAGAAGCTGAAAGGAAGTGTGCTGGACCAAAGTAGGTCCCACAAAGGTTTATCCAGCCACACCAACAAAGGGGAATAAAGAGGCCTAGTGAAGGCCAGCATAGCCAAGGAACAGGAAAGAAAGTGCTGGATACCAGGAAGTTTCCCCTGTGCCCGAAATGTTCGAAGAGTCACCTGGGTGAATGCAGATTCGGTTCGGGAAAGTGTTTCAATTGCGAGGAAATTGGACACACATACAGGGATTGCTCGAAGCCTAGAGTCACCCAATGCTTTAACTGTAATAAGGTTGGCCACGTCATTAGGGACTGCCCAGCTCCTAAGAATGGCCCTGTTATGATTAAGCTGAGGATATTCTCCATGATGGAGTCGGGCGATGATGAGCAGCCTACTGTTGTGTCTGGTACTATATTGGTCATTTCTATACCTGCTTTTACATTGATAGATTCTAGGTGAAACACATTCATTCATAGCATCTACATTTGCTGTTATGTTAGATGTACAGTTTACCCCTTCTATGCATGTGTTTAGTGTTGCTTTACCCTCTGGTGAACGCATGCACTCTAACCAGGTGATGCTTGACAGTGATGTGTTAGTAGGGAGCGTGAGTCTACCTGCTGATCTCATTATTATGGATATAATGGGATTTGATGTAATCCTAGGAATGGATTGGTTGTTTAAACATTATGCCACAATCGACTGTAGGACTGGAGTAGTTAGATTCCAACCCCCTGGTGGTTTAAATCATACCTTCCAAGCTTTAAAGAAGAGTGAGGAAATGTATGTTATGACTTCGATAAATTGTAGACCCTCACCATGCAGAGAGTACCTATGCTTCTTGGCCAGTGTTCTAGATACACAATTCGTAGGAAAAGCAACTCCCCAAAATGTCTTAATTGTCCAAGACTTCCCTGAAGTGTTTTTAGATGACCTTCCTGGTTTACCACCAGATAGGGAAATCGAATTCTTTGTAGATGTTTACCCCGGCGCCGATCCTGTGTCTAAAAATCCATATAGGCTAGCACCAACAGAACTTAAGGAATTAAAGAAGCAGTTGGAGGATCTGTTGGAGAAAGGGTTCATACGCCCAAGCTTTTCACCGTGGGGTGCACCTGTCCTTTTTGTCAAAAAGAAAGATGGGTCAATGCGAATGTGCATTGATTATAGGGAATTAAATAAGTTAACTGTCAAGAACAAGTATCCATTGCCAAGGATTGATGATTTATTTGACCAGCTTAATGGTGCACGTGTTTTCTCTAAGATTGACCTTAGGTCCGGTTATTACCAATTGAAAGTCAAATCTGAAGATATTCCTAAGACAGCCTTTCGCACAAGATATGGACATTACTTGTTTTTGGTTATGTCTTTTGGTTTGACAAATGCACCAGCAGCATTCATGGATCTTATGAATAGGGTGTTTCATGAGTATTTTGACAAGTTTTTCATAGTGTTTATTGATTATATTCTGATCTATTCACGTACTAAGGATGAGCATGCAAGGCATTTGAGTTTGGTGTTAGAAGTACTTAGACAACACCAGCTTTATGCTAAGTTTTCCAAGTGTGAGTTTTGGTTGGACAGAGTTCACTTTCTTGGTAATGTGATCTCTGGAGATGAGATATCTGTCGATCCAGCCAAGGTCCAAGTAGTTAAGGAGTGGCCCCAACCAAGGAATGCTACAGATATACGGAGTTTTCTTGGATTAGCAGGATACTACAGGAAATTTATTGAAGGATTCTCGAAAATTGCTACACCCCTCACTCGGTTAACTAGGAAAAACATTAAGTATGCATGGACAGAGGAGTGTGAATCCAGTTTCCAGACTTTGAAACAGAAGTTGACCAATGCACCAATATTAACCCTTCCCGTTGAAAATGGTAAGTTCAGCATTTATTGTGACGCTTCCAAGATTGGCCTTGGATGTGTGTTGATGCAAGATGGTAAGGTAATAGTCTATGCTTCTAGACAGTTGAAAATACATGAGAAGAATTACCCAACACATGACTTGGAATTAGCTGCAGTGGTATTTGCACTTAAGATGTGGAGGCATTACTTGTATGGACAATCTTGTGAGATATTTTCAGATCATAAAAGCCTGAAATATATCTTCACACAGAATGAATTAAATATGAGGCAACGTCGATGGTTGGAATTCGTAAAGGATTATGATTTTGAGATTAAATACCATCCCGGCAAAGCAAATGTTATGGCAGATGCTTTGAGTAGAGTAACAACATCAACCCCAACTATGATTTTCGATATGCCATTAGCCTTAGAGTCAGAATTTCAAAGGTTTAATCTAGAAGCAGTATCCAGTGTATCGGCTATACTTTCAGCCATAACCTTAAAGCCTACCATTCTAGAGAAAATAAAGGAAGCTCAGACGAATGATGGCGAGTGTAATAAGTACAAGTTAAGCATGGATTCTACGGACAAATAGATTTTAACTATTCCGTTGATGGAATCCTTAAGTTTAGAAATAGATGGTTTGTTCCTGCCATTAAGGAACTTCGAGATGAGATTCTTTCTGAAGCACATTCTTCTCGATTTTCTGTTCACCCCGGAAGTGCAAAGATGTACAAGGATCTTAAACAGCATTATTGGTGGCCATGTATGAAAAGAAGTGTGGCAGAGTATGTAGGATCATGTTTGTGTTGTCAGCAGATTAAAGCTGAGCATCAGAGACCCTCAAGAACATTGCAACCTCTACCTAGTCCCTGAATGGAAATGGGAACAAATAATGATGGATTTTGTTGTGGGATTGCCTAGAACAGCAAAGGGACATGATGCAATATGGGTGATAGTTGATCGTTTAACAAAATCTGCCTACTTTCTACCGATAAAGATGACATACTCGATGAATCAACTTGCTGAGTTGTATGTGCATGAAGTTGTTAGACTGCATGGAGTTCCAAGCATTATAGTTTCAGACCAAGACTCTAGATTTACATCTAAGTTTTGGAAGAGTTTGCACAAGGTTATGGGGACGCTGCTTAATTTCAGTACAGCTTTTCACCCTCAAACAGATGGATAATCCGAGAGAACTATTCAGATCTTAGAGGATATGCTCCGTGCTTGCATATTAGATTTTCAAGGATCTTGGAGTAAATACTTATCATTGGTGGAGTTTTCCTATAATAACAGTTTTCAGGCAACAATAGGAATGGCACCATATGAAGCATTGTATGGACGAAAATGCAGATCGCCTTTGTACTGGGATGAAGATGGTGAAAGCACAGTTGCTTGGTCCTGACTTTGTGCAGCAAACTGTTGAGAAGGTTGCCCTAATTCGACAGAGAATTTTGGCAGCTCAGAGTCGACAGAAAAGTTATGCAGATTGCAGGCATAGAGAATTGGAGTTTGGGATAGGTGATGAAGTTTTTCTCAAGGTGTCACCGTTCAAAGGAGTTGTGAGATTTGGGAAGAGAGGAAAGTTGAACCCCAGATTTATTGGACCATTCACTATTCTGAAGAGAGTTGGGAAAGCAGCCTATCAGTTGCAGATACCGGCTTCTATGGAGGGGATACACAGTGTGTTCCATGTTTCTATGTTAAAGAAGTGCATAAGGGACCCAAATCAAGTTGTGGAACAGCAGGACATTGAAGTTCATCCTACCCTTACTTATGAGGAGAAACCTAGTAAGGATCCTATACTATGCAGTAAAAGTGTTGCGCAACAAGGAAGTTTCACTAGTAAAAGTCTTATGGCACAACCAGAACATAGAGGAGACAACTTGGGAGCGCCAGCAAGACATGATGGACCGATATCCAGAGTTATTCAGGTACTGAATTTTGAGGACAAAATTCTTTTAAGGAGGATAGATTGTAACACCCGGTTCTATAGAACCAAGTCTTATTTCTTTCTAAATTAATGACACACTTTAATGACAATAATAAAAGTGGAGTTAATGGATGACTAGGCAAGGGCATAAGAGTAATTGGAAATTTAAAATGGATAACGTATTTAAGGAATAGGTTTTTGGATTTAATGCATTGTAGCCGCCACTGTTTTCCAATTCTTTTCGACTCTCAGCTCCTCAGCACAGCAGAGTGCTCTAGGAGGCCCTCCCTTTGATTTCTCCAGCGATTTCTCCGACTTAGGTGAGTTCCTTCATTTTTCCTTATGCCTTGACGGTTAGATAACAGAGGGAGTGCAATGTATGTGTTTTGGGAGTGTTGTGAATGAGTGTAGTTTCGGGTTGAGTGCAGAATCAGGAATGCACGAAGATCTGAGCTTCCAAACTAATTTCCTTAGACTCCTGGATAGTTTAGAATGAAGTTTAACTAATACACTGTCTACGGTTTTAGGTTTGAGCAAAACTCGAAGTGGTTAGCAACCAAACATTTCCCCAGGAATCCAGGTAAGTGAAGTATTGTGTGTGCCTTCGGGCCTACATCACAAAATAGTAGGTTTATGCATGCTTGAGTATTTTCTGCGTATTATGCATCATGTTTTTGAAAGAATACGAAAATGAATTTATATGTAGTGGTATGGAAAGGCAAGTACAGATTGAAATGTAACAGCTATTAAGGAAATTCATCCGCCCCTTAATCGAGTAGAAGATGTATAACATTGGGAGAATTGATCCCACTCCCAAGGGAACTGATGGATTAGAATAGCTATTAAGGGAATTCATCCGCCCCTTAATTGAGTAGAGGATGTATACCATTGGGAGAATTGATCCCACTCCCAAGGGAACCGAGGGATCAGATCAGTAAACGAACGAATGTACAACTGAGATGAGAAAGTAGAAACTGCATGTTTAGGTTTTATGTTTCAGCATATCATTTCATTATTGCTTTACTTGCTTAGCATTAGGCTAATAGATGAGTTTTGTGATGTAGATGTTGAGGTAACTACTGGAGAGTTCTCTGAATTTACTGAGGAATAGGCAAAGTTGTTGAAGCACATTCATGCCACGCTTTGGTATCTTGATGAGGCGGTTTAACTGATGTCTGTTGGTGTGAAGGTTTAGTTGACAATGTTTCAATTTAAGTGTGTTGAGATTTCATGACAGTGGTGGTTTCAATATTTTGAATACGTCTTTGAGATTTTTCTGATAATAGTATTTTGTTGAGTTTTAATGTTGGTTCTTACTGAATTTTGAGTAATGCAACGATTTGAATTGTTTCTGAATGGTTTCAGTGAAGTAAATAAATTTCTTTTCGTAGTCAGAGTTGTGTTTGCATAGCAAGGAGTAGTTGAAATGTCGCTCTGTTCTCTATTGATAGACGATGTCTATCGACAGATGCTGAGTTGTTGTTCTGTTGTCTATCGGAAGATGTCTTCAGTGGAAGCCATCAGAAGATATAAGTAGAAAATTTGTCGTTTTGTGACCGGTGGATGTCGAATGTTAAATTCATCGGATGATGTAGAATGTAATTTGTCGTTTAGTGACCGGTTGATGTCGAGTGTTAAATCCATCAGATGATGTAGTAGAAGTTTTGTCGTTTAGTCACCGGTGGATGTCGTGTGTTAAATCCATCGGAAGATGTAGCATGTAATTTGTCGTTTTGTAACTGGATGATGTCGAGTATTTTACCTACCGGAAGGCGTGAGTAAAAGACTTGTCATCTAGTGATCGGCTGAGGCGGGATGAACGAATCATCCGGCTGATGTCATCAGTAGATGCAGTAGCAAAACTTGTCGTTTTGCGATCGGCTGAAACTAGAAGAATGACTCCTCCGGCTGACGCCCTCGGTGGAAACCTTCAGTTTTATTTCTGCCCTCTTGTTGACTTTGTACAGCGGCAGATGAGTTTGACTTTTGCAACTTTTAAAGTATTTCGCGATTTAAACCTTTATTTCTTTTGGCCGATTGTTCCTTAATATCTCAACTGATTATTCAAACATTGTTCTATAGTTTTGTTTAACTCTATTTTTGCTCAAATGATTTCCGCTGCAAGTCTCTAAATATTTTGAGGTTTTAGAAAATGTCAAATTTTGACTTTTGAGCAAAATTTTAAATTTGGTCCAAAGTTTCTTAGTCATGTTCGAGTTTATGAGTAACAAACCGGGTTCAGAAAACTCGGGGCGTTACAATCCACATCCTGCCCATCGGTCTCACCATTCACATCAACCGACCATAAGTTCCAGTACTATTCTAACCCTCGATGTCCACCCAAACTGTAACGCCCCCGAACCCACCCTGGCTCGGAGCGCTACTTTGCTAACCAATCTCACGTTAAAAATCTAATTTAAAATAAGACTAGACTCACTAATGCCCCTTAATCCTAATCTATAAGCACCACGGCGTTCTTCCCGAAAATTTCGGCAAAGTAACGCCTGAAAATGGCGCCTCCGAAATGCTAAATACCTGCACACAATTCAATTCCCAACCAAATCCAGAATACTCTACTCAATTATCTACTTAACCTTCCAACAGAATCTTCAAACAGTAGCAAGGAGAAACTAGAATACTAACATCCCTAAATGAAGAAAGTCCACAATACAGGGCGATACATCACCCTTAACTTAACTATATACAACGATAAACATTTACAATAACCACCAAAATATTAAACCCCACATCTCCGACGACCATGGTCGATTCGCCCCGACAAATGCCCGCACCGGCACGCTCCATGCATCACCGACTGCTCCCAAGTCCTGACTGACTCACATAGCTCACCTGTACCTGCGTCGTTACCTACACCACAGAACACACACACACACGTAAGCTTACGCTTAGCAAGTAGGGAGTAACAAATAATAACAAGAAAAATGCACACCCTGCCCTACTCTAACACCACAACACAACACCCCTCGACACGACAACTCAACACAAAGATACAACACCACCCAATGCAACTCAACACCACAATGCAATGCAATCCTATCATATGCAGTTTCTACACACTCTGTTGTTTTCTTTTCGTTTCGGTTGCATTTATCTTTCACTTTCAGGTGAATCAAGTAGGCACACGCCCCCACATAGTCCAGGACGGCCACGCCTTGATCCACGGAGCTAGACCGGAGGCACACGTCCCAACACAGTCCAGGACGGCCAACACAAATCTCCTCCAATCGATCGTAGAATCCTCATTGTGCACTTCAAGCACGAACAGGTCGAGGAATTCATACTCACGACACATTACGTACATTAACAGGGCATCTCGAATAGAATCCCTCGCGGGGTGCTCAACGAGCCACTTGCCCGACGAAGCTATTCTACTCGAGACCAAGTTGCATATCACTTCTTATCTTTCTTTCACATCATCCTCACCACTCAAACATGCAAAACTCGTGATTTCGTCAGTTAGAAAACCATGATGCATGTGTCAACCAAGATATGCAATACAACACAATACGACGATATGACACCACACGAAACAACCGACAAAGAAGACAACCAAGACATCAACAACTAAACAACACTAAACGACAACAACAACTCACACACTACTCGAACACCAACCAACAAACAAACACCAACCAACCAATAAGGCATCAACAACCAAACAACAAAATAAATCCTACCGTTCCGTGGTGTAGGCCCGAAGGCAAAACAAACGTTCTCTACTTACCTGGCGTCCTAGCTCGCTGAGGGTACCCGATTACCTGTCCATCTACAGCTCGACCTACGATAAATATTCATCAAACCATTAAAATCAAGCCTACATCTACTAATTACTCTCAAACTCCTATTTCTAGCCTAATCCAATGAAAGCCTAACTAAATGGGCCACCAATTTGGGTTCGGTAAAAACCGACCCGAAACCTCAAACACGCGTAACTTTTGCGTCGGATATCGGAATCGAACGATTCCAGCGGCCACGTACTCCTCTAATAACCTATTTTAACCTGCCAAAAGGAATTTGAAAACAAACGACTCTAACTAGGTCAAATTCCAGTAAACCCGAATCTGCCCTTAAACTAGAAAATTTCCTTTTTCGATTTTTCATCAATTTTCACTCAAATCCTCACCAATCGACCACCCTCACATCCAATTAGCCTAAACTAATCGAAATTCCAAGCCTACACACTCAAACCCGAAATGCCCCAAATCGGTTTTTACTGAAATTTGCCCAAATTGGGCTCCTCACAACCAGACGACTAAAGCCGGTCCAAGGGTCGACGAACCCACGCCGGAAACAACCCAAATCGGCCGGTGATCGGAGCTCAATCGAGCTCGTCACCCTCGGCCTCGACAGAACCGAAAAGCAGGGCAAAAACAAAGAAAAACCGAACCTTACTGGGCGGTTCGTGCGCGGAGACAGGCCGGAAGCCCTGCATCGCCGCCGTCTGGCCGGAGAACGCCGGAGTCGCCGGTGCTCGGCTCGCCTCCGTCGCTCGCGTTCTCTCCCCCTCTCCCTGTCCTGCTCCTCGCGTCGTCGGGTTCGAACAACAACAGAATGAAATTCTGTTGTTGTTTTGTTTTATTTATTTTATTAATAATAATAATAATAATTATAATAATTATAATTATAATTTCTATTAACATTCATACAAATTACACTTACCGTTTTACCCACTTGTGTTTTCTACCATTCGAATTTCGATAAATCTTGCTCTTACATTATAATCCACGGCTTACTTTCACAGAAAATATCCGAACCTAAATTAATTAAATAAAACAACCTATTTTATTTTCTTACCAACTTCCATAAAAAAAACCCGGGTGTTACACAAACAAGCCCTCAAGGTTAGATTTGTCATTACTGCACTCAGACCATTACAATACATAACAACTCTTCCATCTTTTGAAATAAGAGTGAACTTTTTCAAATGGCACTCTAATGTCGCTTTGTACCTTCTCAGCCAATCCATACTGAAGATCACATCAAACTGGCTCATCGGCAAGACAACTAAGTTTGTTGAAAACTTACACTCATCAATAACCACACATACTGACCGACACATGGAAGACACCCCATCACGAACACCCAATGGAGTGCTAAGCACTAACGAAGACTTCATCTCTTCCACAGTCAACCCTAAAACCAACACAAACATAGAGGAAATAAAAGAGTTTGTCAACCCGGTATCAAAATACACTCAAGACAAAGAGTTAGAGATAAGAATGATATCATCGAAAATTCCCTGGTCAGGCTAGTCATAGAACCCCTCGTCTCCAGCAACTGTATAGGCTTGCCTTGACATCTTTCTTTTTCCTTGGTGGCTCATTTCACTACCACCTTTGACAGAACTAGGGCCACCTTCACTGCAGTGAGCAGACTATCTCCCAAACTCTCCTGACCTCTGCAGGGATACGGGTTAGAACCATAACTCTGCTGATAACCCGCCGGTCTCTAGAAATCAAGACTGGTAGGCTTGTAACGCCCGGGTTTTTTGGGTTTCCGCCCTTAAGGGTATTTTCGTAAATGAGCAAATTAAGATTATTCCCCGAGCGGGATATTTCGCTAGGGTCCTAGTAATTAATTATGAGGGTTTGAGAAATAAAGAAAATTTCTATGAATCTAAATTAATAACGCCCGAATTTTCGACTTTTCACTATATAGACTTATATTAGTAAAAATAGTAATTTAAGTCCGTTTTGTGAACGGAGAGTTTTGTTAGAACCCTATGACTAAATTAGATTAATTGGATGAATAAGAAAATTTCAGAGAAACCAAATCGCTAGACGAAATACAGAATTTAGCATAGAATTGAGGGAATGGTATTAAGTAATTAGGTATGGAAATTTTAATAAAAACAAATAAACCCCCCCCCCCCCCCCCCCTTTCATTTCTCTCCATCACGCCAGAGAGCTCTCCCTTTCGTTCTCCTTCTTCTCCCACGGCCGATGCTTCAAACGACGATCAACGGCTTCCCTCTTCCAGCGATTCTTCCGATTTTCTTCGACGATTCAACCCTCTAGGTAAGACTCTAGCGTATTGTGGGTCTAGTTGTTAATTTAGGGTTGTTATTCGTTAGTTTTTATCGATTTAGGGTTTGTGTAAATTTATGTTTTTTGTTTGAAATTGTTAGTTTTGAGGTGTTGATGATTATTGGTGATAGATTAATGATTATTGATGATTCTTAGATTTAAAATGGATATAGAGTTGGATTTTGGTGTTTGGGAAATACCGTTTTAATGTATATGGGAAATCGAGATTTCTAGGCTTGATCGTTATTTGTGGTTTGGAATTTAGCTATGACATATTAAAGTAGACGTTATGGGTGACGTATAGGCATTTGAATTGTTGAGATCAGATGTCGGATTATGGAGGAATTTGTGTTTGAATGTGCGCACTTAAGGTGTTCGATAAATTGCCTGAATGAATATTTGTATGGATTTGGATAGAAATTATGAGGAATTGAGCTCCGAATTAGTTATGGATGTGAGAAATAAGTTTTGAGGTGTCGGTAAAGGATTAATGGCACTTGTGTTGTTCTTACGAATATGAGAGTTAGTTATCCCGAGCGAGTGCTAATGTAATGTTTTGATGTTTAGGTTTTTCAGGTTCTACGGTTAAGAGTTCGGATAGAGATAAATTGCTAAGGACGCTATGTAAGTAGTGTATGTTTACGTGTCGCCCTTTTGGCCTACATCACAGGACGTTAGGATTTGTTTGCATGTTTTATGTATGTTTAGCCTATGCATCATGTTTTAGAAACGATACGAAAATATTTTATGCATATATTTTAAAAGTATAACGTAGAAAATGTAAAGTGTCTGAGGGAAGTGGTTCACCCTTCAGATGTAAATTGTGGAATGTCCAGAAAATGTATGATGTCCAAAGGAAGTGGTTCAACCTTCGGATGAAGTTGTGGAACGTCTAGAGATGGAGAAACTAATCCGCCCTTCCATTGGTAGAGGATTACACGAATGAATGATGGAAACGAAATGAATATGTACGATGAAACGAAACGAAATGATTATGTACGATGAAATGAAACGAAACGTTTATGTACGATCGAAACGATAGAAACTGCATATGTTAAGTTAAATGTTTTAAATTCATATTATCACTACTTGCTAAGCATTAGGCTTATAGTTTGAGTTCTGTGATGTAGGTGAAGAAGAACAGGTACGGTGAGTTTCACGAGCATGCTAGGATTGCGGTTGGAGGAGTACGACCATGGCGGCAACCCGGCAACATTGTTAGGGAATTCCGACCGTGGTTGGTATGAGTTAGGAGTCTATTTTGTTTGGTAATGATTAGGAAGTTTTGTGTATGTGTTTAGAAACGTGATGGATGAAAGTATGAAAATGTTACGTATGTGGATCGAATGGTTTTGATAGAAAAACGTATGAAAGTAGAATTTTGATGTTATGAAGTGGTAGTAGAATGTCTAAAATGTGAAGTCTTTATTTTGGAGAATATACTGGATTGTTTGGATGTTTTTAAATTGGTATGGATACGCTCGGTTTTTAGAGCGATCCATGCAGTTTGTTTTCATGATTTTGAACAAGTGTTCGGGTAAGTTTTTGAGTCGGGATTTCTGGGGTTTTGAAGGATTTTGTGTTTAATGTGGTCGGGAATGTTTATGGAAAGTTTAAGGTGAATGGGTAAGGATTTGGAATGAGAAAAATGGAAAAATGGTGGAAAAAGAGAAAAAGGGGCGCGGAGGTGCACGGGCTGGGCGCGCAGGCGCGCTGGTGTAACGCCCCTAATACTGTACCCATTTACCCGTATAAATTTTTCATTTTATTTCACACTTTAAGCGGAAACTGAATCGGAATTGAAGTCGTTAGTGCTGTTTGGAAAACCATTTAAAACTAACATAAAATTGTTAATAAAACAATTAAAACTATTTAATTAAAAACTAATTTCTATTAAAACAATCGGAAGGGCAAAACTGTCCGGCCCTAAAAACACAGGGGCAGCGACCAGTCGCTGCAGCATGCAGCGACTGATCGCTGCATATGCTGCAGCGTGCAGCGATCAGTCGCTGCATTGCTGCAGCGACTGGTCGCTGCAGCGTGCAGTGATCAGTCGCTGCATTGCTGCAGCGACTGGTCGCTGCACAGCATGCAGCATGCAGCGATCATGCAGCATGCAGCGATCGATCTCTGCATGCTGCAGAGATCGATCGCTGCACACTCTGTGCAGCGATCCATGTTCCTTCGATCGCTTTCCCCCATCACTTCTCTACTGCCATTTTTTTCAAGTGCTCTCTGGAAACTCCAGAGAGCAAAACCACAATCTGATCTGCTCTATGGAATCCGATTCCAGAGAGCAACGGTTCCTCAAATAACACAATATTTTAAACGCGATAAAACTTCTTAAAAACAAACGGCGTGGATAGCTCTAAAACTCGAGCATATCCGTACCAACCTAAAACATTTCAAAACATTTTTAACAAAACATTTTACATACCGTTTACCAAAACATTTAAAATATCAAACGTAAATCTATCACCTATCCAGATTTCCCAAACATCCTATTAAGTTTGATCTATACATTTTATGCTCAAAACATCCCAAAATACCTACTTACGTCCCCACGGGTCAAAACGCACCGACTGCTCAGCACACTCCCACGGGCCATTCTCCGTCAACTGCCTCATACGTCCGGAGGAGGAACGTCGTCCTCACCTGGCTCAATGTCACCTAAACGTCACCTACACCATACAGACACCTATGAGCTAACAGGCTCAGTAAATTCTACGTAAATGCAGATGCGTGCAGTGCATATGGAGTTCAGAAATCATGCATAACAGAGCGTCGCAGACAGTATATCACCGAGATCTCATCCCCCTGACCGAAGGGGGCCCATCCAGCGGTCGGACTACCCCGTGCGGTTAGAGGAGGGGGGTACACGCTTACAACACGTACAGCCGTGCCTAAGCCCCACCTCGCGTGACCAGATAACAGATTACGTTCATTAATTACAGTACATGAGATGTGGTATCGGCCAGACCCTTAATCGGCCCGCACGATAGATCAATAGCCCCCAATTTCTGGGCCACATGGTTTTCAGAAAACATCGTGCAGTGCAGAAATTCGTTTTCATGCCAAGTTGAAATACGGGATGCATGAACAGTTCAATATAAAAGTAAACAAACAAGCATGCGTACCATCAAGACTGTAAATGAAATAACCTACAAAACGTTTAAACCTAACTACCCAACCAAAGCAATTAAAACAATCCATCCTTTAAGATCCTCGACGCTAAATCGAAGTACGGTGTAGACCAATCGGTCAGAGTAAGTCATGAGAACTTACCTTGTGTCCAAAGCAGCTCAGCTCCGTCCACGAGCGTTGTGCACCTAGGGCAATTCACAACAATTACCATTTAAAAAATGAGTTTGAACCGATAATGTCCAAATTAATGAAATCCTTAACTAAGGAAATTCTTCTAAAGCTATAACTTAATTAATCGAGGCATTTGAACAACCTATTCGCGCTCGATTCTACGAAACATCCAATAACGAGCTTTTTCCAAAAACCCAAAATTCATTAAATTTAACATTTCTCACAATTCGGTTAAATTCGTCCTATAACGTTCAATATATCCTTTATATCCTTAAACACGATAAATCTATTAATTACGAACCATAAATCGACATTTTAAATCGAAACCTAAACGAAACCCTAAATGTTTATACTTCGTAAAACTCGAAATAAACGCTCTAAGAACGTAGATTCATACCTAGGGTTGCGAGAGGAGGAGAAATCACGAAGAAAGCGAAACGAACGGAGGCCGGAACGGAGGTTGGCGCCGAAGATCGTCGGCTGCCAGAGAGCTTTGCTCTCTGGAACTTGGCGCGGGTAGAGGAGAAAAGAAGAGAAGTGAGGAGAGAAGAGAAATTAGATTAGTTTATAATATTGGTTTGGAGAATTACTAAAATGCCATTCTTTGATTTTTATATTGATTTCGCCCTTCGGTTCGTTAATCGGCCAACTGTTCGGTCTCTCCAATTTTCCTTACTTCACCAATAGGTTCAACTTCTTATTTGAGATTTAACAAAACTGTCTGTTCGCAATTTGGACCTCGTTTAGTATTTTTACTAAAACGTCTTTTATTTTACGAGAAGCTTCGTTACTCGGAATATAGCGTTATTATTCTAAAAATTCTCGTAAATTCATTAAAGTTCCTATTAATCGTTAGGATCGTAATGACGCTTTCTTTTCGTAAAACGGACCTGATTTGACATATTTACCAAAAATGCCATCATATAATAAAATATTAATATAATATAATAAATCCAAAGTCCGTACAAGCCGGGTATTACAGCTGGCCGGGCACGTGGGGCGCGTGCTGGGCGTGCTGTGCGCGCGCCCAGGGGTGCTGTCGCGATCGGTTCGCTCCCGTGAGGCGAACGATCGCCGAAAACGGCCATTTTTAGTCGGGATTCCAGAGAGGGTGGCGAACGTTCGCCTTTGACACGTGATTGACACGTGGGAGGCGCGCTGCCCAGGCGCTGCACGCGCGGGCGCCTAGGGCGCTGCGGGCGCGCCACACCCGACTCCAAAATGACTTTTTATGAAATTTGACTTTTCAAAACACGTTTCGACCCGACCCTTTTACGATACTTTTTAAATGTATTTTACGGGCGACCCACACGTATTTTAAAGGATTTGAAGGGCCCAAAAACCGAGTCGATATTTTACCGAAAAATGGTTTTAACCTCGTTTTTAATGTTTTAAAAGTCGACGAACATTACGCCCAATGTGTTAAGTGAAAGTTAGATTCTAAATGGGTCGTCCCAGGTGGTCATTTGTCTATTTCCGTTTTATTTTAGAACGTCGAGTAAAAAGAAAAATTTTATGTGAAAATCTGAGGGCTTGGTTTAAAGTTAAGATTACGTCATGGTCAAGTCCTGTGACGGCCCTACGGGGATGGGGTTGTTACAAGGCCGATACTGCTGGAATGACTAACTTCTAGCTCCAAGTCCACCTCTAGGTGGGGCTCTAGCTACAATACCCTAAGAATTAGAGAAAGATGACAACGTGGTTGCTGTTGCTGCTGATTCTGCAGGCAATTCTTCTTGATATGCATTGGCTGACCACACGTGTAGCAAGTATAGGGACTAAAGCGACCGCTACTTGATGACCTACTAGCACCTGGTGTTTAACCCCCACTAGATTCTTTTCCCTGAAACTTCCCTTGATTCTTGTTCATGATCTTCCTTTTCTCTTTCTTAGCAATCTTCTCTTGATAGCTCTCATAAATAGGATAAAAAACTCTCTCCATCCTCTAACTAGCCTCAATCACCTCGAAGAGAGAACTAAGCTGAAAACTAGGTACACCCTGTTGAAGCTTTATCCTCAAGCGCTGCTGAAACTTAACAACTTGTGCCTGCTTAGATATCTCATCTACATAGGGCAACAACTCCAAGAATCGAGCATAGTTGTAACGACCCGTATTCCCAGCAAGATATTGTCCGCTCTGGGGATTGGGTCGTAGCCCAATATCCTCCCCTCACGGCTTTGTTTGGCGAGAACTTCCCAGAAGGTCACCCAACCTGGAATTGCTCTCGCCAAAGCACTTTTAACTTCGGAGTTCTTATGGGATCTGTTGCCAATTGTGCTCCAAAACGCGTCTTGCTATGTTGGAAGGGTCTCTTTACATATGTTTCATTTCCACATACTTTCCCAAGCGATGTGGGATTGTGACGACCCCCTTTTTACGACCTGTCACCTTCCGGTTCGTCCGCGTGGACGTACTGCCATCCGGGTTTCCGGTTCATGCAGCTATCGACCCATACGTGCATATTAGGGACATCACAATAGTACTCAATCACAGTCATACCTCCCTAAGATAAGTCATTGAAGTCCCTCATTATAGCATCCTAATGGCCACGACTATTGTACTGACTCCAAGAAAACCTCTCCACTCCATAGCCTGAACATCAAAGTTATGCTCGAACTGTGTTCCACCAACCTAGTGCTAACTTCTTCAAATAATGGGCAACAATCCCATCTTGATACTCTCCCTGGAACCTAAGTTCCTCTCAATTTACTAAAGCCAATTTCTAGCTTCCACCAAATTCGCACCACATTCAAACACGAGTGAATTCAATCTAAAAAACTTCTGAAAGTAGGCCATCCAACTAGAAAGGTTTCGCAGCGCCTCCATCATGGTTGCGATAATATCAATGGTGTTGTCCTGGGTAGGGTTACGAGGATCCCTTCTCGGAGACATTCTTATCTGAAAAGAAAACCAACACCAAGACTTAGAAATTTTCATGCATGAATACTTTCGTCCAAAATATTACACTATCATGCTTTAAGGAAAAAACACTTCCAGTTTTTTTAAACATGGCTATGATGTCAAACATTTCAGTCACAATCTGTAAGTCCGTTTTCCTTGTTTTAAAAAATACACATTGTTTTAAAAATGAGTTTTCTATCTTTATTTTAAAACCGTGATTAAACTTTGAACAATGCATGAGTTATAAAACAGTTAAGGAAACATTTTTCCTTCGTTTTAACAAAATCATCCTCACGAGTTTTTATTGATGTAGTTATAAAATCTGTCATGTACGTAGGTGGCTTATAAGAGAGGGGAAGGGTCTATTGTGGATGAAAGAGCTTTAGCTGAGGAAGAAAACACGTTGGTGCTTAGGGTTTCAAAATAGTGTTTTTTTTTCCTTTTTAACAAATCCTCCTAAAGGATGATGAGGTGTCACCCTCTAGGTTAAAGTAAATCTTTAACTTTTCAATTCTAACATTCATCCCTATCCTAATTATAATTTAATCCCCATTTTTGTTTCCCTTTAATCCAACATCAAATGCACATCTTGTAAGATTATTTTTACCTAAGAGGAGGGGTGAATTAGGTTTTTCACTTCCTATAATTCTTCTTAATTGTGATCACAATCAAATTAATAGTTTACTCTAAAGTGTATAAACTTAATGATATCAAATTGAGTTGATAAGATGAATGTAATAAAAAACTAGTAAAGAGTTAAGGGAAAAAAAAATTGACACCGAGATTGTTTACGCGGTTCGGCCAACCTTGCCTACGTCCGCGCTCTAAGGACTCCCCTTGAAGATTCTGTTCTTCTCTTCTGAGAGAATCTTTGATTGAACTTCACGGGCGTCAATCAACTGCCTTTACACCTTTGATTGAACTTCTCAGGCGTTGCCTTTACACTTTTCTTTTAGGGATACACCCTTTCTCAATTTTTCAATACAAGGTTTTAAGTCAAAACTCAAATAGCACTCTCTCAAAAAATGTAATCTCAAGTTTGTAGTTGGAGAGGAGTAAAAGAATTGAAAGATGAAAGCTCTTGAAGTTGAGAGAAATTTGATTCGATGATTTCTTGGTTGGGTGTCTAGTTTTCCCTTCTTTCTTCAATTCTTCAATTTATAGTTCTCCTTTTATTTTTGTTACTAGTGGTCGACCTGTCTTAAAATCGATTGACATTGTGTTACCGGTGAGCATCAATAGAAGACTGTTATAAGCAGTGCCGGTCGACACCTTTAAGAAGTGGTCGACACTTTGTTACCGTTGGTGTTAGATGGTAGCCATTGAAATATATTCCTATCGATTTCTTCTATAGTGTGGTCGACACTTGAAATGCTTCTCTTTTCACAGGTCGACACCTTCATGTTTCAGTCGACACTTGACGCTCCAGGTCGAGACATGAATTGCTTCCGTTTTCATTTGTCAAGCCTTGGGTCGACACTTGACGATCCAGGTCGACATTTATTTCTTCTCAGTTTCCATCGATCGACACCTATGTATCCTGGTCGACACTTGATTCTTCTCTGTTTTCATCGGTCGAAGTTCGTGGTCAACACTTGTTTCTTCTCTGTATTTAATCGGTCGACACTTGTAAATTTTGGTCGACACACAAAGCACATCAAACTGGTTTTTCCTCCTTTTGACTATCACACACTTCAAACTTCATTAGTACTAAATACCCTTCTTTTTCAAGGGCATTCTCAATTAAGGTACTTGCAAAATTATTCATTTCTTAAGTTAATCAATTTAGCAAACATCATCATTAAAACCATATTACCGTTAAACTACCGTTAAACACAATTTAATTAAACATCATCAAAAACACATTAATCTTAAACTCATTTTAAATTAACAATCTCCCCCTTTTTATGATGATAAATTATAAATTGATTGCTCACTCCCCCATACTTATATCAATTGAATCTCACATTAATCTTAAACTCATTTTAAGTTAACAATCTCCCCTTTTTTTATGATGACAAATTATAAATTGATTGTTCACTCTCCCATACTTATATCAATTGAATCTTCCCCACAATATATGCACTAAATAGATTTGAGCATAGATTTGCTAAAATCTTCTATCTTTCAATTATCTCTCCCCCTTTGACATTATCAAAAAAAATTTACACAGTCATTCAACATAAATAATATTTTCTTTTAAACATTGCAAAAGTTGGTCCAAAACAAATATAGATAAGTACTAGAAAGCAAATAAGTAACACAATATATAAAGATTACAGACAAATTAGAACATTCGTAAACTAAGAGAAGCATGCAAACAAAAAATTATCATGCAGATGGAGGGTAATTTGGATCGGCCAATAATTTTGAAGATAGTCAAGATGCTCGTGAACCTCAATGAATTCTTGACGGAGTTCAACTGCCAGCGCTTCCATCCGATCAAAGTGATCGAGAATCAAGTTCTGAAAGGGACAAAAGCGGTGCCGATGCTGGCTACACTGCCTCCAAAGTGTTGACCATTTCCTCAAGGTTAGAGGAACTCTTTCTAGATGCATTGAAGAGGGGTTCAGGGATTTGTCTTGGCTCGTGACCATCCTCGTCCACTTCTATATTAGAAGGTCCAGCCACAGATGCACTCGTTTGTGCTCCTTTGAAAATCCACTCCCCAGTTGTATTGAGTCCTATCCTCATTCTTGCTAAGAAGGAAGTAGTATAGGAGTCAGTTTTTTCAGAGGCAATGGGGTTTCTGAATTCAAAATTTGGACTCGATGAAGCTCAAAAATCTTCATTATGAGAAGATTAAAGAGAAAGGATTTCGATAGATTGGTGAAAACTTGAAGTATCCGTTTTAAAATGATGTATCCTACATTAAAAGATTCTCCTCGATAGATTTTATATAAAACATAGAGATCCATTCCACTAATGTGATCTCTATGTCCATCTCTTGGTAAGAGATTATACGTGATCATGTGGTGGATGAGCCTTGCACGCACGTTTAAATCCTTAGCTTTCGATTTCATCAGAAGGGATCGATGTGGATCCTTAACAATCATCTTTAAAAAATCAATCCCTTCACTAGTGCCTATAAAATCAAGGTCCTTAGCAGTCTTATAATATCTTTCGACCTCAGTCTAAAATCGTATTTAGTGAACGTGGAGATATCTCAATATATTTTCCCTACACATAACTATAGCTTATACATCCACCGATGAAGGAAAGAGAGCATATGGAGTGAACCTACTCTTTGAAGAAGCCACGGACTCCTCGGAACTCGGTTCACCCCTGTCTGATCGGAATTTGGAAGACAAAACATCTATTTTCAGCCAGAATTTCAAGGCAACGGGACCAGAGTTCCCTCACCTCTTCGGCCATGTTGAGGAATGTTGCGATGGAGCCCTGTGTCATTAGAAGTCAGCAAGGTCGGGGTTCTTCCATTTGAGGGGCGTGACATCACCAGTGGGACATTGTTGACAAAGACAGAGCCACACCAAACTTGAGATAACTAGAGGTCAGCCTTCGGATGGCGACTTCGGAAAACGAATACTACCTTCAGGTATGATAGTTTTTCGTGGGAGACAGCCTTCTTCGATTGAGGCCGGAGGGATGTGAAACCCACCGTTTTACTTAGAAAACAAAACGTAAGTGTAGTGGGAGAAAAAGGTAATTTCTTCTTCCCTCATTAACCTGCCATGTGTACATTCTCTCTCTCCCTCATAAAGTGGTCATCAAATTTTCTTTTGGCAGAAGCTTCATTTTGCTGAGGGCGCCGCACGAAAAACAGAGGAGTAGAAACCTAGAGAGAAAATCGGCCGGCAACGATTTGGCCTCCGATTCCAAAAATTTTGGTTTCAAAACACTCATTGTCTTCTTCTCTTCAACCCTTGTAAACCGAATTGGAGGCTAGACCCTGGTGCTCGCAAAATAGGTGAGTGATTCCCTTTCGTTCCATTGTTTTCTCCCTGTAGGTTTTGAGTTGAATAAATTGTTCTGTTGTTAATTAAAGAATTTTGGTTCTTTTATAAGAAGAGGAAAACAGAGGGAGTGAAATCAACCTTTGCCAAATCTATTTATTTTGATTCTTCAACCTTGGCGAATCTCTCAACTTTCTGAGGTAATCTCCTAGTCTCTGTTGATTAGATAAAATCCCAGATTTGGAATCGATTGGTTTGAGTTAGATTGCTGTGATTTTTCCTTGGTCTGCTGGGTTAAACTTAAATTTGAGATCTTTTTCTTTGTTGTTAGACCATTGGAAACATTGGACGGAAACTCTTCCATCAGTTTCAATAGTAAAAAGGGGCATGGTAACGTCAGACCAAGAGGACTCTGAAGTTGTTGTTCAGTATTTGAAACGGAAGGTCTTTTCTGTTTTGTTGCCTGCACATATCATCTCTGAAGTTGATGTTGGTAAGTTTGATTCTTGGGATTTGCCTGGTTAGTTTCGAAATTTCAGTTCATTTTCAAATCTTCTTCCATTGAGATTCTTGGACTGTAGTTCAATCTATTTTGAGTCATTGTGGGCTGCAGGTTGTTGGGCCAAGTTTTGAACTTTTCTTTGACCCAAATTATGGGTTATTTACCCATTTGGTTATAGACCGTCCTTTGAGAGTATATAGGAAAATAAAATAGCTCAAGAATAATAAATGACTTGATTCTTTGTTAGGTACCAATTTATTGAATTGAGCTGTGAACTCATTTTTTTTTTTTTTTTTTTTTTTTTTTTTTTTTTTTTTTTTTTTTTTTTTTTTTTTTTTTTTTTTTTTTTTTTTTTTTTTTTTTTTTTTTTTTTTTTTTTTTTTTTTTTTTTTTTTTTTTTTTTTTTTTTTTTTTTTTTTTTTTTTTTTTTTTTTTTTTTTTTTTTTTTTTTTTTTTTTTTTTTTTTTTTTTTTTTTTTTTTTTTTTTTTTTTTTTTTTTTTTTTTTTTTTTTTTTTTTTTTTTTTTTTTTTTTTTTTTTTTTTTTTTTTTTTTTTTTTTTTTTTTTTTTTTTTTTTTTTTTTTTTTTTTTTTTTTTTTTTTTTTTTTTTTTTTTTTTTTTTTTTTTTTTTTTTTTTTTTTTTTTTTTTTTTTTTTTTTTTTTTTTTTTTTTTTTTTTTTTTTTTTTTTTTTTTTTTTTTTTTTTTTTTTTTTTTTTTTTTTTTTTTTTTTTTTTTTTTTTTTTTTTTTTTTTTTTTTTTTTTTTTTTTTTTTTTTTTTTTTTTTTTTTTTTTTTTTTTTTTTTTTTTTTTTTTTTTTTTTTTTTTTTTTTTTTTTTTTTTTTTTTTTTTTTTTTTTTTTTTTTTTTTTTTTTTTTTTTTTTTTTTTTTTTTTTTTTTTTTTTTTTTTTTTTTTTTTTTTTTTTTTTTTTTTTTTTTTTTTTTTTTTTTTTTTTTTTTTTTTTTTTTTTTTTTTTTTTTTTTTTTTTTTTTTTTTTTTTTTTTTTTTTTTTTTTTTTTTTTTTTTTTTTTTTTTTTTTTTTTTTTTTTTTTTTTTTTTTTTTTTTTTTTTTTTTTTTTTTTTTTTTTTTTTTTTTTTTTTTTTTTTTTTTTTTTTTTTTTTTTTTTTTTTTTTTTTTTTTTTTTTTTTTTTTTTTTTTTTTTTTTTTTTTTTTTTTTTTTTTTTTTTTTTTTTTTTTTTTTTTTTTTTTTTTTTTTTTTTTTTTTTTTTTTTTTTTTTTTTTTTTTTTTTTTTTTTTTTTTTTTTTTTTTTTTTTTTTTTAATTATGGCGTGCGACCGCCTGATGTCGATGTTTTGGCCTATGGCCCAGTGTGCTCGGGGTCCGTGAGAGGCTCCATTTTCACCGATCATCTATTTAAATTGAAAACTGTATTTTTATTAAATTTCTGCATAATATTTTATAACTGCTGGAAATAAACTCTACCCCTATTGAGTTTAGTCGACTCACCCCAAACGACTACTATTTTTCAGGATTCAGTAAAGGAGAATTTGATTATCGGCACGGGAACAATCACCTTGTAGAAATTTCCTATTTTAATAAATTTTTCTTGAGGATGTATCTTATATTTTTAAGGTGAGACACTACTGTGGATGTGTAAGTTCTATTGTATTTAATTCACATGTGTTATTTTATTTGGACGTATATCATTACATTATCTGGTGTCACTTGTTGGATCTGTTTATTTATTTGTCCGGGCCCTGAATCTTAATTGGTTAATATTCCGCTGCGTTTGGTGAAATTTGGTGTTAAGGGTCGGGCGATCTAGTCCTTTTCGGGCCGGGTCGTTCCCCGTTCTGTTGCGGGTCCCCTTTGGGTCGTGACAAGGGAAGACATCCTTGGACGACCGTAACAAAGAAGGCCAATCGTGGGATGGATGAAAACCCAACTTCGTGGCATGAAAATCTGCGTTTGAGGCCGAAAAATCTGCGTTTGAGGCCGAAAAATCTGCGTTCGTGGCGGGCGATTTCATGTTAGTGGCCGACAAGTCTGCACGGTTGATCGACATTCTCGACAAGCTTGAACATTTTGGAATGGGGATGGCTGCTAGAGTTCAATTTCTCTAACCCTTCTCTTATGATTTGTTGGGTTGGGTTAAAAAAACGGAGGAGAAGAGTCCAAACTTTAGATGGAAAAGGTGAATATTCTTGAAAGCTTTCATTTTGGGCTTGAAGACTACAAAATTGTTGGAGAGCCATCTGAGCACATTTATAAGGATACAGACATGTATTTGGATTCATTCTTCATGCCATTTGATTTATTTCGTCTGAGATCAAGGAAAAAAAAAAAAAAAAAAAAAAAAAAAAAAAAAAAAAAAAAAAAAAAAAAAAAAAAAAAAAAAAAAAAAAAAAAAAAAAAAAAAAAAAAAAAAAAAAAAAAAAAAAAAAAAAAAAAAAAAAAAAAAAAAAAAAAAAAAAAAAAAAAAAAAAAAAAAAAAAAAAAAAAAAAAAAAAAAAAAAAAAAAAAAAAAAAAAAAAAAAAAAAAAAAAAAAAAAAAAAAAAAAAAAAAAAAAAAAAAAAAAAAAAAAAAAAAAAAAAAAAAAAAAAAAAAAAAAAAAAAAAAAAAAAAAAAAAAAAAAAAAAAAAAAAAAAAAAAAAAAAAAAAAAAAAAAAAAAAAAAAAAAAAAAAAAAAAAAAAAAAAAAAAAAAAAAAAAAAAAAAAAAAAAAAAAAAAAAAAAAAAAAAAAAAAAAAAAAAAAAAAAAAAAAAAAAAAAAAAAAAAAAAAAAAAAAAAAAAAAAAAAAAAAAAAAAAAAAAAAAAAAAAAAAAAAAAAAAAAAAAAAAGCAAGAAGTGAAGATCGAGTCCTCCTACTCACGACCTTGTCTCAAGGTCGATTTCAAAGGGGAGAGTATTATTAAGAAATAATCGTACGGGTATTTTGATAATTATCTAATATGTTGGCAAAGGTAGTTTTTGTTAGTTAATGGGAATTTTTAGAGGAAATTAGAATTACTAAGGAGTTATTATAGATGAAAAAATTGGATGTGAAATGTGAAGTTGCTATGTTGATTATTGATAGAATATTCTTGATAGATTATTAGAATTTTTTGAATGTAACATTGTTGCTAAGATTTAAGGATTGTTTTGGAGTTCACGTTTTATATAATATAGTTTATTTGATGAAATGGAATACTCTTCTCAACAAACTCTTTCAGAATCATCGGAAGAGTTATGTCAAGTGGAAAGATTTTTCTTCAAGATGATATCTGGTCTTCACTCCTCGATTTCAGTCCATATTGCTGCTGATTATCTTCTTGATGAAGCTACAGACCTGGTTTGAATTTTGATTCATTAAACTTATATTGCAAGCTTTCAATTGTGCAATACCTGCCAATAACTTGTATTTGGAGAATTTCATGAATTCAATTTGTTTATCTTTCCCTTCACTTTGATGTCTTGATTCTTGACCTTTCTTTTGGCCTACAGTGCACCGATGGACTGCGTCGGATGCGAGAAATGTCGTCTTTGGGGAAAGCTTTAGGTTCTTGGTCTTGGCACTGCATTGAAAATCCTCTTTTCTGTTAACGGCCACCCGCACTTTGGCCATAGGGTAAGTTTTGGTTACTTGATATATGTTTAATTATGACAGATGAATTATTTCCTTTTTCTTAAAATGATATGCTATATTTGGCTCTACAATGGTGAAATAAATAATGAAAAGTAAGCATAAAGAGTTGAAAATTCTCAAAAAATGTGGGCAAAAAATGCATAAAGATACTTTCAAAGAATAGTTTTTGAAAAAAGTTTGCTGTTCGAAACTGTCAAAATATATGAATGAATACATGTTGTGAATATATGAGAATAATTTGTTTCTACTTTAGAAAATATTTTATGCAGTTTCTAAGAAATCATTATGATTTGGTCTGATTTGGATTATCAGTTCTGTAGCTGCAAGTACAAAGAAATGAAGTGATTGCGATGATTAACTTAACCGGTTTACGGAATCAATCAAAATAGTGCATGAATTGGGACCGGCAGCCAAATTATCAGCGAGTGGACAAAATTCTGCACCAAATTGTCCATTTCAGAGAATGTTAGGACCAATATTTTAGAAAACAGGTAAAATTCATCCTCTACAGCTGTTTTATTATCGATACAATGGGTTAGTAGATTGAGCAGTGGACTGTAATATTTTACAGGTTCGGAGAACTATCCTGTGAGAAACTGCTGTGATGATGTCAGTGTCGACAAGTATAGATAAAGGAGAGGTAGTAGAGGATAGATGTGTCGATGTTAGAACACTAGAAAGAAATGAGAGAGTAAGGGGAAGAGAGAGAGAGAGGACCGATCAATTTTGTCTACTTTTTTTCTATGAAAATCCATAGATTGTGCAGAATACAATATGCAAATTCTAATTTACTAGTTTAAAATCCTTCACTTACATCCACTGCCTAATCTGTAACTTCCTGTAGCGCATCGTTTCTTCTTTATTTTTTCTTTAAAAAAGTTCACTTAAAATCTCGAAATCATTTCATTAAAAATGTACGGTGAAAGTTTAAAAATATAAGTATTAATTAAAATAAAATCAACAATCTCAAATGGTCATTTGAAAACAATACTTGATAAATTCGTCCATAAATATAACGAAATGATAAGCGATATAAAATCTCTTTTAACTCAGATAGAAATAAAAAATAAATTTTTTTCTTCATATCTTCTAAATCGCTATTTGCATTAACATCATGTAACATTGTCTTGAGAGTACCTCTTTGATGCAGACATCAAGACAGATTCAACACAAATGTGTGGACAAATAACCAGACTAGGGGCTAAGCACATCGAGGAAGAAATGAGAGGACTTGTGCTTCAAGCCATGCAACAACTAGAAGCCACGCGTGTTCCGGAACACGAACGAGAGCTTGTCACCCTTATCCAAGCTGCTCCAGAGTGTTGACATGTCGTTCCTACTATATTTATGACATTGTCGTTTTCAGGTTTGAAGGTACTTCTCGTTTGTCAAGTCGTATGCTTTTTTTTTTCTTTTTAATTAATTAAGAGTCAAAAGGGCAAATTAGTAATTCGTATTTAACTTTAAGGAAATCCTAGCATGAAAGGGAGTTTCATGCTTATAAATTCATACTATGATGAAGGGAAGGAGAATTTTTTTTGGCTATCAAGAACAAAACTCTCTTTCGAAGAGATTAATCGAGCTTATCAAGGTTTTTCTCGCGGCGTTCAAATTTCGACTTATCAAGCAAACTAACATATTCGTTTGTGGCGTCTCCTCCTGTTCTAGGGTACATGTCTTTCTGGGCATCGGGTCTAGGAATCCATCAATCCGAATTCGAAGATCCTTGGCTTGCAATGGCACCAACAGTCGGTATTAGGTCTTTATCACGGTTGTTGGTAGGGTTTGTATCATTTTGGTATCAGAGCCAAAATCGAGTTCGTAAGGTTCTATCTATCATTTTCGTTCTGTACTGTTTTGATTTCGTTTTTAGTACTGGAATCAGGGTCAAAGTATTTTAAACATTCGGAGGTCTTACGAGCATCAAACGAAATTGTCACTTTCGTATAATTAGTAGAACGGAGTTTTATCTTTCAAACCTGTACTGAAACGTAAATATCGGATTAGGTTTGCCTATTCAAAATTTAAATTTTATAACAGTCGCAGATGGATGACCTTCAAAAGTAGTCAGTTTATTTCGTTGTCTTAGAGACTCCGAACAGGAAAGTGCTATTATTCATGTTTTCAGAAGGCACTTGCATCCTTGCAAATCGATCTTAAAGCTAAAAATTCAATTTGTTTTAAGCATTCAAAATTTGTCTTCACATTGGATCAAAAATCATGCTTCCCTAAATTATTTATCTTGCTTTAAGTTGTTAGGTTGTTCCTTTGCATTCTTACGTCATTCAGATTATTTTGAGCTTGGTCTGACGTATTCCAAATTTCAATTTAAATTTGCGTGACTAATTGTAGTGTCAGTTCATTTTGATTTGTTTTGTTTGTTCGCCGCTTGTTGAACTTTCATCACTGTTTGTTTTGTCTCGAAAGTAATAAAGAGAATAGAGGAAAAAAGTGCAAGAGTGTGAGCGCATAAGAAAAAGCTAATTTATATTGAGTGTAAACACGAGTACAAACTGAGTGACATGGTCCAATGGAGTGAAACACGTGAGGGAGTGTTGTGAGACCTTGATTACTTCACGGTTTACTATTTTGTAGGTTTAATATAGCCATGTCAGACGAAGCAAACAATAATCAGGAGCAACACCCAACAATCACAAACCTTCACTGTACAAGCAATTATGGGAGAATTAAGACGATTGCTTCAACATGAACTTGAGGGCATCCATGAGTGCCTTGATCAAGTGGAACAAAGTGGCACACGACGAAGGCAAGCTCTCGTTGCCCAACCCCATGCCATTACAAATGCATTTAGACGAAGCCAACAGGGGCGGGACAAGAATGAAGAGATGGCCGAGATAGAGGAGGAAAACTTCACAGAAGAGTTCGATCGACTCTCCTTCAGAAGTCCCGCAAGGAATAGAAACATTCAAGAGAGGCGAGGGAGTAACTGGGTTGACTGCAATCTGGGGAGCATCAAGATGAAGATCCCTGAGTTTTGAGGCAGAAGTGAGGAGTACCTAGACTGAGAGTTAAAAATGGAGCGAATATTTGAATGTCACGATTATTCCAAGAGGAAGAAAGTGAAGATCGCCGCCATCGAATCCACGGAGTATGCTGTCATGTGGTGGGACAAATTGAGTCTGAATAGAAGGTATGATGAAGAGGCAAATGCAAAAGCGATTTGCACCGAGTCATTACCATCAAGATCTCCACAACAAGCTGCAGACCCTACGACAAGGTAACCAAAGTGTCGATGAGTACTATAAAGACATGAAATTGACTCTAATCCGAGCCAATATATAGGAAGATCGAGAGGCAACAATGGCTAGATTTTGGAGGGGTCTTAGCCGAGAGATTGCGGATTTAAACGAGCTCCACCTTATGTTGAAATGGAGGACCTGGTGCATATGGCCTTGAAGGTGGAAAGACAGCAACAACGTAGGAATAGCACACGCCAACAAAGTTTGAACGAGACGCCTTGGAAAACCAAGGCTCCAAGGAGAAATGACTTCCTCTCCGCTTTCAAGGGCAAGCGGTTAACACACCTAATCACTCCAGTGAGATACGGTGCTTCAAGTGCCTGGGAAGAGGACACATCGTCAGTCAATGCCCAAACAAGTGAGTCATGGTGCTTTGAGAGAGTGGAGATATTGATTCGGAAAGGAGTGATAATGAAGTAGAACCCAATATGCCACCATCTGAAGACGCATCTGATAGAGATCAGGAGATAGTAGCTAAGGAAGGAGATTTCCTCCTAGTCGGGTGACGGGCCTTGAGTACACAAGCAAAGGAGGATGTAGACAACGTGCAGCATGAGAACCTTTTTCACACTCGCTGCCATTTCAAGGGGAAGGTTTGTAGCATGATCGTTGTTGTGCAAAATAATTCGCAAGTGTACGAGTCGCAACAAGTAATACAGTGATAAAATAGAGTGTCGAACCCACGAGGACTTGTAATTAATAATCAAAATAATTAATCTTAATTCTAAATTGAACACACTTTTTATGGTTTTTAAGGATTGAAATTAAAATAAACAACTAAAATAATTAAAATAAACTAAGACAAAATATCGCAATAAATAAAATGGGATTAAACCAAATTGATAAAAACCTAGGTACTATGATTTCACCAAGACAATATTTATTTCAGTCCTTCACAATTATATTCATAAATATTTTTCCTATGTTGATGATCGATTTCACTAAATTCTAGTACAATCTCTCTCGAGCATTGCGTAGTTTATCTAATTAATGGGTTATCATTTCTCAGTCTCAAATCCTACATTAATCAAATACAATTCAATCAAGAAATCACAGTGATCATACAAATACCGTAACTATCTCTAGCCTACACATATTCATGACATTAATTTCAGTGCTCGGGTGTTTATCACATCTCGGTCTCAAAACACCCCAAAAATCAAGTAAAGATTGGCCATAAATTTACAGGCTTTAATAACAAAAATTAAATGCGCCAACAATATTGGAAGAAATACTCAATAAATATAATTAAACGAAGAACATAAAATAATTATCGTCTGGCTACATCGTAGCCCTAGAATAAAACTTAGTTCATGATAAAGAAAATAAAAACTAAAATAATATTAATGATGTTCATGGATAAATAAATAATGATTAAATAAAAAGAAAGAAAATTATTATGAATAATAAAACTTCTCCTCGCTGTGCTCTGCCTTCTCTGCCGAAAAGCCCTCCTTTAGATTTCGCCGATTTCACTTAATGTTTCCAGCTCCAAGTCGCCGAATCGTGAATCGCTGCTCGCCAGAATCGCCGCTCGCCAGAATCGCTGAAGCCTCCTCTCTGCCGCGTTCCCAAAATCACAGCCCCTGAAAATTGCAGAACCGATCTCTGCTCTGTGTAAATCACTGACAGAGAATGCTCTCTAAATCGCAGACTTCTCTCAAAGTCGCCGCACCTCTGATCGCTTCTGCTCTCGCTTAGGTTTTTATTTCATTTCTTTTTAGTCGATCCATGGTTGAGATTCACTGATTCTTACATTGACGGCCCAGCATCAAACTTTCTAAAATTGAATTAATGTGGCGATTAGTCGCTGGATGGTGGCGATCAATCGCCACCTTCTCTGTTTTCTTGGAGACAGCTTCTAAATCCTTCGTGTTTGTGGCAATTGGTCGCTGGTAAAGTGGCGATTGCTCGCCATCTCTTCTGTGTAAATTCGTCAATTTTTCATTGTTTTTTTCTGCCGGTTGTGTTCTCTGCTTCTCGGCATCTCTCCTATCTATTTTCACTTCTTTCTTTCCTTCCCAGCTTATTATTTTCTTCTTCAAGCTTTTTAGATGATTTGTCTACACACTTACAAAATACATCAAATACCTTCGTATACTTGAGAAAAACTTATCAATTCAAGTGTAGAAAGTATAAATAAGTGTGTAAAATACACACTTATCAATCGTAAATGGTGGAAGCTGCACTAACGTAGCTAGCGCATCCATGGTGGAGAAACTTGGTCTTCCTACATTGAAACACCTGTAGCCCTACAAATTGCAGTGGTTAAACGATAGTGGAGAAGTCTGAGTGACCAAGCATGTGATAGTACCATTTCGGATCAGAAAGTATGAAGATGAAGTGAGGTGTGATGTAGTACCAATGCAAGCTGGGCATCTCCTACTCGGACGACCTTAGCAGTTTGACAGACGAGTGCAACACGATGGCTACACCAACAAGTACTCATTCACTCATAAACACCAGCCAATAACATTACTGCCCTTGTTCTCGAGAGAGGTCTTTGAAGACCAAGTGAGGTTGCAAAAATTGAGTGAAAAAGAGCGCGAAGAAAGAAAACAAGGAAAGCAATCCACACCTGATGAGAACAAACAATAGCGTAAAACCTTAACCAAACAGAGACTTTTTACAACCAAGAGAGACATCAAGCGAGCGATCATTGACAAACAACCCATGATTTTTATCTTATACAAAAGTGAGACTTTGAACACTAACAAACCAGATTCGGTATTACCGAGTCTGGTTGTTTCTCTCTTGCAGGAGTTTGAGGACGTAATCCCAATGGAGCTTCCAGAAGGTTTACCACCTATCTGGGGAATAGAGCATTAGATTGAACTTGTTCAAAGAGCCTCCCTTCTGAATCGGCCATTGTACTGCACCAACCCAGAGGAGTCAATGGAACTACAACGTCAAGTGGAGGGCTTATTGGAAAATGGGTACGTGAGAGAAAGTATAAGCCCGTGTGTTGTTCCACCTCTTTTGATGCCCAAGAAGGATGGCACATGACAGATGTGTACTAATTGTCATGCCATCAACAACATCACGGTAAAGGATCGATATCTAATCTCTCGTTTAGATGATATGCTTGATGAGTTACATGGTTCATGTGTGTTTTCCAAAATAGATCTTAAAAGTGGATATCATCATATTAGGATGAGAGAAAGAGATGAGTGGAAAACAACCTTTAAAACAAAACATGGATTATATGAGTGGATGGTTATACCATTTAGGTTAACTAACGTACCTAGTACTTTCATGTGTTTGATGAATCGCGTTTTGCGTCATTTCATTGGAAAATTTGTGGTGGTGTATTTTGATGACATTTTGATTTATAGCACGAGTTTGCATGCCCACATCTCACATTTACGATTTATTTTGGAGGTGCTTCGGCAGGAAAAGTTGTACGCTAACTTGGAAAACTGTATCTTCTGCACTGACCAGCTTGTTTTTCTTAGTTTTGTCGTTAGTGCGTAGAGAATACAGGTTGATGACGAGAAGGTCCGTGCGATATAGGAGTGGCCAGTTCCAATAACTGTTGGACAAGTGATGAGTTTTCATGGACTTGCAAATTTTTACTAGCAGTTCATAAAGAACTTTAGCACTGTTGCCACACCCCTCATTGAAGTGATGAAGAAGAACATCGCATTCAAGTGAGGATAATCACAAGAGGAGGCATTCAAGCTTCTTAAGCAACAACTTTCTAACACTCCTCTACTTGTTTTATCTAACTTTAATAAGATGTTTGAAATTGAGTGTGATGCATCAGGTGCAGGTATTGGAGTTGTTCTCATGCAGGAAGGATGACTGATTGCATATTTCAGTGAGAAGTTGAACGGTGCCCTGCTTAATTATCCCACGTACGATAAGGAGTTGTATGCGTTGGTTTGCGCTCTCGAGACTTGGCAACACAACTTGCTGCCTAAGGAGTTTGTGATCCGCACTGACCATGAATCCTTAAACCATTTCAAGAGCCAATACAAGCTAAACAAACGACATGCTCACTAGACCGAGTTCCTCGAGGCATTTCCTTACGTCATCCGGTATAAAAAAGGTAAGGAGAATGTGGTCGCTGATGCACTTTCTCGAAGGTATATTCTAATCTCAACTATTGACGCTAAATTACTTGGGTTTGAGCATATTAAACAACTATATATCGATGATCCTAATTTTTGGGAGAGTTACAGGTCGTGTGAAAAATCGAGATATGGGAAGTACTTTAGACATGAGGAATATCTATTTCGAGAGAGTAAGTTGTATGTTCCCAACTGTTAACTCCATTTTTAGGAGTGTGATTTATTAGTTAGGGAGTCTCATGGAGGAGGATTGATGGGACATTTTGGGGTAGCTAAAACTTTAACCGTTTTGCAAGAACACTTTTACTGGCCCCACGTGAAGAGAGACATTGAAATGAAAGTTAATAGATGTATTACTTGTAGGCAAGCGAAGTCAAGGGTTCAACCTAATGGTCTTTATACGCCGTTACCAATCCCTAGTTCACTTGGATAGACATCTCAATGAACTTTGCGTTAGGTTTACCTAGGACGAAGAAGGGTATGGATTCGATTTTTGTGGTGATGGATTAGTTTTCTAAGATAACTCATTTCATTCCGTGTCACAAAACCAATGATGCCTCTAATGTTGCTAACTTGTTCTTTCGAGAGATTGTACGATTACATGGGATGCCTAGGACGATAGTTTCGAATAGAGATGCTAAGTTCTTAAGTTACTTTTGGAAGACCTTGTGGGGATAGTTAGAAACCAAACTTTTATTTTATACCACTTGTCATCCTCAAACCGATGGTAAAACCGAGTTAGTGAATAGGACTTTGTCGACTTTAGTTGCGGGTGGTCATCAGCATGAACATTAAGTCATGGAAAGAATGTTTATCGCATGTCGAGTTTGCATATAATCGTTCAGTTCATTCAGGCACTAAATTTTCATAGTTTGACATTATTCATGGTTTTAATCATCTAACTCCATTAGATTTATCACATTTAACTGTTTCTGAACAAGTGAATTTAGATGGTGAGAAGAAAGTTAAATTCGTGAAGCAACTTCATGAACAAGTGAACATTAAGTCATGGGAAGAATGTTTACTGCATGTCGAGTTTGCATATAATCGTTCAGTTCATTCAGGCACTAAATTTTCACCATTTGAAATTGTTTATGGTTTTAATCCTCTAACTCCATTGGATTTATCACCTTTACCTGTTTCTTAACAAGTGAATTTAGATGGTGACAAGAAAGCCGAATTCGTGAAGCAACTTCATGAGTGTGCTAGACAAAATATTGAGAGGCACACCAAGCAATACATCAAGCATGCCAACAAGGGGAGTCGTAAGATGATTTTAGAGCCGGGAGATTGGGTGTGGCTATATATGCGCAAAGAGAGATTTCCAAACCAACGACAATCCAAGTTGCTATCGCGTGGTGACGGACCATTCCAAGTGCTTGAGCAAATTAATGATAATGCCTACAAGCTTAATCTATCTGGTGAGTATAATGTGAGTGCAACCTTTAATGTTTTTTACTTGAGTCCTTTTGATGCATATTCCAATTTTAGGACAAATCCTTTTCAAGAGGAAGTCAATGATGCAGACATCAAGACGAATTCAACACAAGTGTGTAGACCAATAACCAGAGCAAGGGCTAAGCACATCGAGAAAGAAATGAGAGGACTATGCTTCAAGCCATGCAACAAGAAGAAGTCATGCGCATTCCGGAACATGAATGAGAGCTTGTCACCCTTATCCAAGCTGCTCCAGAGTGTTGACATGCCATCCTTACTATATTTATGACATTATCGTTTAGGGTTTGAAGGTACTTGTCGTTTGTCAAGTCGTATGCCTTTTTTTTCTTTTTAATTAATTAAGAGTCAGAAGGGCAGATTAGTATTTTTGTGTTTAACTGTGTTTCATGCTTATAAATTCATACTATGATGAAGGGAAGAAGGATTTTTTTTTTTTTTGCTATCAAGAACAAAACTCTCTTTCGAAGAGATTAATCGAACTTATCAAGGTTCTCCTTGTGGCGTTCAAATTTTGACTTATCAAGCAAACTAACATATTGATTTGTGGCGTCTCCTCATGTTCTAAGGTTCATGTCTTTCTGGGCATCAGGGCTAGGAATACATCAATCCGAATTCGAAGATCTTTGGCTTGCAACAGCACCAACAGTCGGTGTCGGGTCTTTATCACAATTGTTGGTAGGGTTCGTATCACTTTTTAACTGTATCTTTTATTCGTTTCTTTCATCGTGTACATCATAAAATTTATCACTTACATCACAAAGTTCAAACTATGAGTCTAACGCTTAGTAAGAGATTCATAAACTATCATGAACATGTATGCAGATGCAATTTTCGTAAAAACAGGTCTTACCGCGGTTCTTTCTCACTGAATCTTTTATTCTTGCTTTGGTTTCGATATACAGTCCATTTGTTGGAGATAATTCAGTCTATGGAAACGAGAAGACACCTCATGATTCCGTCTTATGGGACAACCAACTCGTAATCCCACCTTACAATAAAAGTTACATTTATTCAGTCTTTCTCTCATCTTTATGTATTTTTGTCTGTCTGTCTTTCTTTCTTTCTATGTTTCTTTGTTCTCTTTAAATCTTTCTTAACATAAATTCTTTTTCATGATGCATGAGTCATACATAAACATATGATGCAAAACATAGCATATCTTCGAGTCAATTCATATGTTTTTTCTATTATATTACAACTTACTACATATTATAAAGTATTAATATTTTTATATCTATCAAATCATCAAACAAGCATATCTTCGAGTGACATCATCGTCAATATAATCATATCATCTAACAATAAATCACAGTCAAAAGTCTATAATATAACGTGTCCTCAAGTGTCATCAACATCAATATAATCATAAATCACAATAAAAGTCTATATATAACACATCTTAAACGTCATCATCATCAATATAATTATAACATCAATCGTAAATCTCATTCTATCATAACGATTAAACAAATCCTCGAGTCATTACTGTTGTAACATACCAACAAACAAGTCCTCAAAGTCTTATCATCACGGTACTACTTAACTTAGCCCTTACATCCATCAACGTGTCATATTCAAGAGCCTATAAAATATAACATATCTTTTAGCAATATCATCATCATTATCAAATCCTCGAATAACATTAAAAGATCTCATAAAACATCCCAAACGATATCATCATGAATATCTAAATAAAATATATCCTCGAGTATAATTAAAATACAAAGAGATAACCTAGCACTTTGTGATGCAGACCGACAGGTCAACGCATACAAACATCTCTTACCTCGATTCTTAGTACGTAGACTTTTGCTCACGACGAGCATCTATCACTTTTGAATTAACCGACCCATTAAGTTGTCGGTATTAGTAAAAGAAAGTGAGGAGAAGAATCATAATTGAAGAATTTCCATGGAGAAACCCTAACATAATGAAAATCATAACCGTCTCCCTCAAACATGTAAAATCATGTGTTTACTTGTTTGAGGGTAGAAGTTTATTAGGTTTAGGCTTACTTTGAAAATTTTGCAGAAACGAAGAGCCAGCTGATGAGTTCCAGATGAAATAAGAATTAGGTTTGAGGTGCATAAATTGGTACAAAGTGGGTGTTATAATATGATCAAATAAACTCTAAAATAATGGTAAATAATCCAAAATATCCCTATAAATATAGGAAACCTTAATAAATTGGAAAAACTTAAAACGTCAAAAATTTACTAAAATGCGTTTTTAGAAAGTCGAGACGCGAGAGGGCCATGCGCACCTGGGGTGTAGTGACCCTTAAGCCTTTACCCTTATTTCTCGTATAATTTTTTTTTTCTTTTTGTACACTAAGTAATTTCGACTTCGAAAATTTTAATCCACGTCTTAACTTATTGAAATTTCTCTTGAAAATCCTTTTAAAGAAAACATATTAATTAAAAGGAAACAATCGACAGGCAATCGTGGGGCAAAGAGGGTATTTTGCCCATAAAATGCATGGCCGATCGATCGGCCCTTGGACGGCCGATCGATCGGCTGTGTAAAAATAAGGGGGGCAATCGATCGTCCCCACACCAGGCGATCGATCATCCCTCGTGATCGATCACCAGCCGATCGATTGTCCCTCGCAATCGATCACCCTTTTACAAGCGATCGATCGGCAGACTCTCTGGATTTTGAAATCCAGAGAGCTGCTCCTCTTCCTCTTCCCTTTTCCCTTCAATCCCCTGCACACTACACATACAAAATTCTTCCTTCAATTTACCTCTAAACACTACATACATCACAACAACCCATTTCAACATAAAGTCACCTGACACTCGTACTTCCTTCATAAACTCGCTCAAAAACTGACTCGAGACGTATTTAAAACGAAGTAAGTTTTCACGAAAACGAACTGCGTGGATCCGTTTGAAAACTAAACAAATCCCTATAAAACTTGAAATTCACCAAGCAGTTCCATTATAACCTCTATAAAAGACTTAACCAAAAGAATTCATAAACGGGTTTCCAAAACATCAATACATGTAAGTTTTCTAGCTAATCACTCATCATCCCAACTAAACATCTCTATACATTTATCGACGTTTCTAACTATCAAAATCCCAAAATACCTACGTGATGTCCCCACGGGTCAAAATACGCGTCGACTGCCCAGTGCACTCCCACTGGCATTCTTGTAACGACCCCAGCCAGGAGCCGTCACGTGTTCATATCCTTTCATTAATCGTTTGCTTGACTTTTAATATTATTACATTCACTTACTATCTCTCAACAGACTTTCACATTTTACATATATATTTTTTTTTCTAAACTGGTAATAGAGACGCAGAACCATTAAGGAAGACGAACCCTCTCATGCCCGACTTCCCACGCCTCGTCGGCTCAAACTTTCACAGAGTCGAGCGACTGGACTCGGTCATCGGTTTCTTGACAATTTCGGGAAAAGAGGAAGTGCCCTCAATTCTCTTAACAAAATACCACTCGGGTTTGCATGGGTTGCATGCGTTGACAACCCTCAGAAACTTAGTCGTCCTGTCATCACGTGCATTACGCGTGACTCGCTTAACATCACCTAAAAGGAGACATCTTCCGGTGGGCACATGGGCCTCGCGTGCTAAATTAAAACATCATCCGATCACTAAATGACAAAAACACATTTTATATCTTCCGGTCGCTAAACGACAAAACACATTTTACATCTTCCGGTCGCTAAACGACAAAACACATTTTACATCTTCCGGTCGCTAAACGACAAAACACATTTTACATCTTCCGGTCGCTAAACGACAAAACACATTTTACATCTTCCGGTCGCTAAACGACAAAACACATTTTACATCTTCCGGTCGCTAAACGACAAAACACATTTTACATCTTCCGGTCGCTAAACGACAAAACACATTTTACATCTTCCGGTCGCTAAACGACAAAACACATTTTACATCTTCCGGTCGCTAAACGACAAAACACATTTTACATCTTCCGGTCGCTAAACGACAAAACACATTTTACATCTTCCGGTCGCTAAACGACAAAACACATTTTACATCTTCCGGTCGCTAAACGACAAAACACATTTTACATCTTCCGGTCGCTAAACGACAAAACACATTTTACATCTTCCGGTCGCTAAACGACAAAACACATTTTACATCTTCCGGTCGCTAAACGACAAAACACATTTTACATCTTCCGGTCGCTAAACGACAAAACACATTTTACATCTTCCGGTCGCTAAACGACAAAACACATTTTACATCTTCCGGTCGCTAAACGACAAAACACATTTTACATCTTCCGGTCGCTAAACGACAAAACACATTTTACATCTTCCGGTCGCTAAACGACAAAACACATTTTACATCTTCCGGTCGCTAAACGACAAAACACATTTTACATCTTCCGGTCGCTAAACGACAAAACACATTTTACATCTTCCGGTCGCTAAACGACAAAACACATTTTACATCTTCCGGTCGCTAAACGACAAAACACATTTTACATCTTCCGGTCGCTAAACGACAAAACACATTTTACATCTTCCGGTCGCTAAACGACAAAACACATTTTACATCTTCCGGTCGCTAAACGACAAAACACATTTTACATCTTCCGGTCGCTAAACGACAAAACACATTTTACATCTTCCGGTCGCTAAACGACAAAACACATTTTACATCTTCCGGTCGCTAAACGACAAAACACATTTTACATCTTCCGGTCGCTAAACGACAAAACACATTTTACATCTTCCGGTCGCTAAACGACAAAACACATTTTACATCTTCCGGTCGCTAAACGACAAAACACATTTTACATCTTCCGGTCGCTAAACGACAAAACACATTTTACATCTTCCGGTCGCTAAACGACAAAACACATTTTACATCTTCCGGTCGCTAAACGACAAAACACATTTTACATCTTCCGGTCGCTAAACGACAAAACACATTTTACATCTTCCGGTCGCTAAACGACAAAACACATTTTACATCTTCCGGTCGCTAAACGACAAAACACATTTTACATCTTCCGGTCGCTAAACGACAAAACACATTTTACATCTTCCGGTCGCTAAACGACAAAACACATTTTACATCTTCCGGTCGCTAAACGACAAAACACATTTTACATCTTCCGGTCGCTAAACGACAAAACACATTTTACATCTTCCGGTCGCTAAACGACAAAACACATTTTACATCTTCCGGTCGCTAAACGACAAAACACATTTTACATCTTCCGGTCGCTAAACGACAAAACACATTTTACATCTTCCGGTCGCTAAACGACAAAACACATTTTACATCTTCCGGTCGCTAAACGACAAAACACATTTTACATCTTCCGGTCGCTAAACGACAAAACACATTTTACATCTTCCGGTCGCTAAACGACAAAACACATTTTACATCTTCCGGTCGCTAAACGACAAAACACATTTTACATCTTCCGGTCGCTAAACGACAAAACACATTTTACATCTTCCGGTCGCTAAACGACAAAACACATTTTACATCTTCCGGTCGCTAAACGACAAAACACATTTTACATCTTCCGGTCGCTAAACGACAAAACACATTTTACATCTTCCGGTCGCTAAACGACAAAACACATTTTACATCTTCCGGTCGCTAAACGACAAAACACATTTTACATCTTCCGGTCGCTAAACGACAAAACACATTTTACATCTTCCGGTCGCTAAACGACAAAACACATTTTACATCTTCCGGTCGCTAAACGACAAAACACATTTTACATCTTCCGGTCGCTAAACGACAAAACACATTTTACATCTTCCGGTCGCTAAACGACAAAACACATTTTACATCTTCCGGTCGCTAAACGACAAAACACATTTTACATCTTCCGGTCGCTAAACGACAAAACACATTTTACATCTTCCGGTCGCTAAACGACAAAACACATTTTACATCTTCCGGTCGCTAAACGACAAAACACATTTTACATCTTCCGGTCGCTAAACGACAAAACACATTTTACATCTTCCGGTCGCTAAACGACAAAACACATTTTACATCTTCCGGTCGCTAAACGACAAAACACATTTTACATCTTCCGGTCGCTAAACGACAAAACACATTTTACATCTTCCGGTCGCTAAACGACAAAACACATTTTACATCTTCCGGTCGCTAAACGACAAAACACATTTTACATCTTCCGGTCGCTAAACGACAAAACACATTTTACATCTTCCGGTCGCTAAACGACAAAACACATTTTACATCTTCCGGTCGCTAAACGACAAAACACATTTTACATCTTCCGGTCGCTAAACGACAAAACACATTTTACATCTTCCGGTCGCTAAACGACAAAACACATTTTACATCTTCCGGTCGCTAAACGACAAAACACATTTTACATCTTCCGGTCGCTAAACGACAAAACACATTTTACATCATTCGTGTTCATCTTATCATTTACATAACATGTATTAAGGCAGGGAACGAGGGAGGAAGACAGGGGTACATAGTCATTTGCCTATCGCGGCAGTCGTACATATCATTAACTCGGCCTCCACCAGTGGGAGAATTCGCGAGTCATACATATCATTAACTCGGCCTCCACCAGTGGGAGAATTCGCGAGTCATACATATCATTAACTCGGCCTCCACCAGTGGGAGAATTCGCGAGTCATACATATCATTAACTCGGCCTCCACCAGTGGGAGAATTCGCGAGTCATACATATCATTAACTCGGCCTCCACCAGTGGGAGAATTCGCGAGTCATACATATCATTAACTCGGCCTCCACCAGTGGGAGAATTCGCGAGTCATACATATCATTAACTCGGCCTCCACCAGTGGGAGAATTCGCGAGTCATACATATCATTAACTCGGCCTCCACCAGTGGGAGAATTCGCGAGTCATACATATCATTAACTCGGCCTCCACCAGTGGGAGAATTCGCGAGTCATACATATCATTAACTCGGCCTCCACCAGTGGGAGAATTCGCGAGTCATACATATCATTAACTCGGCCTCCACCAGTGGGAGAATTCGCGAGTCATACATATCATTAACTCGGCCTCCACCAGTGGGAGAATTCGCGAGTCATACATATCATTAACTCGGCCTCCACCAGTGGGAGAATTCGCGAGTCATACATATCATTAACTCGGCCTCCACCAGTGGGAGAATTCGCGAGTCATACATATCATTAACTCGGCCTCCACCAGTGGGAGAATTCGCGAGTCATACATATCATTAACTCGGCCTCCACCAGTGGGAGAATTCGCGAGTCATACATATCATTAACTCGGCCTCCACCAGTGGGAGAATTCGCGAGTCATACATATCATTAACTCGGCCTCCACCAGTGGGAGAATTCGCGAGTCATACATATCATTAACTCGGCCTCCACCAGTGGGAGAATTCGCGAGTCATACATATCATTAACTCGGCCTCCACCAGTGGGAGAATTCGCGAGTCATACATATCATTAACTCGGCCTCCACCAGTGGGAGAATTCGCGAGTCATACATATCATTAACTCGGCCTCCACCAGTGGGAGAATTCGCGAGTCATACATATCATTAACTCGGCCTCCACCAGTGGGAGAATTCGCGAGTCATACATATCATTAACTCGGCCTCCACCAGTGGGAGAATTCGCGAGTCATACATATCATTAACTCGGCCTCCACCAGTGGGAGAATTCGCGAGTCATACATATCATTAACTCGGCCTCCACCAGTGGGAGAATTCGCGAGTCATACATATCATTAACTCGGCCTCCACCAGTGGGAGAATTCGCGAGTCATACATATCATTAACTCGGCCTCCACCAGTGGGAGAATTCGCGAGTCATACATATCATTAACTCGGCCTCCACCAGTGGGAGAATTCGCGAGTCATACATATCATTAACTCGGCCTCCACCAGTGGGAGAATTCGCGAGTCATACATATCATTAACTCGGCCTCCACCAGTGGGAGAATTCGCGAGTCATACATATCATTAACTCGGCCTCCACCAGTGGGAGAATTCGCGAGTCATACATATCATTAACTCGGCCTCCACCAGTGGGAGAATTCGCGAGTCATACATATCATTAACTCGGCCTCCACCAGTGGGAGAATTCGCGAGTCATACATATCATTAACTCGGCCTCCACCAGTGGGAGAATTCGCGAGTCATACATATCATTAACTCGGCCTCCACCAGTGGGAGAATTCGCGAGTCATACATATCATTAACTCGGCCTCCACCAGTGGGAGAATTCGCGAGTCATACATATCATTAACTCGGCCTCCACCAGTGGGAGAATTCGCGAGTCATACATATCATTAACTCGGCCTCCACCAGTGGGAGAATTCGCGAGTCATACATATCATTAACTCGGCCTCCACCAGTGGGAGAATTCGCGAGTCATACATATCATTAACTCGGCCTCCACCAGTGGGAGAATTCGCGAGTCATACATATCATTAACTCGGCCTCCACCAGTGGGAGAATTCGCGAGTCATACATATCATTAACTCGGCCTCCACCAGTGGGAGAATTCGCGAGTCATACATATCATTAACTCGGCCTCCACCAGTGGGAGAATTCGCGAGTCATACATATCATTAACTCGGCCTCCACCAGTGGGAGAATTCGCGAGTCATACATATCATTAACTCGGCCTCCACCAGTGGGAGAATTCGCGAGTCATACATATCATTAACTCGGCCTCCACCAGTGGGAGAATTCGCGAGTCATACATATCATTAACTCGGCCTCCACCAGTGGGAGAATTCGCGAGTCATACATATCATTAACTCGGCCTCCACCAGTGGGAGAATTCGCGAGTCATACATATCATTAACTCGGCCTCCACCAGTGGGAGAATTCGCGAGTCATACATATCATTAACTCGGCCTCCACCAGTGGGAGAATTCGCGAGTCATACATATCATTAACTCGGCCTCCACCAGTGGGAGAATTCGCGAGTCATACATATCATTAACTCGGCCTCCACCAGTGGGAGAATTCGCGAGTCATACATATCATTAACTCGGCCTCCAGCCGTCGGTAAAGGGAAGTTCTGGTAGCCGAGAGCAAGAACTTGGGAAAGAAGGAATCACCGAGAGGGAATGTCGGCTACAGTGGTAATAAATGAGGTTTAAGGTTTCCATTTCCTATTTATACTAAATCCATCGATTTTAATTACAAAACTGCCACCACCTAGTTTCACACAACTTGTAATAAATTTGTCTTAACATTAAATTTTAAATCATAAAGGTTAAATAAGAGGGTGACAATGAAAATGGTCAGAAAATCACCTGGCCGAAATGTCGGGTGTTACATCCACCCCTCCTTAAACAAAATTTTCGTCCTCGAAAATTGCTCAAGCAAACAACTCAGGATATTTGTCCAACATCTCCTGCTGTCCTTCCATGTGGCTTCTTCAATGCCGTGATTTGTCCATAAAACTTTCACCAATGGGATCTCTTTGTTCCTCAGAGTCTTGACTGCATATTCCAATATCTGTATCGGTTTCTCCTCATATTCCAGTGTCGGCTCTAAACTAATATCCGATGGCTGGATGACCTGCATCGGTCACGCATGCACTTCCTTAACATTGACACATGGAAGACATTATGAACTTTATCCAACGATGGGGGCAGTTGCAGTCTGTAAGCCGTACTCCCGATTTTTGCCAAGACAGGGAAGGGTCCAATAAATCTAGGATTAAGTTTTCCCTTCTTGCCAAATCTTAAGACTCCTCTAAATGGTGACACCTTTAAGAATACTTCATCTCCTACTGAAAACTCGAGTTCCCTTCTCCTTTGATCTGCATAACACTCTTGCCGGCTTTGTGCAGTCATCATTCTTTTCGAATAGTGGCAATCTTATCTGACATTTGCTGCAGAATATCAGGTCCAAGAAGTTTTGCTTTCCCAACCTCGTCCCAGTAACAGGGGTGACCTACATTTCCTACCATACAGTGCTTCATAAGGTGCCATACCGATGGTGGACTGATAACTGTTATTGTAGGAAACTCAACTAGTGGTAATGTCTCTCCAAGTTGTCTGAAAGGTCAAGTACACATGCTCTCAACATATCTCGAGTATTTGAATCGTCCTTTCTGACTTGGCCATCGGTCTGTGGGTGAAAGCTGTGCTGAAAGATAACTTTGTACCTAATGTGCCCTTGCAAACTTTTCCAGAATCGAGAGGTAAACCTGGGGTCACGGTCAGAGACAACTGGATACTGGGATCCATGCAACCTAATAATTTCCTGAACATAAAGATCAGCAAATTGGTCCTATCGTATAGGTGGCCTTACAGGTAAGAAATGGGCCGATTTCGTCAGTCTATCCACCACAACCCAAATACAATCATGCCCTTTTGTCGTCTTAGGTAGTCCTACAACAAAATCCATAGCTATATGTTCCCACTTCCATTCGGGAATAGGCAACGGCTGAAGAGTACCTTCCTGGACGTTGGTGCTCGGCTTTGACTTGTTGGCATTACTAAACAGGACTCTACATACTTAGCAAACATCCCTTTTTAGGTTAGGCCACCAGTACTGTAACTTCAGGTCTCGGTACATCTTGGTGCAGCCAGGATGTACAGAAAAGGAAGAGGAGTGCGCCTCAGCCAAGATCAACTTACGCAATTCCACATCATTAGGAATGCACCACCGATTTCTAAACCTCAGGATCCCATCCTTGGAGAGACTGAACTCGGAGGTGGTGTCCTTCAACTTATCCATCATGCTGATATTTTCCACTGAATCCTTCTGTTGTGCATCCTTGATCTTTTCCAAAATTAGTGGTTGAATAGTTACCTCAGCGAGCAAGATGATAACTCTGGAACTATCTCCAAGTCAAATTTCTGAACTCTGTTCTTAAGGGTATAGACCTGGTTGAAAACCACGGGCTGCATGTTGTTGACATCTACTCAACGCATCAGCTACAGAGTTAGCCTTCCCGGGGTGATACTTGATCTCAAAATCGTAATCCTTGACAAATTCCAACCAACGTCTCTGTCTCATGTTTCAATTCCTTCTGTGTGAAGAGGTACTTTAGACTTTATGGTCAGAAAACACCTCACAATGCTGTCCATATAAATAGTGTCTCCAAATCTTCAAGGCAAAAAACAACAGCAGCTAATTCTAGATCATTGAGTGGGTAATTTTGCTCGTAACTTTTTAGCTGCCTGGACGCATACGCTATAACTTTACCCTCTTGCATCAAAACACAACCTAAACCAACTTTAGACGCATCACAGTAAACACTAATTTTCCTTCTTCGGTTGGAGGGTCCATACAGGGACTGTTGTTAACTTCAGTTTTAACGTCTGGAAGCTGTCTTCACAGGCTTCAGTCCAAGAATACTTAATGTCCTTCTTTGTTAAACCTGTCAGGGGTTTAGCTCTCATGGAAAATCCCTTGATGAACTTCCTGTAATAGCCTGCCAATCCAAGGAAGCTGCGGACTTCGCTGGCATTCTTAGGTTGAGGCCAATCCTTACTGCCTGAATTTTGGTCGGGTCCACAGATATGCCATTAGCAGAAACTACATGGCCAAGGAAATAACCTTATCTAACCAAAACTCACACTTAGACAGCTTGGCGTAAAGTTGATGCTCCTTCAATGTCGTCAAAACTACTTTCAAATGTTCTTCATGGTCAGCCACAGTTCGGAGTATCTCAAGATATCATCTATGAATACAATCACAAACTTATCCAAATACTCACGAAACACACGGTTCATTAGATCCATAAAAGCGGCAGGGGCGTTTGTCAATCCAAACGACATGACTAAGAATTCATAACGTCCATAGCGGGTTCTGAAGGCTGTCTTTGGTATATCTCCTTCTTTAACCTTCAGTTGGTAATAACCCGAACGTAAATCTATCTTTGGAAATACCTTAGCTCCTTGCAATTGGTCAAACAATCGTCAATCCTGGGTAAGGGGTACCTATTCTTGATGGTCAACTTATTTAGTTCCCTGGTAGTCTATGCACATTCTAAAAGAACCATCCTCTTCCTTACATAAGAACTGGTGCACCCCAAGGAGACTGCTGGGGCGAATAAATCCCTTGTCAACCAATTCCTGCAAGTTGAACCTTCCAATTCTTTCAACTCAACAGGTGCCATACGGTAGGGATTCTTAGATACAGGTGAGTCCTCGGGGTATGTATCAATTACAAACTCTATTTCTCTATCGGGTGTATACCCGGTAAATCATCTAAGAATGCCTCGGATAACTCTCGGACTTAGAATATCCTGTAGCTCAATTTATTCTTCACCCGGTCATCTATTTACACATAGCCAGGTAGCTCTCACAACCACATCTCAGCATTCGTATATTTCTAGTGAGGATATAATTGGTATCTTACTTATTTTAGGAATAACTTGGAAGGAATAATGTTATCATTTGGGGGTCTAAAATCAACTATTCCAGATCTACAACTTATCGTGGCATGATGTCTAAATAACCAATCCATCCCTAATATCACCTCATACCCCTTTATGTCAATGACAATTAACTCCGCATAGGGATCCTTATCCCCTAAGGACACGACGTCACCCTTAACAATCTGTTTTTGAATGTAGGGACTTCCCTGATGGCAACACAACACTATATGACCTTTCAGCTGGTAAGGGTCCTATGTTATGTTTGCATACAAACAAGGTTGATATAACGAGGGGGCCCATGTCTCAATAAGTGTTATAATCAGCAAAACGCAGATCATGATGGTACCTGATATGACTGTATGTTGATCAGCTCCCACATCTTCCATCAACGCATACACTCTGGGTACAACCCTTGCACGGTTCGGGTCTGGCGGCATGGGACAATCTCTGACCATGTGTCCGGTCTTATCACACCTGAAACACCGGCCAGAAAGCAGCTTGCACTCACCAGGGTGGTTCCTCTGACATGTAGGGCATAGAGGCGCAGAGATCTCTTTCCTTTTCCTTGGTCATCATTCTTGTTGAGGGGCCTCTTCATTCCATGCTGCTGTTGCTGTGGTCCCCTGATCTGTCGTAGCTGCCAACCCTTGTTCTGACGTGGTGGCGGCTGAGTGTCCTTCGTGAGTTTCTTTGGCTGTTCGCGCTGTGCATATGCTGTCATTTCTGCCTCTTCCAGCTCCAAGGCCTTAGCCGTCACTCACCATAAGGTACATTATGTATCCCAGCAGTCTTCACTTTCATGTACAGACTTGGCTTCAGTCCTTGAACAAATTGGTAAATCTTATCTTCCTCATCCTCAATCATACGGGGAGCAAACCGTGATAAAGCATCAAATTCACATATATAATCCGTCACAGAGCCAGTTTGTCGTAGATTCATGAACTCCTTCTTCTTGTTGGCCCGAACAGTCCTATTAAAGTACTTGTCAAAGAAGGCAGTCTTGAACATCCCCCAGGTCATAGTCTCGGCATTAGCGGTGTTCTGGATCGAGTCCCACCAATGCCTTGCACTTAACTCCAAATGAAAGACAGCATAGGTGACCTTATCCCCTTCGTCAACCTTTGCATACTTAAACATGTCTTCAATCTTTCGGATCCACTCCTCAGCATGAATAGGATCTGAGGCATACCCATTAAACACCGGGGGTCGAAGCCGGTGAAAGCGCTCACCCCCATGATCATGAGTTGCGTTAGTACTGGAGTTGCCTTGTTCTTCTCTAGCTGTCATCAGTCGTTCTATCTGGTGAGATTGGCGCATGACCAACTCAGTCAACTGAGCAATAGCATTGCTATCCTCATTGGTCTCTCTCTGTTGACCTCTAACCATCTTGGGATTCCTAGACAAATCATTACAGGCATAACTTAACCTAATGACATACATGAAATCATAAACACTTACAGTTGCTGAGGTGTGCTCAAGTGATAGTCAGTGCTGGAAGGCAGTCTGCAGAATCGGTTTTAGAACCTGGTTTTGCTCTGATACCACAATTGTAACGACCCCGGCCAGGAGCCGTCACGTGTTCATATCCTTTCATTAATCGTTTGCTTGACTTTTACTATTATTACATTCACTTACTATCTCTCAACAGACTTTCACATTTTACATCTTCCGGTCGCTAAACGACAAAACACATTTTACATCTTCCGGTCGCTAAACGACAAAACACATTTTACATCTTCCGGTCGCTAAACGACAAAACACATTTTACATCTTCCGGTCGCTAAACGACAAAACACATTTTACATCTTCCGGTCGCTAAACGACAAAACACATTTTACATCTTCCGGTCGCTAAACGACAAAACACATTTTACATCTTCCGGTCGCTAAACGACAAAACACATTTTACATCTTCCGGTCGCTAAACGACAAAACACATTTTACATCTTCCGGTCGCTAAACGACAAAACACATTTTACATCTTCCGGTCGCTAAACGACAAAACACATTTTACATCTTCCGGTCGCTAAACGACAAAACACATTTTACATCTTCCGGTCGCTAAACGACAAAACACATTTTACATCTTCCGGTCGCTAAACGACAAAACACATTTTACATCTTCCGGTCGCTAAACGACAAAACACATTTTACATCTTCCGGTCGCTAAACGACAAAACACATTTTACATCTTCCGGTCGCTAAACGACAAAACACATTTTACATCTTCCGGTCGCTAAACGACAAAACACATTTTACATCTTCCGGTCGCTAAACGACAAAACACATTTTACATCTTCCGGTCGCTAAACGACAAAACACATTTTACATCTTCCGGTCGCTAAACGACAAAACACATTTTACATCTTCCGGTCGCTAAACGACAAAACACATTTTACATCTTCCGGTCGCTAAACGACAAAACACATTTTACATCTTCCGGTCGCTAAACGACAAAACACATTTTACATCTTCCGGTCGCTAAACGACAAAACACATTTTACATCTTCCGGTCGCTAAACGACAAAACACATTTTACATCTTCCGGTCGCTAAACGACAAAACACATTTTACATCTTCCGGTCGCTAAACGACAAAACACATTTTACATCTTCCGGTCGCTAAACGACAAAACACATTTTACATCTTCCGGTCGCTAAACGACAAAACACATTTTACATCTTCCGGTCGCTAAACGACAAAACACATTTTACATCTTCCGGTCGCTAAACGACAAAACACATTTTACATCTTCCGGTCGCTAAACGACAAAACACATTTTACATCTTCCGGTCGCTAAACGACAAAACACATTTTACATCTTCCGGTCGCTAAACGACAAAACACATTTTACATCTTCCGGTCGCTAAACGACAAAACACATTTTACATCTTCCGGTCGCTAAACGACAAAACACATTTTACATCTTCCGGTCGCTAAACGACAAAACACATTTTACATCTTCCGGTCGCTAAACGACAAAACACATTTTACATCTTCCGGTCGCTAAACGACAAAACACATTTTACATCTTCCGGTCGCTAAACGACAAAACACATTTTACATCTTCCGGTCGCTAAACGACAAAACACATTTTACATCTTCCGGTCGCTAAACGACAAAACACATTTTACATCTTCCGGTCGCTAAACGACAAAACACATTTTACATCTTCCGGTCGCTAAACGACAAAACACATTTTACATCTTCCGGTCGCTAAACGACAAAACACATTTTACATCTTCCGGTCGCTAAACGACAAAACACATTTTACATCTTCCGGTCGCTAAACGACAAAACACATTTTACATCTTCCGGTCGCTAAACGACAAAACACATTTTACATCTTCCGGTCGCTAAACGACAAAACACATTTTACATCTTCCGGTCGCTAAACGACAAAACACATTTTACATCTTCCGGTCGCTAAACGACAAAACACATTTTACATCTTCCGGTCGCTAAACGACAAAACACATTTTACATCTTCCGGTCGCTAAACGACAAAACACATTTTACATCTTCCGGTCGCTAAACGACAAAACACATTTTACATCTTCCGGTCGCTAAACGACAAAACACATTTTACATCTTCCGGTCGCTAAACGACAAAACACATTTTACATCTTCCGGTCGCTAAACGACAAAACACATTTTACATCTTCCGGTCGCTAAACGACAAAACACATTTTACATCTTCCGGTCGCTAAACGACAAAACACATTTTACATCTTCCGGTCGCTAAACGACAAAACACATTTTACATCTTCCGGTCGCTAAACGACAAAACACATTTTACATCTTCCGGTCGCTAAACGACAAAACACATTTTACATCTTCCGGTCGCTAAACGACAAAACACATTTTACATCTTCCGGTCGCTAAACGACAAAACACATTTTACATCTTCCGGTCGCTAAACGACAAAACACATTTTACATCTTCCGGTCGCTAAACGACAAAACACATTTTACATCTTCCGGTCGCTAAACGACAAAACACATTTTACATCTTCCGGTCGCTAAACGACAAAACACATTTTACATCTTCCGGTCGCTAAACGACAAAACACATTTTACATCTTCCGGTCGCTAAACGACAAAACACATTTTACATCTTCCGGTCGCTAAACGACAAAACACATTTTACATCTTCCGGTCGCTAAACGACAAAACACATTTTACATCTTCCGGTCGCTAAACGACAAAACACATTTTACATCTTCCGGTCGCTAAACGACAAAACACATTTTACATCTTCCGGTCGCTAAACGACAAAACACATTTTACATCTTCCGGTCGCTAAACGACAAAACACATTTTACATCTTCCGGTCGCTAAACGACAAAACACATTTTACATCTTCCGGTCGCTAAACGACAAAACACATTTTACATCTTCCGGTCGCTAAACGACAAAACACATTTTACATCTTCCGGTCGCTAAACGACAAAACACATTTTACATCTTCCGGTCGCTAAACGACAAAACACATTTTACATCTTCCGGTCGCTAAACGACAAAACACATTTTACATCTTCCGGTCGCTAAACGACAAAACACATTTTACATCTTCCGGTCGCTAAACGACAAAACACATTTTACATCTTCCGGTCGCTAAACGACAAAACACATTTTACATCTTCCGGTCGCTAAACGACAAAACACATTTTACATCTTCCGGTCGCTAAACGACAAAACACATTTTACATCTTCCGGTCGCTAAACGACAAAACACATTTTACATCTTCCGGTCGCTAAACGACAAAACACATTTTACATCTTCCGGTCGCTAAACGACAAAACACATTTTACATCTTCCGGTCGCTAAACGACAAAACACATTTTACATCTTCCGGTCGCTAAACGACAAAACACATTTTACATCTTCCGGTCGCTAAACGACAAAACACATTTTACATCTTCCGGTCGCTAAACGACAAAACACATTTTACATCTTCCGGTCGCTAAACGACAAAACACATTTTACATCTTCCGGTCGCTAAACGACAAAACACATTTTACATCTTCCGGTCGCTAAACGACAAAACACATTTTACATCTTCCGGTCGCTAAACGACAAAACACATTTTACATCTTCCGGTCGCTAAACGACAAAACACATTTTACATCTTCCGGTCGCTAAACGACAAAACACATTTTACATCTTCCGGTCGCTAAACGACAAAACACATTTTACATCTTCCGGTCGCTAAACGACAAAACACATTTTACATCTTCCGGTCGCTAAACGACAAAACACATTTTACATCTTCCGGTCGCTAAACGACAAAACACATTTTACATCTTCCGGTCGCTAAACGACAAAACACATTTTACATCTTCCGGTCGCTAAACGACAAAACACATTTTACATCTTCCGGTCGCTAAACGACAAAACACATTTTACATCTTCCGGTCGCTAAACGACAAAACACATTTTACATCTTCCGGTCGCTAAACGACAAAACACATTTTACATCTTCCGGTCGCTAAACGACAAAACACATTTTACATCTTCCGGTCGCTAAACGACAAAACACATTTTACCTATCGCGGCAGTCGTACATATCATTAACTCGGCCTCCACCAGTGGGAGATTTCGCGAGTCATACATATCATTAACTCGGCCTCCACCAGTGGGAGATTTCGCGAGTCATACATATCATTAACTCGGCCTCCACCAGTGGGAGATTTCGCGAGTCGTACATATCATTAACTCGGCCTCCACCAGTGGGAGATTTCGCGAGTCATACATATCATTAACTCGGCCTCCACCAGTGGGAGATTTCGCGAGTCGTACATATCATTAACTCGGCCTCCACCAGTGGGAGATTTCGCGAGTCATACATATCATTAACTCGGCCTCCACCAGTGGGAGATTTCGCGAGTCATACATATCATTAACTCGGCCTCCACCAGTGGGAGATTTCGCGAGTCGTACATATCATTAACTCGGCCTCCACCAGTGGGAGATTTCGCGAGTCATACATATCATTAACTCGGCCTCCACCAGTGGGAGATTTCGCGAGTCATACATATCATTAACTCGGCCTCCACCAGTGGGAGATTTCGCGAGTCGTACATATCATTAACTCGGCCTCCACCAGTGGGAGATTTCGCGAGTCGTACATATCATTAACTCGGCCTCCACCAGTGGGAGATTTCGCGAGTCATACATATCATTAACTCGGCCTCCACCAGTGGGAGATTTCGCGAGTCATACATATCATTAACTCGGCCTCCACCAGTGGGAGATTTCGCGAGTCATACATATCATTAACTCGGCCTCCACCAGTGGGAGATTTCGCGAGTCGTACATATCATTAACTCGGCCTCCACCAGTGGGAGATTTCGCGAGTCGTACATATCATTAACTCGGCCTCCACCAGTGGGAGATTTCGCGAGTCGTACATATCATTAACTCGGCCTCCACCAGTGGGAGATTTCGCGAGTCGTACATATCATTAACTCGGCCTCCACCAGTGGGAGATTTCGCGAGTCATACATATCATTAACTCGGCCTCCACCAGTGGGAGATTTCGCGAGTCATACATATCATTAACTCGGCCTCCACCAGTGGGAGATTTCGCGAGTCGTACATATCATTAACTCGGCCTCCACCAGTGGGAGATTTCGCGAGTCGTACATATCATTAACTCGGCCTCCACCAGTGGGAGATTTCGCGAGTCATACATATCATTAACTCGGCCTCCACCAGTGGGAGATTTCGCGAGTCATACATATCATTAACTCGGCCTCCACCAGTGGGAGATTTCGCGAGTCGTACATATCATTAACTCGGCCTCCACCAGTGGGAGATTTCGCGAGTCGTACATATCATTAACTCGGCCTCCACCAGTGGGAGATTTCGCGAGTCGTACATATCATTAACTCGGCCTCCACCAGTGGGAGATTTCGCGAGTCGTACATATCATTAACTCGGCCTCCACCAGTGGGAGATTTCGCGAGTCGTACATATCATTAACTCGGCCTCCACCAGTGGGAGATTTCGCGAGTCGTACATATCATTAACTCGGCCTCCACCAGTGGGAGATTTCGCGAGTCGTACATATCATTAACTCGGCCTCCACCAGTGGGAGATTTCGCGAGTCATACATATCATTAACTCGGCCTCCACCAGTGGGAGATTTCGCGAGTCGTACATATCATTAACTCGGCCTCCACCAGTGGGAGATTTCGCGAGTCATACATATCATTAACTCGGCCTCCACCAGTGGGAGATTTCGCGAGTCGTACATATCATTAACTCGGCCTCCACCAGTGGGAGATTTCGCGAGTCGTACATATCATTAACTCGGCCTCCACCAGTGGGAGATTTCGCGAGTCATACATATCATTAACTCGGCCTCCACCAGTGGGAGATTTCGCGAGTCATACATATCATTAACTCGGCCTCCACCAGTGGGAGATTTCGCGAGTCATACATATCATTAACTCGGCCTCCACCAGTGGGAGATTTCGCGAGTCATACATATCATTAACTCGGCCTCCACCAGTGGGAGATTTCGCGAGTCGTACATATCATTAACTCGGCCTCCACCAGTGGGAGATTTCGCGAGTCATACATATCATTAACTCGGCCTCCACCAGTGGGAGATTTCGCGAGTCGTACATATCATTAACTCGGCCTCCACCAGTGGGAGATTTCGCGAGTCATACATATCATTAACTCGGCCTCCACCAGTGGGAGATTTCGCGAGTCATACATATCATTAACTCGGCCTCCACCAGTGGGAGATTTCGCGAGTCGTACATATCATTAACTCGGCCTCCACCAGTGGGAGATTTCGCGAGTCATACATATCATTAACTCGGCCTCCACCAGTGGGAGATTTCGCGAGTCATACATATCATTAACTCGGCCTCCACCAGTGGGAGATTTCGCGAGTCGTACAGTCCAACATAAAGCATCCTAGGATCGAATAGCTAAAAGTCATTCGATTCCTCTGGTTGACACACTGCAGTCTGAAATCCGAAAAACTGGTGGACAGGTTTACCATTGATTAAATCCGAGGGTTTGGTTACTAAAAGCTCAGACGATTCGGGATGACAGTTCTACTCTCGATTTTAAAACGTGTAACACTACCGGCCACTACTAAAAATCCGAACTCAGTGCCGAGCTGAAAAAGAGCTCTATTTACGAATGAATGACTACATTGTCCATTTCCAGACTCGGGTGTGTGATTGCAGAGAAAGAGCAAGCTCGAAACCAGCCTGTCGGGAAAGCCGGAAGTTCGGTAGCCGGAGCAGAAATGGGAAAGAAGGAATCGCCGAGAGGGAATGTCGGCTACAGTGGTAATAAATGAGGTTTAAGGTTTCCATTTCCTATTTATACTAAATCCATCGATTTTAATTACAAAACTGCCACCCAACCTAGTTTCACACAACTTGTAATAAATTTGTCTTAATATTAAATTTTAAATCATAAAGGTTAAATAAGAGGGTGACAATGAAAATGGTCAGAAAATCACCTGGCCAAAATGTCGGGTGTTACAATTCTTCTTCAGCCTGCTCGTGCGTCGGGTGGATGAACGTTGTCCTCACCTGTTTCGAAATCACCTACACCATAGAATTAAACTATGAGCTAAAGGGCTCAGTAAACCTACGTAAATGCAGATGAATGCTATGCGTATGCAATACTTAAAATTATGCAGTCATTCTACCTTTTCGCTATTCATTTCATTTAAGATGTCACCAGGGCTTCGCTCTCAGTAGATAGAAGCGGCACATTCGACGATTGGATAGCCCCTCGTATCTACCTAGGAGGAAAACATGTTTCATCTGACAACCATGTCTGAACCACCACCCCGACGTGACCGTTATTACATACATTTATACCTTTTCGTTATCCTTTTTATGAAAACATATTTGAAAGTTCATTTTGCATGCTTATTCAGAAAACATAATGCATGGATGTGCATAATACAATAATGAAAACAAACATAAAATAAACAACGAACGTTAAACGTTCTATAGCTTAAAGTAGCCCAACTATCCAATCTAATTACCCGAAACACACTATATCTCCAATTCCTCAATTTCACATACTTTCTTATGGTGTAGGCCAAACAAATCACGAATACTTACCTCGCGTCCGTTGCAATTGAAGCTCCGTCCACGAGCGTTATTCACCTATGGCAATTCACAACATTCGTCATTAAAATCGAGTCTAAACCATTGAGTTTCGAAAACTACAAACTCCTAGCTAAAGGAAATTTCCTAAAACTCTAATTTAACTCGTTGAAGCATTTTATCGAGCAATTCGAGCTCGTGAATTTCTAAACCTTAATTAATGGAGTTTTTAAAAACCTCCAACCACCCAAAACCTCAACAATCCTCATTAATTCAACTAACTCTTACCAACGACCATAAATACGCCCATTTGAACCATAATCCTAGTAAACCTATCAATTTCAAACCTTATTTCACGTTTTTAACAAAACCCTAAACGAACCCTAATCGTTTAAACTCTAGAAACTGAAATCTAAAGCTCCAAAACAGTAGATTCTTACTTAGGGTCAGGATTGAAGAAGAAAACGTGAAGAACAGAAGTCGATCGGAGAAGCTTCAATCGCCGGAAGAAGAAATTGCGTGAGGGGGAGAAAAATTCGCCTAAGTCTTCTGGAGAACGATTTTTCAGAATGAAAAATCGTGGAAGACATTTGCTTTTTAATAAAAGTTTGAGTGGTTAAATGACCATTTTGCCCTCCTTTGAATTTTCTATTTGTTTGTTCGCTTATTTTGTTAATTGATCTATCGATCCGTTTTCTTCAAATTTTCTTATTTCACCATAAATTCCAATCTATTATTAAGGCTCTATTAAAACTTTTCGTTCACAAAACGGACTTAATTTGATATATTTACAAAAATGTCATTATTTATTAGAATAATAAAATCTCGTAAAACCGGGTGTTACATGGGGGCTGCCAGCGCTCTTCTTGCTCTCCTTTTTGCGCGTTTATCGTTCCCAACGCCTTGGCTCATGTACTACTTCATAATTATTATTTGGTTGACTTACAAGGTGCACTCTAAACGTTTTTTTTTTTTTACTTCTACTCGTATTATTTTCTCAAAATACTCCATAATCATTATAATAGTAATGTAAAACATAAACTCGTCTTTGAATACAAGATTAAATTTTACTGGACATTCTTGAATGTTACATAATCAAAACCTCGATGTTTCTGTGAAGATTCGAATCGATTTGAATTCTAAAAATAGGACTCGCATTCCAACCTATGTCAACGATGACAAATTTAATGAGTTCGGGAGTGTGGTTCTATGTGGACTTCAAGGCACAGATTATGTCTTTTGACTACATTAAAACCAAACCAGTGCAGTAAAGCTTGTGCTATACACTAATTGCTAAACAAAATGACATTTATGGGTGTGTGTGGACCTTGTAATGGATTTTAGGAAGAAAGATGTATGAAAGGCGTTTTAGTCATTTTAGTCATTTACCTTAATTAAAAGGGTAGACAAGTGTTTTTTCCCTGGCTCGACAGCAAATGTGCTAGTTTTCTATAATTTCTCCAATAGGTTATCTTTCTTTAAAGGTATTCCATAAACCCCATTAAAACCTCTTTCTCAATCCTCTCTTTGCTGCAGCGGAAGAGACGACTCAGAAGAAGAAGCAGAAGCAGCCATGAGTCTTATTGCGGGCTCGTACGAGAGATTCATATGGGGTTTCAACCTCAAAAACCTCGTATCCCAACCCCAATCCCAGCCCCAAACCTTAGTCCCTCTCTTCTCCTACCCTTCCCACCTCTCCCCCATCAAAACCCTCGCCGCCGCTGGCCCCATCGCCGCTTCTGGTGGCGCCGACGATACCATCCACCTTTACGACGTTGCCAACGCATCCTCCCTCGGTTCACTCCATGAACACTCCGCTTCCATTACTTCTCTTGCATTCTTCACTCCCTCCCACCTCTCTTTCCCCCGCAACCTCGTCTCTGCTGCCGCCGACGGATCCTTGTGTATTTTCGAGGCCGATCCTTTCGTCCATCTGAAGACTCTCCATCCGCATAGAAAAGCTGTTAATGACGTCTCGATTCATCCTTCTGGAAAGCTGGCGTTGTCTGTTGGTCACGATGAGTGCTTGGCTATGATCAATTTGATTCAGGGGAGGAGGAGTTTTTATTGTAGATTAGGAAAGGAGTCGAGCCTGGTGGAGTTTGATCTCGCTGGGGATAAATTTTTTATGGTTGTGGAAGAGAAGGTGTCAATGCATGAAGCTGAAGATGCCCGATTGCTGTGCGAATTTGAAAGTCAAAAGCGGATCCTTTGTGTGGCACCGGCCGAGGTAAGGCTACTCAATTGACAAAATGTGCATCATGTTTCTGTGTTCAGCTTTGGATTTTATAGAATGGGTAGTGATAATAATACGAGTTGTAGGATTTTGTGTGAATTCTTCTTTTTTTACTTATATTTATTTTTGCTTACTGAATGGTGAAAATTATGATTTTTTCGTCGTTGTTTTACAAATAATAGATTGAATGTACTCTTTTTTTAATGTCTGTGTTGTCGAAAAATTTATTGGTTTAAAAAATGAACTAGATTGGCATGTATCTATTTGAAATTTATTAGCTAACTGATTGAATCTAGAGCATGGCCTCGTATTGGTTTTGAAAATCTGTTTGCAAGCAATGTCTCCAAACATATTTTCAAGAACTTCTCTATAGAAATAATCCATGGTTTCTCGAAACGGTCAAAAAGTGTCTCAAAAACTGTTTTTGTTTCTTGTTCAGAAAAATAAAATATTGTTTCCATTTCTTTTTCCTGATTTCATTTAGCAGTTTTTAGAAACACTTCTAACAAACCTATCCAAACACACCCTTGAGTTTTGTTTTCCTGCTGTTCCTGAAGTCGAGTTTAACTTTGACAGAATGGACTGCTGTTTACTGGTGGCGAGGACCGTAGTGTTACAGCATGGGATACAAAGAGTGGGAAGGTAGGATATTGTATTGGGGATGCTCATGCTGCTCGAGTAAAAGGCACTGTTGTTCTCACAAAAAATGTCGGATCAGTTGCTGATGATGCTCCATATTTAGTGGCATCAGCTTCATCAGATGGAGTAATACGCGTTTGGGATGTTCGTATGGCAGCTACAGAGAAGCCATCTCCACTAGCCGAGGCCAATACAAAATCGAGACTAACTTGCCTTGCAGGATCATCTCTTAAGTGTGAGTAATTTGCTTTTTATACAATTATAGATATATATATATATATTGTATAGCTTCAGATGTAATGTGTTTTCCATTTTTTTTCATCTTTTTACGACTGTGATTATCAGAGCTTTGAGTTTTTTAATATGGGATTTTATCAATATCATAGAGGCTTTTTTATGGAAACTGTTCTTCTAGGACAAAAAGAAATTCGAAGCAATTATTCTGAGGCAAAAAGATGAAAATGTTTTAATTTTTGTATAGAAGATATATTGTTTTTTTAAAATTGTTTCATGAAAACATGTTTGGTATGTAGTTTGGAGCTGTTTCCTATTAAAAAATGGATATCTTTGAAAACAGGGGACAAAGAAATGCCTTGCTTTCCAATGGTTTTTCACTTATTCTATTTGGTTTTATTAAACTACAACTGATCCTGAAAGTTTAGTTTGTTTGATGAAATTGGTTTATTTCTAACTATTCTAATATATGTTAATTAATTTTGTTTTATTAGCTTTGAAACAACAAAAGGTGGGAAACAATGTAAAGAAAGAGCAGCAGGATCCATCAGCATCAGCGATAGGTATGTAACTTTAAGGAAATACTTTTATAGTTGGGCAGAGATACTTTTTCAGGCATTCTCAAATGTAATCCTTTTATATCTGATGAATTCTCTTGGGTACTTTCTGTTTACCCGTTCTAAAAATTTTGATATTCTTAACGTTAATGTGTAGTTTAATATTATTATTCAATGTTGAAGATTTGATTCAATTATCTGCTCCTCTCTCTCTCTCTGATAGTTTGGTTTTTATATTTATTATAATTCAGTTTTTGTGAATAAATCTCGTACATATTTCAATTAAAAAAAAAAAATTTAAGGTGTTAAATGAGCGGGCTCGGCCGGATCAACACTGGCAAGCTCAGCTCGGATCAACTCATTTAACTTTGACTCGCGAGTTAGCTCAGGTTGAATTTTTTTTTTTTTTGTTTTTTTGAGCAAGCTCGGCTCGTTACTTATGTATGTTTGGTTCGTTTAGATGACTCAATTCGGCTCGTTTAGCATTGGTTCTCAAGTCAGTTTGGTTGAAATTTTTTTTAGTAGGCCTCGTTAAGCTCGCCTCGTTGACCTCACTAGGTTCAACTCTTCTAATTTGTACGGCTCGGTGAACAAGATTTTTTTAGACTCGACTTGCCTCTATTGGTACATTTGTCGTCTCTAGTGTCAACTAATGGTGAGGTAAAAAAAGAAAGCAGTAACTATTTCATCTTATCAAGTGTTCTGTAATTATAACACATCTTCCAAGCAGCCCCTATTGCAAATCTGATTTCTTCCTTCTCATCTCCATGATCGCTAACTCTATATTTCCTAACATACTATAAATGTCTTCGAATCTCGGATGCGTTCTATCCGCCACGCAAAACTCATGTACCAGACCATTAATCTCAAGCCAGCTACAGCCAGGTAGTTTCTTCAATCCTTCATTTTTAAGATAACTTCTCATTTTAGCAACTCCATCCCACTTTCCAGCAGCTGCATATATGTTTGAAAGCAACACATAATTTCCTGCATTTTTAGGCTCCATATTAATCAGCTTCTTTGCAGCAAGCTCTGCTACCTCTGTTTTTGAATGCAGCTTTGAAGCACTCAACAATGGCCCCCAAACTCTAGCATCTGGCTCGATCGGCATGCCTCCTACGAGCATCCGAGCTTCTTCTATATGTCCAGCTCTTCCTAAAAGATCAACCATGCAAGCATAGTGCTCTTTACTTGGTGGGCAGCCATAGATTTCAACCATTTCCTTGAAATACTCCTTCCCTTCTTCTACAAGCCCTGAATTAACACAAGCGGTCAATAACCCGAGAAACGTAACCGAATCTGGTTTTAAATTCAGCTTCTTCATCTGTTCGTACAATTCGAAACAACAGGACCAATTTCCATGTTTAGCATGAGCACTAATCATGGTATTGCACATTATTACATCTCTGCCATCGGCCTTCTCTTCGTCGAAAAGCTTCTGAGCCATTTCAATCCACCCACATTTAGCATAGCTGAGGAGAAGAGCTGTGTTGATGGCGGAAAGAGAATCGAGGCCTAATTTCAAGGAATACCCATGCAAGTATTTCACTTTCTCTAATGCCCCTACACTTACAAATGCAGGCAGGATGTTAAGAACTGTCACGAAATCAGCTTTAGTTCCACTCGATATCATTTCTGAGAAGAGAAATAAAGCATTCTGAGACTCATTGCAATTGACATATCCCTTTATAATTGCACTCCAAGAAATAACTGTCTTGTTCTTCAGTGAATCAAAGATCTTTCGTGCTGAATCTAATTCGTTGCATTGACAATACATGTCGATGAGAGAATTACGAACTGATATTTGATCGTTCGAACCGTTTCTCACCCCTTGAGCATGCATCTCTTTGCCCCACTTGACATATTTCATCTGTGTTATAGAAGAAATAGCCGGAAGTGAAGTGTAGAAATCAGTTTTAATCAATGATCTCCCCATGCATTTCACTAGTTCCAGGCATTTCCATGGCTTCCCGTTCTGAGCATAGGCCGAGATCATTATGTTCCAAACAACTAGATCCCTTTCAGGCATTTTATCAAACAGCAACCTTGCATCTTCTACACTGCCCAACTTTGTATACATTGACACGAGTGCAGTGTTTACAAACAGATCCTCAACACAACGGCTCATAATTACAAAAGCATGAACAGCTTTTCCTAGACTAATTGAGTCTAAATCAACGACTTTCTTAATTAGATTAATCAAAGTAAACCTCGTAAAAATTTCATCTGGATTTCCATTTTGCGAGCCCCCATAATACGAAGAACTAGACCAATTTAAGCCTCTCTCGGACATTTTATCGAACATTTCTCGGTCATATTTTTCATACATGTCGTCCAAAGCACTTGTTACTACATCGAACGACTCAAAACCCAGCTTAACCAAAGTTCCATGAACCACTTTCCCATTTTCGAAAAATGAAAACCTCGAACAAGATTTCAGTATGAAAGCGTACGTTTCTTCATCTGGGTATATGTTCTTTCTCGTCATTTCCTGGTAAAACGAAAGGGTTCTCTCAAAATCCCCATACCTTGACAAATTTCTCAGAATCGCGGTGTACAGAGCTGGATTTGGATCGATAATGGAGGTGAAAACTAGTTGGGAAAGATTGAGAAGGCCGAGGTTGGCATAGCAGTTGATGAGTTGGGAGGCGAGAGATGGATTCTGATGAAGGCCGTGGAGGAAGAACCTGGAGTGGATTTGTTCAAGTTGTGTGCGTGTGCTGCAGAGACCGAAGAGAGAGGATAAAGCGCTGAGAGGTCTTGTTTGGAAGAGGAGAAAACGATGGAAAATGACAGGAAAATTGATGCAGCCGAAGGAGTTTTTTGACAGCAGAGAATGAAGCATGCTAAGCAGAAGATTTTACAGGCATCTTTGATCTCAGGGAACGTTAGGTTTATGATTTCAGTAAAAAAATGACCCGAATTAACACATCATGTATTTCAAAACCAGAGCACAAACACTTCATGCAAGTTCCATAGTTCCCAAGTTACAAAACCTGTAAAAACCTAAGATAACATGTCCAAAATTACACGTTAAGATATCGATAGATAAAGAGAGCGTACACCCATGTATATATGATGAGATCGGCAATTCGAGTAGAGTATTTAGCTCTTTCATTTCATTAAGCACTTGGTACATCAAAATCTACTCCTCCAATGGTTGATGGAATTGCCAAGAGAGAAATTAGAAAAGATTTGTGAATGGAACCATGACCTTCCTATTATTGAAGCGTGTAATTATTTGGTGTTATGTGCCAACAAGCAAATTTAATGAAATAAATTATGTTGATTAATTTTTATATTGGCATTATGATATGCTTTATAAAGTTCATGCAAATTCATTAGTTATGTATGCAAATTTTATATTACAATATATATTGTATAAATGTGGGATATGATATAAAGAGTAATAGTCTAAATAAGTCATTTGCTTAAATTTAAAGAATAAAATTTTCAAGTAATATAAAGTCATAAATATAGTTCATTCATTTAAGAATGTACAGTGAGGTAAGTTGAAATGTTTGATATAATATGATTATAGAGAATTCAGCCAGATGTCATTATATTATTCTTATAATTTTTATTAAACTAAAAAATAATTAGTTTTACATAATGATGATCATATATATATGATCTTATTTCATTGTATTTAGTAAACTCTTATTTTATATTAATTTATTATTTGATTTACTCAGTTAAGTTTCGTACAAAATACATTACATAAACCTTGTATTTTGTAATAAATTAAACGAGTAGTTGAGAATGTTAACACTGATATAATGAAATTCATTATATAAGATTTCATTGTTTGTTATTTAAGAAATTAATGATTAGCACGTAAATTTATAAATATTATAAACTAATTATTTAATTAAAAACTAATATTAGTCAAAGATAAAATTATAATATGAGAAGTTAACGGATTTTAAACTTAGCTTTATTACGATTTTTAATAGAGAATCAACGTATATGTAATGACTAATCAATGAACAGTATTTTGAGTAAATATACTTTATAGTTGTAAGAATGCAATTATATGTATTTAGTAGAATTACTCTTAGAGTTATTGATTGCGTTAATTAATATAAAAAATTTATGTTAATTAATAAATATTATTGGTGCTTAGAACTATAAATCCATCGTTCTCTCCATTAGTTTCTATCACTATTCAAATATAGAAATCATACGAATAAACATATAAGTGATTAATTATGATTGATCATTTACAAATAGGGGTTTGAATTTAAATTTGAAGAATCTCATTAGATGAGATATTATCTTCACATTCCATTGAAGTTTATCGGAGAACAAACAATCAAATTAGATTTTGGAAATCTAGTATTAAATTAAGTTTGAAGAATCTCATTAGATAAGATTATATCTTCATTAGAAATATAAGTTAATGAGATTCTTCAAATTTGGTTTTTTGGTTTGATAGTAGTTCTTGGACAAACTTAGATTTCACAAAATTTAAGGATATATATCAAAATGAACCCTGAAGTATAAGGGTGTTTTCAACTGATACATTGAGCTTTTAATTTCATCAATTGACATCTATTTTGAGTCGTTATCAATGGACAGCCTCACGTTAAGTAGGGGTGTGTATTTGTCGGTTCTACCGGATTTGAACTGAAACTAGTAGGCACTTCAAATGGAAAGGAACCGATAATCGAACCGAAGCTATTGGTTCGATTTCGGTTTGTCAAGTTATTTTTTATATAAAAAAATTAGGTAGAATAAATCGATACATAATATCCGCTTCAAGCCTTTAACTATTCCTCCAATATTGGAACCTATCTCTATCTATATTAGTTGATGTAAAATCTGCAAAATGTAGTTGACAAACCAATTAGGTAAAATAAATTAGGAATATAAAATGAAAAGAAAACAAAAATGTAAAACACACATGTTCAACCTTGTCAGTATCATCCATTGAATAAATAATGTTGATAGATTGATGTTTTGATGTCCGAATCCAGCTTTGAGTGCAAATAAGTGCCTCGAAAGTCATTGGGGACAAAAAACTACAAAATGAATCAAGTACACGTCATCCACTACTAAAAGCTAACTCTGAAGCAACTGTTAAAATGGAGATAACCATTACATCCTTTGTCATTTTACTAAATAGTGAAAATTTTAAAGAATTCGATTTTCACCATGCTAGAATATCACTTTTATTTGAAAAACTTTTATAGCTCTTCAGATAAAGATTGATCAACTTCAGTCTTGTTATTTAAAACGTCATGCTCATTATGACGATTACAAAACATCTCATATACTTTATTGTGAGCCAAACTACTACTTTGTCTCATCATGGTAGAAGTTGTTCCAACTGTAATACCATGAATTTTCTTATCATGTAATTGTCCCTGAAATTTTATGATACAGAACTTAAACGTAATGCAAAGAATATTTTACGAAGTAGTATTTAATGATAAAAGGGGATTGGAATGAGAAGATGAGAAAATGGAGAGTCAAATTCAAATTAAGCAAAGTTGAGGAGAGTTAATTATGATTAAAACAAATTAACCATAAAAATTTACTTAATCTTCTTCTTCTACACCAACAATTATACTAGAATTATCTTTTGAAATTTCAAAACCCAAATGAGATTTATACTCGAGATATAATCTTTCAATCACAATTTCTACTTATATCACCAAATCATTTGTCTTCTCATTATCAACCAACATGGTGAAATAATGTTTCAAAAACTCTGTTTACATCTAAGATCTAGTACAATTACAACATACGTCAACAAATTGATTTTATCACAACTATCTCAATATTTGTAACGTCCCGAGTTTTCTAAACCCGGTTCGCTACTCATAACCCGAATATGACTAAGAAACTTTGAACCAAATTTAAAATTTCGCTCGAAAGTTAAAATTTGATATTTTCTAAAACCTCGAAATATTTAAAAAAAAACTAGCAGCGGAAATTGTTTAAGCACAATAGAGTTAAACAAAACTATATAAAAAGAAATGTTTGAATAATCGGTTGGAACGTTAAGAAACAATCGGCCAAAGGAAGTAAGGGTTTAAATCGTGTAATACTTGAAAAGTTACAGAAGTCAAACATATCTACCGCTGAGCAAAGTCAACGGAAGAGGCCGAAACAGAAACCAGAAGGCTTTCCTGGTGACAAAGCGACAGAACTTTGGCTACATCATCCAGTCACTAAACGACAAACACTTCCTACATCAACCGGTGATACAGCCATCAACCGGTCACAAAATGACAAAACACTTCCTACACCCACCGGTGACGTCAGCCATCATCCGATCGACTTTAACATACATCCACCGGTGACGTCAGTCGGATGATTCATTCATCCGATCGACTTTAACTTACATCCACCGGTGACGTCAGCCGGATGATTCATTCATCCGATCGACTTTAACATACATCCACCGATTAACTTTATTTGCCGATGGTTGAACTTACAGATTTCACTCAAAACATCCAAAATAACCTGACCCTAAATAACATCTGAATTCCAACAAGTGACCATTTAAAACCAACATTTGTATTCTGAACCTATAAAATCCCGAACCAACAGATTGTAATAAAATCAAGTCGGATTTTTCATATCAGGGGACAACTTAGACATTCTAGACCCTTCAGAAAGGTTAGACACTGACAACATTAAAATCACGTTTCCCTTGACACAGAAGGAAATCCCAAGGATATAAAACATCAAATAGCTACTGTCATTAAATCTTGAATACTCATCAAATAACCACTTAACTACTGAAACTTCACCTACAGATAAATGTTAAACCGCCTCATCAGGACACCAAAGTGCGACATGAATGTGCTCCAACAGCTTCACATATTCTTTAGTAAATTCAGAGAACTCTCCAGTGGTTACCTCAGCACCTACATCACAAAACTCATCTATTAGCCTAATGCTAAATAAGTAAAGCATTATGAAATGAAATGCTGAAACGCTAAAACATAAATTCCTAAACATGCAGTTTCTACTTTCTCGTCTCAGTTGCATTCACGTTCATTAATAACTGATCTGATCCCTTGTTTCCCTTGGGAGTGGGATCAATCCTCCCAATGTTATACATCCTCTACTCGATTAAGGGGCGGATGAATTCCCTTAATAGCTGATCTGATCCCTCAGTTCCCTTGGGAGTGGGATCAATTCTCCCAATGTAATAATAAATCCACTACATCAGTTAAGGGGCAGATTAATTCCCTTAATAGCTATCACAACACGTTATGTTCATGCCTTGCCATAACATTTCATGTAAATTCATTTTCGTATTTCTTCAAAAACATGATGCATGACATAAAGAAAACACTCAAACATGCATAAACCTACTGTTTTGTGATGTAGGCCCGAAGGCACATACATTACTTCACTTACCTGGATTCCCCGAGAGTTCCTGGTTATGAGCTACTTCGGGATTCTGTTCACCTAAATCACAAACAGAGCATTAAACTTCATTTCCAAACTATCTAGAAATCTAAGGAGCTAGTTCAGCATTTTTGTTTATCTAGCATTCCCGATTCCATACTATACCCCAAACGAAATCCCGTATTCACAGCGGTTCCAAAAAGGCATACATTGAAATCCTTTAGCTACCTAGGCACTAAAACAGCAAGCGGTTGAATCAAAACTCACCTTGGTTGGATGAAATCGGAGGGGAAATCGCCTAGAGGGAGTCTGCTGAAGAGCTGTTGGCCGAGAGAAAAAGATAATCAGAATGGTGGCGGCTACAGTGCATTTAACCCCAAATTCTCTTTCTTTAAATACGTTATCCACTTTTAATTTCTATTTACCCTTTTGCCCTTGAATAGACTTTAACTAACCTAATCACCTTTTTCTCCTAATTCTTCATAAAATTAGCACACCATAGTTTGATAAATTAAATTTGGTTTAATGGGACCGGGTGCTGTAACACCCGGTTTTCATCGGGTTTTCGATTTTCTGCATATGAATGTCATTTTCGTAAATATATCAAATTAAGTCCGTTTTACGAACGGGAAGATTCGTTAGAGCCCTAGTAATTAATGAGAAATTTTAGAAGAATAAGGAAATTTCAGAAATCCAAATTGACAGCATAACGCCCAAGTGTTCGATTTCCGCTATAAGTGGTAATTTCGTAAATAATCGAAATATGTCCGTTTTGCGAATCGAGACTTTTAATGGAACCCTTATGATTTATAGGAATTTTAGGGGAAAGATGAGAATTTTTGGAATCTCAATCGATGGTGAAACGGTAAAGTTTCCGTTTTTGCCCTATAGCGATTTAATTCGTAAAAATAGTAAATTAAGTCCGTTTGATGAACGGAGAGTTTTATTAGAGCCTTAATAATAAGTTGGAATTATTGGAGAAATAAGAAAATTTTAGAGAAACCGAACCGATAGTCGAACAATAGAATAAACGAAATGTTGAAATGAGGGACGGACTTGTAATTTACCAATCTAATTCAATTAAAAGGCAAAACTCCCCTCATTTCTTCTCCAGCCCTTGACGAAAATCGCAGAGCATTCCTCCTTGGCGATTTTTCTTCTCCAACGTCGATTCTCCTCTCTTTCAACGACTCCTCCACCAATCGAGCCGAGTTCTTCACTATTTCTTCTCCAAGCGGCATTCTAGGTAAGGTTCTAAGCTTTCAGAACTTTAGATAGCGATTTTTAGAGTTTAAAACAATTAGGGTTTGTTAGGGTTTTCGTTGAAAATAGGAATCGACGTTTGAAATCGATAGGTTGAACTTGTTATGCCTCAAATAGACGTATTGGTTATTATTGGAGCTTAGTTCATCGAATTGTAGAATTGTATTTGAGATTTAGTTAACTTGGAGCTTAAAAACCTCCATTAATGGAGTTTGGTGAATCACGAGCACGAGTTGCTCGATGAAATGCCTCAAGGAGATGTTTTAGAATTCTAGGGAGTTTCATTTAGTTAGGAGATAATGATTTTGGAGTTTGGTTATTTTAGACTCGAATTAATACGTATATTGTGGAATGTTATAGGTGAACAAGCACTTGTGGACGAAGCTCGGTGAACAACGGACGCAAGGTAAGTCTCTGTGACTTGTTTGGCCATCTAGGCCTACACCGTACGAATTGAGTCGATCGAGGATATTGGAGATGCGTCCGGGTAGTTTAGAAAGGGTAGTTAGAATTATGGCTTGTTATGTTGTAAGTTGTCACCTTATTATTGTATGTTTCTACTCGTTATACGTTGTTTATAGCACGACATTTGTTCATGCATCATTGTTTCAAAAACGAACATGAAAAACGAATTTCTATGCATGTATTTACAAATGAAAAAGGTAAACGAATGGAACGATGGTCACGTCGGTGGTGGTGGTTCAGACATGGCTGTCGGATGAAGCATGTCTTCCCCCCGGTTAGATACGAGAGGCTATCCAATCGCAGGATGTGCCGCTCCTATCTAGTGAGAGAGAAGCCCCGGTGACAAGAAATGAACTGAAATGAAAGAAATGAAAACGATGCATAGTTTAAATCAGCATACGCATAGCATTCATGTGCATTCACTTAGATTTACTGAGCCTCTAGCTCACGTGTTTAATTCTATGGTGTAGGTGATTTTGAGACAGGTGAGGAAGAAGTCCCTCCGCCTGAAGAATGAGCATGTTGAGGGAGGAGGCCCGTGGGAGTGCGCTGGCAGTCGGGGCGTGATTTTGACCCGTGGGGACTCACATAGGTACTTTGGGTTGTTTTGCATAGAAAATGTTAGAATATTATAGGTTGTTGGGAATCTAGATAGTTAATAGAAAGTGTTTTGAGAACTTGAATGTATTTTGTAAAGTTTTACTGGTTGTGAAAACAGGAGGATATGTTGAACTTTTAAATGGAACCACGCAATTTGTTTTGAGAAATTTGTAATGTTTTAAATGTGTTTTTAGTCAAATTAGTGGTAAGTGGTAAAGTGGGGAAAGTAGAAGTGTGTTTTTGTGAAATGTGTAATTGATGAATGATGAAGGAAAGAAAAAGGGAAGATGTGGTGTGTGTTTTGTATAGTGTAATGTCATGTGTGTGTTGTGTGAGTCGTGTGCAGGGCGTGAGAGAAAAGGAAGGAGTCCAGAGAGTTTGGCGTACGGGCGCGGGTCGAGTGGCGCCGGATCGCAGACTTCTCTGGTTTTCCAGAGAAGTTGGCGCCCGGGCGCAGGAAGGGCTGCGCCCGAACGCAGGCGCCCAACAATGGGGCGCACAGTCGGCCAAGTGATGGCCGACTGTGCGGCCATGCAGGGCACGCTCGGGCGCCTGTTCTTAGGCGTCCGTGCGCCCCTCAAATTGCTGGGACAAAATCCCTTTTTACCCCCTGGCCGATGATTTTTAAATAATTTTTAATAGTTTTAAATATTGTTTTATATGGTTCAAGTTTAATTCAAATCGCTTTAACTATATCGAAGGACTTTCCAAACGGTTTCCAATTTTTAGAAAGATTTTTAACGAGATTAATTCCGCCTAAACAGTTGAAAGATTAAATAGAGAATTTGCAATCGAAAAAGAAAAATTTGTACGGTAAAAAAATCAGGGTACGGGTAAGGGTCGTTACAGGTGCTACAATCTACCCTCCTTAAAATAATTTTGTCCTCAAAATTCAGTACCTGAATAATTCTGGATATTGGTCCATCTTGTCTTGCTGGCGCTCCCATGTTATCTCCTCTATGTTCTGGTTATGCCATAAGACTTTCACCACTGGGACCTCTTTGTTACGCAATACCTTCACTGCATAGTCCAGGATCCTTACTGGTTTCTCCTCATAGGTAAGGGTAGGATGAACTTCAATACTCTGCTGTTCCACAATCTGAGATGGATCTCTAACACACTTCTTCAGCATGGAAACATGAAACACATTATGGATTCCCTCTAAAGAAGCTGGTAGCAGTAATTGATAAGCTGACTTCCCAATTCTTCTCAAGATTGAGAAAGGTCCAATATATCTGGGGTTCAACTTACCCCTCTTACCAAATCTCACAACTCCTTTGAAAGGTGACACCTTAAGGAAAACTTCATTACCAACATTAAATTCTAGTTCTCTTCGTCTCTTGTCCGCATAGCTTTTCTGCCGGCTCTGAGCTGTCAAGATTCTTTGTCGGATAAGAGCAATCTTCTCCACTGTCTGCTGCACAATGTCAGGACCAATCAATTGTGCTTCCTCAACGTCATCCCGATATAATGGAGATCTGCACCTTCGTCCATATAATGCCTCGTATGGTGCCATGCCTATTGTTGCCTGGAAACTGTTGTTATAAGAAAATTCAACCAAGGGCAAGTATTTGCTCCATGAACCTTGAAAGTCTAGCACACATGCACGGAGCATATCCTCTAATGTTTGGATGGTTCTTTCGGACTGTCCATCAGTTTGAGGGTGAAAAGCTGTGTTAAAACTAAGCTGTGTTCCCATAGCCTTGTGCAAACTTTTCCAAAACTTAGAAGTAAATCTAGTGTCTCGGTCTGATACTATGGTGTTTGGAACTCCATGCAGTCTAACAACTTCATGCACATACAACTCAGCCAGTTGATCCATCGAGTATGTTATCTTCATTGGCAGAAAGTGAGAGGATTTGGTTAAACGATCAACTATTACCCAAATTGCATCGTGACCCTTTGCTGTTCTAGGTAATCCTATAACAAAATCCATCATTATTTGTTCCCATTTCCATTCGGGAATTGGTAAGGGTTGTAATGTTCCTGCAGGCCTTTGATGTTCAGCTTTAATCTGTTGACATATCAAGCACGATCCAACATACTCGGCCACACTTCTTTTCATACTCGGCCACCAATAATGTTGCTTGAGATCTTTGTACATTTTCGTGCTTCCTGGATGAACAGAGAGTCTAGAGGTATGTGCCTCAGATAGGATTTCCCTTCTAAGTTCGGTATCAGTCGGAACAAACCATCTATTCCGAAACTTGAGAATTCCATCAACAGAACAATTGAAATCCGACTTATCTGTAGAGTCCATGCACAACTTATACTTATTGCATTCAGTGTCGATCCTTTGAGCTTCCTTTATTTTCTCCAAAATAGTAGGCCTTAACGATATGGCTGAAATCATGGCGGACACACTAGATACAGCTTCCAAGTTAAATCTTTGGAATTCTGTCTCTAAAGCTATCGGTATGTCTAGAATCAATGTAGAGACTGAAGTCGTCACTCTACTCAAAGCATCAGCCACTACGTTCGCCTTGCCAGGGTGGTACTTAATCTCGAAATCGTAGTCTTTGACAAACTCTAACCATCTACATTGTCTCATATTTAGCTCTTTCTGTGTGAAGATATACTTCAGACTTTTATGATCTGAAAATATCTCACAAGTTTGTCCATACAAGTAATGCCTCCAAATCTTAAGTGCAAATACCACAACAGCTAATTCTAAGTCATGTGTAGGGTAATTCTTCTCATGTGTTTTCAATTGTCTAGAGGCATAAGCGATTACTTTACCATTCTGCATTAACACACAACTAAGACCAATTTTGGAAGCATCACAATAAATACTAAATTTACCATCCTCAACTGGAAGGGTTAAAATTGGAGCATTGATCAGTTTCTGTTTCAAGGTCTGGAAACTATGCTCACATTTATCAGTCCATATATACTTCACATTTTTCCTTGTTAACCTAGTAAGGGGTGTTGCAATTTTTGAGAATTCTTCAATGAACTTCCTATAATATCCTGCTAACCCAAGGAAACTCCTAATATCAGTAGCATTCTTTGGTTGGGGCCACTCCTTAACTGCCTAAACCTTGGCTGGATCGACAGATATTCCATCTCCAGAGATCACGTGACCAAGAAAGTGAACTCTGTCCAACCAAAACTCACACTTGGAAAACTTAGCATAAAGTTGGTACTGTCTAAGTACTCCTAACACCAAGCTCAAGTGCCTTGCATGCTCATCCTTAGTACGTGAATAGATCAGAATATCATCAATAAACACTATGACAAACTTATCCAAATATTCATGAAACACTCTATTCATGAGATCCATAAAGGCTGCTGGTGCATTTGTCAATCCAAAGGACATAACCAAAAACTCATAATGTCCATATCTTGTACGAAAGGCTGTCTTAGGAATATCTTCAGACTTAACTCTCAGTTGGTAGTAACCTGACCTCAGGTCAATCTTAGAGAAAACCCGTGCACCCTTGAGCTGATCAAATAAATCATCAATTCTCGGCAGTGGATACTTGTTCTTAACAGTTAGCCTATTCAATTCTCTATAGTCTATGCACATACGCATTGATCCATCTTTCTTTTTGACAAAAAGGACAGGTGCACCCCATGGTGAAAAGTTAGGGCGTATGAACCCTTTCTCTAACAAATTCTCTAACTGCTTCTTCAATTCCTTAAGTTCTGTTGGTGCTAGTCTATATGGATTTTTAGACACAGGTTCGGCGCCGGGGAATACATCTATAACAAATTCAATTTCTCTATCTGGTGGCAAGCCAAGAAGGTCATCTAGGAATACTTCTGGAAAATCTTGGACAACTAAAACATTTTTGGGGCTTGATTTTTCTACTAGTTGTGTATCTAAGACATTAGCCAAAAAGCACAAATACTCTCTGCATGGGGAGGGTCTACAATCGACAGAAGTCATCACAGTCATTTCCTTACTCTTCTTCAGAGCTTGGAAGGTATGGTTTAAACCACCAGGGGATTGAAAACTAACAATTCCAGTCCTACAATCTATTGTGGCATAATGCTTAAACAACCAATCCATTCCTAGGATTACATCAAATCCCATTATGTCCATAATAATGAGATCGGCGGACAAATTCTTATTTCCTACTAATACAACACTATCAGGCATCACTTGGTTAGAGTGCATGCGCTCACCAGAGGGTAAAGCAACATTAAACACATGTTCAGTAGGGGTAAGCTTTACATCTAACTTATCGGCAAATGCCGATGCTATGAATGAATGTGTTGCACCAGAGTCTATCAATGTAAAAACGGGTAAAGAGTTGACCAGTATAGTACCTGACACAACAGCAGGCTGTTCATCTTCGCCCGACTCCACCATGGAGAATATCCTCGGCTTTATCTTAGCAGGGCTACTCTTTAAGACCGGGCAGCCTCTGTTAAGGTGACCAACCTTGCCACAGTTGAAACACCGTGTGATCCTGGGCCTCGGGCAATCCCTGAAGGCGTGTCCAACTTCTTCGCAATTGAAACACTTTCCCGAACCCAACCTGCATTCACCCAGGTGACTTTTTAGACACTTCGGGCACTGGGGATACTTCTTGTTATCCGGTACCTTCCTCCCTGATCCTTGGCTACTCTAGCCTTCATTTGGCCTCTTCATTCCTCTCTGTTGTTGGGGTTGGACGAACTTTCGCGGGGCTTTCTTCGGTCCCAAACATTTCATTTCAGCTTCCTCCACCTCCAAGGCTATGGACACAACCTCGTTGAAGGACAAGCCTTTAATACCTGTAAACTTAACTCATCTCTGGCTTCAATCCTTGCATAAACTGAAACACTTTGTCTTCATTCCTATGTACAAGATGTCTAGCAAATCTTGACAAGGATTCGAATTGTCTGCTGTACTCTGCCACCAACCCCGTTTGCTTCAGCTGCATGAACTCTATTTTCTTTGCGGTTTGAACAGTGCTACTAAAATATTTATCATAGAAAATGTCCTTAAATTGTGACCAAGTCATCGCCAAAACGTCGGTGGTGGTCTCAATTGTCTCCCACCAAAGTTGTGCGTCACCAGCCAGATGAAATGTTGCCAACGTGACCTTTTCTCCTTCACCAACATTGGCACACCTAAACATATTCTCAACCTTCCTCAGCCATTCCTCAGCAATTATCGGGTTGGGCGACTTTCCATCGAATGTGGGTGGTTGCAGTCTGCGGAATCTGTCCCCCGTATGCTCATTGTCATAGCCCGAGTTAGCACTTCCTTGTGCTTCTCGGTTCAATAACACTCCTAACTGGTCAGACTGTTGTCGCACTATGTCAGTCTGCTGACGCACCAATTCCGTCAGCTGCCTAATTACACTAGAGTCCTCCTCCTATCTCGGAGTTGGTATCTCTCTTGGTAGTCTTGGTCTTCCTGGTCGTCTAGCCATTTTGCTATATTCCTAGACAAGGTTAAATACTCTCATAAATATCTAATAACTAAGGTTAAAATAAACACTTACAGTTGTTGAAGTACTTCCATGCGTCGGTTGGCACTGATGAGTAATCTTTTGAACGGTTTAACAAAATGTCTCTGATACCATAATATAACGCCCCGAGTTTTCTGAACCCGGTTCGCTACTCATAACTAGAATATGACTAAGAAACTTTGGACCAAATTTAAAATTTTGCTCGAAAGTTAAAATTTGACATTTTCTAAAACCTCGAAATATTTTAAAAAAAACTAGCAGGGGAAATCGTTTAAGCACAATAGAGTTAAACAAAACTATATAAAAAGAAATGTTTGAATAATCGGTTGGAACGTTAAGAAACAATCGGCCAAAGGAAGTAAGGGTTTAAATCGTGTAATACTTGAAATGTTACAGAAGTCAAACATATCTACCGCCGAGCAAAGTCAACGGAAGAGGCCGAAACAGGAACCAGAAGGCTTTCTTGGTGACAAAGCGACAAAACTTTGGCTACATCATCCGGTCACTAAACAACAAACACTTCCTACATCCACCGGTGACGTCAGCCATCAACAGGTCACAAAACGACAAAACACTTCCTACATCAGCCGGTGACGTCAGCCATCATCCAATCGACTTTAACATACATCCACCGGTGACGTTAGCCGGATGATTCATTCATCCGATCGACTTTAACTTACATCCACCGGTGACGTCAGCCAGATGATTCATTCATCCGATCGACTTTAACATACATCCACTGGTTAACTTCATTTGCCGATGGTTGAACTTACAGATTTCACTCAAAACATCCGAAATAACCTGACCCTAAATAACATCTGAATTCCAACAAGTGACCATTTAAAACCAACATTTGTATTCTGAACCTATAAAATCCCAAACCAACAGATTGTAATAAAATCAAGTCGGATTTTTCATATCAGGGGACAGCTCAGACATTCTAGACCCTTCAGAAAGGTTAGACACTGACAACATTAAAATCACGTTTCCCTTGACACAGAAGGAAATCCCAAGGATATAAAACATCAAATAGCTATTGTCATTAAATCCTGAATACTCATCAAATAACAACTTAACCACTGAAACTTCACCTACAGACAAATGTTAAACCGCCTCATCAGGACAACAAAGCGCGGCATGAATATGCTCCAACAGCTTCACATATTCTTTAGTAAATTCCGAGAACTCTCCAGTGGTTACCTCAGCACCTACATCACAAAACTCATATATTAGCCTAATGCTAAATAAGTGAAGCATTATGAAATAAAATGCTGAAACGCTAAAACATAAATTCCTAAACATGCAGTTTCTACTTTCTCGTCTCAGTTGCATTCACGTTCATTCATAACTGATCTGATCCCTTGTTTCTGTAACACCCCTAATACTGTACCCTTATTTTACCCGTATAAATTTTTCATTTTCATTTTTGTACTTATTTCTTTCCTCTACTTTAATTAAAACCTTATGCGGAATTTAAACTATGGTTGAAATCGGAACTGAATCGGAATTAAAACTGAACCTTAAATGCATTTAAAACAAATCTTTATTAGAACTTAAAAGAAAACCTTTAAAAGAAAACTTTAAATTAAATTAAACAAGTGGGAGGGCAGAATTGGAACTCTGTCCTCAAAATGAAACAGGCGACCGATCTCTGCACTGCAGCAGAGATCGATCGCTGCCATGCATTACAGCAGGGGCGATCGATCTCTGCTGCAGAGCAGAGATCGATCGCTGCTAGCTGTGCAGCAATCCGATCGCTGCTAACTATAGCAGCGATCGATCTCTGCTCTGCAGCAGAGATCGATCGCTGCAAGCATGCAGCGATCCCTTCTCCCTTTCAGACTTCAAACCTCTAACACTTCGCATTTCACAAACAGCGACCGATCTCTGCATTGCTGCAGAGATCGATCGCCGCACACTTTCAGTGCAACGATCAGTGAAAACTTCAGCGACCACTTCAGCGACCACCTCCTACTTCAATCGACTTCACTTTTCTTTACACTGCTCTCTGGAATTCCAGAGAGCAAACACTTAACAATACTCTCTGGAATTCCAATTCCAGAGAGCGATTCATGCTACTGGAAACTCTCTGGAACCTGATTCTAGAGAGCAAACATTACTTAATTTAACACCCATTTCTTCCAATAACATCGACCAACTTTACAGCGGACTTTGCGAAATCCGACTGCGTGGATGCATCTAAACATCGAGCATAACCGTATCAACCTAAAACCAATCAAAACATTTCCATAACATTCATTAAACAGTTTAAACCAAAACATTTTACATACAATTATCAAAACGTTATCTAATCCCTATCCAGATCCAAACAACCTAAATATTCTATACAATCATCAACTCAAAACATCCCAAAATAACCCCAGAGTCCAGACATACATCCCCACGGGTCAGAAAGCGCCTCGACTACATAGCGCACTCCCACGGCCGTCATCCATCAACTGCATCAGACGGAGGAACGCCGTCCTCACCTGGTTCGATATCACCTAAGAGGTTACCTACACCATACAGACACATATGAGATATTGAAATCTCAGTAAGCTACGTAAATGCAGATGCATGCGTGCGTATGCCATTCAGAAATCATGCTCAGATTCAGATTACAGATACAGAATTACAGATTACAGATTCATTACGTCACAGACAGACAGAATTGTCACCGAGACCTCGACCCACTAACCCAAGGGGGCCCGTCCGGCGGTTGGACTACCCCGTGGGGTTAGAGAGGGGGGGGTACACGCTTGCAACACGCACAGCCGTGCCTGAGCCCCATCTCGCGTGACCAGAAACAGACAGATTACGTTTATTCATTCAGATTTCGTTACAGATTTCATTTCAGATATACGTTCCTTTTCTTAAAAACACGTGCAGAAATTCCTTTTCATGACTTTCGAAAATCGTGATGCATGAACAGTTCATATCAGCGGAAAGTAAACAGACAACGTGCATACATTCATGGCAGTAAAGCAGAACCTATAAACAACTAACCTAACTACCCAACCAGAGTAACATAAAACAAACAGTTCCTCGAGTATTCCCGAGATGACGACGAAGTATGGTGCAGACCTTTGGGTCAAAGTAAGTCACGAAAACTTACCTCGAGCGCGCTGGATCTCAAGTTTCGTCTACGAGAGTCGGGTGTCTGAGAAAAATACGACATTCACAGTTAAAACCAATTTAAACTATAAATGTCCAAATCTCAAAACTTAGCTAAAGAATTCTCCTAAATTCTTCACTTAGCTAATTAAAGCTTTTCGAACATTAATTATAGCTCGATTATCCAAATTAACGAGTTTTCCCCTAAAACCCGAAATTTACCAATTTATAACTTTTTCGCAAATCGACTTTTCTTCGTCCAATAACGTTCAATACGTTCAATATATACGTAATTATAGCTAACCTATTAATTACGAAGCCTAAATCGCGTTTTTAACGGAAAACCTAATTTAAACCCTAACCCTAAATCGAACTAAAACTCGAAACAAACGCTCAGAGATTGAAGCTACATACCGAGAGTAGCGAGAGGAGGAGAAACTGTGAAGAAATCAGAACGAACGGAGGTCGGATCGTTGGAAGTCGTCGGCGGCCGAGAGAAGAAAGCCTTCTCTGTTCGTGCGATCCAGAGAGAAAAGAGAGAAAGAGAGAAAGTGAGGGAAAAGAAATGTTTTGTGATGTTTTATAAAATGGATTTGCAAATTACCATTTTGCCCTTAGCTCTTGTTTCGTCCTTCGTTTCATTAATCGTCCAACGATTCGGATTCTCGAAAACTCCATATTTTGCCAATAACTCATATTCATCACCAGGGCTTTATTAAAACTGTCCGTTCGAAATTTGGACTTCATTCACTATTTTTTACTAAAACGTCATTTAATTTACGATAGTGGTAATTACTCGGAATATAGTGTTTGATCTCCGAAAATTTCCGTAAATTCCTTAAAATTCTAATTAATCGCTAGGATCGTAATGACGTTTTCTTTTCGTAAATCGGACCTGATTTGACATAATTACAAAAATGCCAATAACAATATAATAATAATATAATCAAAGATCCGTACAAACCGGATATTACATTCTACCCTCCTTATTCAGAATTTTGTCCACAAAATTAATTTACACAAACAGATCAGGATACTTAGTCATCATATCCTGCTGTCTCTCCCAGGTAGCCTCTTCCACCTCGTGATTCCGCCATAGAACTTTGACTAGCGGAATTTCTTTGTTGCGCAAGACTTTGGTAGAGTACTCTAGAATACGTACCGGCTTCACCTCGTAAGTCAAGGTAGGCTGTACCTCGATCTCTGTAGTCTCTACGGCATGTGATGGATCACGTAGGCATCTCCGAAGCATAGATACGTGGAATACATCATGAATGCCCTCCATAGAAGCCGGAAGCTGCAATCTATATGCCAACTTCCCGATCCTCTTCAGAATAGGAAAGGGCCCCACGTACCGAGGGTTCAGCTTACCCCTCCTTCCAAATCTCGCGACGCCTTTGAATGGAGAAACCTTCAAATAAACTTCGTCGCCCTCCTCGAACTCTAGCTCCCGCCGTCTCGTGTCGGCATAACTCTTCTGCCGGCTCTGAGCTACCTCGATTCGCTGTCGGATAACGGCAATCTTATCTGCCGTTTGCTGTAAGATCTCAGGTCCAACGATGCTGGCCTCGCCAACCTCGTCCCAATATAATGGAGACCTACACTTCTGACCATATAAAGCCTCATACGGAGCCATGCCGATAGTAGCCTGGAAGCTGTTGTTATACGAGAACTCAACCAGGGGTAAATATCGGCTCCACGAGCCCTGAAACTCCAGCACACACGCTCTGAGCATATCCTCAAGAATCTGGTTCGTCCTCTCTGTCTGACCATCGGTCTGAGGATGAAACGCTGTGCTGAAATTTAGCTGAGTCCCCATAGCTCGATGTAAACTCTTCCAGAACTTTGACGTAAATCTAGGATCTCTGTCGGAGACAATAGAAACTGGAACTCCGTGCAATCTAACGATCTCCTGCACATATAGCTCGGCGAGCTGGTCCATGGACGATGTCATCTTCACTGCTAAGAAGTGGGCCGACTTTGTCAATCGGTCCACAATAACCCATATGCCATCGTGGCCCTTCGTCGTCCCCGGGAGTCCAACAATAAAGTCCATAGAGATCTGCTCCCACTTCCACTCCGCAATCGGCAGTGGCAATAATGTCCCGGACGGTCTCTGGTGCTCGGCCTTCACCTGCTGACAGACTAAACAGGTCTCAACATACTTGGCCACCTCCCTCTTCAAGTTTGGCCACCAGAAGTGTTGCCTCAAATCCCGGTACATCTTAGTACTTCCCGGGTGCACTGAATAAGCTGAAGAATGTGCCTCAGTCAAAATATCCTTCTTCAGACTCTCATCGTTAGGCACGTACCACCTGTGCCTGAATCTCAGAATACCATCTGCAGATAAGTGAAAATCCGACGAGTCATCTAATAACATGCTCGATCGAAGCTTAATACACTCTGCATCGATCTGCTGAGCCTCGCGTATACGATCCAGAATGGTCGGCCTGAGAGAAATACTAGTGAGCATGCTGGACAACTCTGCCACTATCTCCACGTCAAATCTCTCGATCTCAGACCGCAGTGCAACTGACATCGCTGCTAATGAAGGCTGACTCGCAGAAGGTACTCTACTCAAGGCATCAGCTACCTTGTTTGCCTTCCCTGGGTGGTACTTGATATCAAAATCATAGTCCTTGACGAACTCGAGCCACCTGCGTTGCCGCATATTCAGCTCCTTCTGCGTAAATAAGTACTTCAAGCTCTTGTGGTCGGAGAATATCTCGCACTGCTGCCCATATAAGTAATGTCTCCATATCTTCAGTGCGAAGACCACAGCTGCTAACTCGAGGTCATGCGTAGGGTAGTTCTGCTCATATGGCTTCAGCTGCCGAGAAGCATAAGAAATGACTTTCCCCTCCTGCATCAACACACAACCGAGCCCGACTCCTGATGCATCGCAGTAAATACTGAACCTGACACCCTCAACAGGTAGCGCCAGAACTGGAGCGGTGGTCAATCTCTGCTTTAACTCTGCAAAACTGTCATCGCAAGCAGACGACCAAATAAACCTCTCACTCTTCCGAGTTAAGCGTGATAAGGGAAGTGCAATCTTCGAGAATCCCTGAATAAACTTCCGGTAGTAACCGGCCAATCCGAGAAATCCACGCACCTCACGTACGTTCTTCGGCTGTGGCCAATCTCTGACCGCCTGGACTTTGCTCGGATCCACAGAAACTCCGTCCTGTGATATAATATGGCCCAGAAAACTCACTCTGTCAAGCCAGAATTCGCACTTAGAAAACTTCGGATATAGATGATGCTGACATAACGTGCTCAGAACTATCCTCAGATGGTCCTCGTGCTCTTCCTTCGTTTTAGAGTAAATCAAGATATCGTCGATAAACACCACCACGAACTTATCCAGGTACTCTCTGAAGACACGGTTCATCAGATCCATGAACGCTGCAGGAGCATTAGTGAGCCCAAAAGACATAACGAGGAACTCATAATGCCCATACCTCGTTCGGAACGCCGTCTTCGGTATGTCATCTCTCCGGACCTTCAGCTGATTGTAACCCGAGCGCAGATCAATCCTGGAAAATACTCGGGCACCCTGTAGCTGATCAAATAAGTCGTCAATCCGGGGCAGTGGATACTTATTCTTCACCGTGAGCTTATTCAGCTCCCTGTAATCAATGCACATCCTGAGGGTCCCGTCTTTCTTCTTGACAAACAGAACGGGCGCACCCCAAGGCGATACACTGGGTCGAATAAATCCCTTCTCAAGCAACTCGTCAAGCTGAGTCCTCAACTCTCTCAACTCAGCTGGTGCCAATCGATACGGGTTCTTGAACCTCGGCGCGGAGTTTGGATAGACGTCAATAGTGAACTCAATCTCCCGGTCTGGTGGTAAACCGGGAAGATCATCGAGAAATATGCCAGAGAACTCTCTAACAATAGGAATGTCGCTCGGCTGTACTCCGCTGAGCAACTGAACATCAAAAACTGATGCCAAATAAATAGAGCACGCACCTTTGAATTGCTCGTTGACCTCCATAGCATAAGAAATAGGCGATCCACTAAATCGGTTCATCGCCTGATAAGAAAACTCGGCACTACCCGGGGGTCGGAAGGTCACAATCCCGGAGCGACAATCGATGGTGGCGAAGTGCTGTGCTAGCCAGTCCATCCCCAAAATAAGGTCGTACCGCTCTATGCCCATAACGATCAGACGTGCGTAGAGGGTAACGCTCCCGACGGAAATAATATTCCCCTGAATAACACGACTGGACTGCATACGCTCTCCTGAGGGCAGCATCACACTATACTCGCACTCAGCCGACTCAGACTCTAACCCCAATCTAGCCATACATGCAGTCGATACAAAGGAGTGCGTGGCTCCGGTATCCATCAAAGTAAATACAATAGCGCCCATAAGCAAAATAGTACCTGCAATCACGGCAGGCTGAGTATCGTCATCAACATCCTCTGGCTCGATAAATGCAAAGACACGAGGCATAACTCTCCTCTGATCTCCGCCTAACTGATCACGGCCCTGCAGCGGACAATCTCTGACAAAGTGGCCAATATCTCCACATCTATAACACTTGTTCGTGCCAACTCGGCACTCGCCACCGTGCTCCTTCTGGCATCTAGGGCACCAGGGCATCTGAGAAGTACCCTGTACCTGTTTTCCCTTACCCCGGTCAACACCTCCCTCGAGAGGTCTCTTCACACCCCTAGGCTGTGGCTGAGGTGGCGGTGCTCTAGGTTGCCATCCTTGATTCCGAGGCTGAGGTCGGATCTCTCTGAAGAAGCCCTTAGCTGGCTCCCTCGGTCGAATACATGTAGCCCTGGCAGCCTCTATATCCAGAGCTCTAGCTGTAATGTCAGAAAAGGGCACATCAATAATACCTGAGACAACCACGTGCATCCGAATCTCAGGATTAAGCCCCTCCATAAACTGATGCACCTTCTCCTCATTGTCGCTGACAAGGCGTGGTGCAAATCTAGATAGTGCATCGAACCTCCGAATATAATCAGCAACTGAACCGGTCTGCTTCAGCTGTATGAACTCGTTCCTCTTAGCCACTCTCATCGTGCGGCTGAAATACTTATCGAAGAATAGGAACTTGAATCGATCCCATGTCATAATAGATACGTCCGTCGTCACCTTGATTGAATCCCACCAGAAACGGGCATCCATCGCTAAGTGAAAGGTAGCATAAGCCACCTTGCTCCCGTTGCCGACCTCTGCATAATTTAGCATATCCTCCATAACTCTGATCCACTCCTCGGCACGAGTCGGATCCGATGACTGACCGTCAAATACTGGAGGACGTAAGCCTTGGAACCTCTGCATACCCTGATTAACAGGGACTACTAGCTCCTGGGCCCTCTGATTCTCTCGCTGTGTCTCCCGATTTACTAAATCCGTAATCTGCTGCGCTTGCCGGTCCATATGCTGAGACTGGCGGTCCATCAAATCGGTAAGACGATCCATCGCGTCGTCTCTAGGATCCCTTCCTCGAACCATATTTATAAAAATCCTATAAAATTTAAAACAAGTAATCTCTAAGAAACAAAATCAAATAAAGCTATAAACAGACTTACAGTTGATGAAGGATGTCCGCGTAGTGGCTGTGCAGTCGAGCAGTCTACAGAATCGATTTTAAAACCCGGGGGCTTTGATACCATAACTGTAACACCCCTAATACTGTACCCTTATTTTACCCGTATAAATTTTTCATTTTCATTTTTGTACTTATTTCTTTCCTCTACTTTAATTAAAACCTTATGCGGAATTTAAACTATGGTTGAAATCGGAACTGAATCGGAATTAAAACTGAACCTTAAATGCATTTAAAACAAATCTTTATTAGAACTTAAAAGAAAACCTTTAAAAGAAAACTTTAAATTAAATTAAACAAGTGGGAGGGCAGAATTGGAACTCTGTCCTCAAAATGAAACAGGCGACCGATCTCTGCACTGCAGCAGAGATCGATCGCTGCCATGCATTACAGCAGGGGCGATCGATCTCTGCTGCAGAGCAGAGATCGATCGCTGCTAGCTGTGCAGCAATCCGATCGCTGCTAACTATAGCAGCGATCGATCTCTGCTCTGCAGCAGAGATCGATCGCTGCAAGCATGCAGCGATCCCTTCTCCCTTTCAGACTTCAAACCTCTAACACTTCGCATTTCACAAACAGCGACCGATCTCTGCATTGCTGCAGAGATCGATCGCCGCACACTTTCAGTGCAACGATCAGTGAAAACTTCAGCGACCACTTCAGCGACCACCTCCTACTTCAATCGCCTTCACTTTTCTTTACACTGCTCTCTGGAATTCCAGAGAGCAAACACTTAACAATACTCTCTGGAATTCCAATTCCAGAGAGCGATTCATGCTACTGGAAACTCTCTGGAACCTGATTCCAGAGAGCAAACATTACTTAATTTAACACCCATTTCTTCCAATAACATCGACCAACTTTACAGCGGACTTTGCGAAATCCGACTGCGTGGATGCATCTAAACATCGAGCATAACCGTATCAACCTAAAACCAATCAAAACATTTCCATAACATTCATTAAACAGTTTAAACCAAAACATTTTACATACAATTATCAAAACGTTATCTAATCCCTATCCAGATCCAAACAACCTAAATATTCTATACAATCATCAACTCAAAACATCCCAAAATAACCCCAGAGTCCAGACATACATCCCCACGGGTCAGAAAGCGCCTCGACTACATAGCGCACTCCCACGGCCGTCATCCATCAACTGCATCAGACGGAGGAACGCCGTCCTCACCTGGTTCGATATCACCTAAGAGGTTACCTACACCATACAGACACATATGAGATATTGAAATCTCAGTAAGCTACGTAAATGCAGATGCATGCGTGCGTATGCCATTCAGAAATCATGCTCAGATTCAGATTACAGATACAGAATTACAGATTACAGATTCATTACGTCACAGACAGACAGAATTGTCACCGAGACCTCGACCCACTAACCCAAGGGGGCCCGTCCGGCGGTTGGACTACCCCGTGGGGTTAGAGAGGGGGGGTACACGCTTGCAACACGCACAGCCGTGCCTGAGCCCCATCTCGCGTGACCAGAAACAGACCGATTACGTTTATTCATTCAGATTTCGTTACAGATTTCATTTCAGATATACGTTCCTTTTCTTAAAAACACGTGCAGAAATTCCTTTTCATGACTTTCGAAAATCGTGATGCATGAACAGTTCATATCAGCGGAAAGTAAACAGACAACGTGCATACATTCATGGCAGTAAAGCAGAACCTATAAACAACTAACCTAACTACCCAACCAGAGTAACATAAAACAAACAGTTCCTCGAGTATTCCCGAGACGACGACGAAGTATGGTGCAGACCTTTGGGTCAAAGTAAGTCACGAAAACTTACCTCGAGCGCGCTGGATCTCAAGTTTCGTCTACGAGAGTCGGGTGTCTGAGAAAAATACGACATTCACAGTTAAAACCAATTTAAACTATAAATGTCCAAATCTCAAAACTTAGCTAAAGAATTCTCCTAAATTCTTCACTTAGCTAATTAAAGCTTTTCGAACATTCATTATAGCTCGATTATCCAAATTAACGAGTTTTCCCCTAAAACCCGAAATTTACCAATTTATAACTTTTTCGCAAATCGACTTTTCTTCGTCCAATAACGTTCAATACGTTCAATATATACGTAATTATAGCTAACCTATTAATTACGAAGCCTAAATCGCGTTTTTAACGGAAAACCTAATTTAAACCCTAACCCTAAATCGAACTAAAACTCGAAACAAACGCTCAGAGATTGAAGCTACATACCGAGAGTAGCGAGAGGAGGAGAAACTGTGAAGAAATCAGAACGAACGGAGGTCGGATCGTTGGAAGTCGTCGGCGGCCGAGAGAAGAAAGCCTTCTCTGTTCGTGCGATCCAGAGAGAAAAGAGAGAAAGAGAGAAAGTGAGGGAAAAGAAATGTTTTGTGATGTTTTATAAAATGGATTTGCAAATTACCATTTTGCCCTTAGCTCTTGTTTCGTCCTTCGTTTCATTAATCGTCCAACGATTCGGATTCTCGAAAACTCCATATTTTGCCAATAACTCATATTCATCACCAGGGCTTTATTAAAACTGTCCGTTCGAAATTTGGACTTCATTCACTATTTTTTACTAAAACGTCATTTAATTTACGATAGTGGTAATTACTCGGAATATAGTGTTTGATCTCCGAAAATTTCCGTAAATTCCTTAAAATTCTAATTAATCGCTAGGATCGTAATGACGTTTTCTTTTCGTAAATCGGACCTGATTTGACATAATTACAAAAATGCCAATAACAATATAATAATAATATAATCAAAGATCCGTACAAACCGGATATTACAGTTTCCCTTGGGAGTGGGATCAATCCTCCCAATGTTATACATCCTCTACTCGATTAAGGGGCGGATGAATTCCCTTAATAGCTGATCTGATCCCTCAGTTCCCTTGGGAGTGGGATCAATTCTCCCAATGTAATAAATCCACTACATCAGTTAAGGGGTGGATTAATTCCCTTAATAACTATCACAACACGTTCTGTTCATGCCTTGCCATAACATTTCATATAAATTCATTTTCGTATTTCTTCAAAAACATGATGCATGTTATAAAGAAAACACTCAAACATGCATAAACCTACTGTTTTGTGATGTAGGCCCGAAGGCACACACATTACTTCACTTACCTGGATTCCCCGAGGTTTCCTAGTTATGAGCTACTTCGAGATTCTGTTCACCTAAATCACAAACAGAGCATTAAACTTCATTTCCAAACTATCTAGAAATCTAAGGAGCTAGTTTGGCATTTTTGTTTATCTAGCATTCTCGATTCCATACTATACCCCAATCGAAATCCCGCATTCACAGCGTTTCCAAAAATGCATACATTGAAATCCTTTAGCTACCTAGGCACTAAAACAGCAAGTGGTTGAATCAAAACTCACCTTGGTTGGATGAAATCGGAGGGGAAATTGCCTAGAGGGAGTCTGCTGAAGAGCTGTTGGCCGAGAGAAAAAGATAATCAGAATGGTGGCGGCTACAGTGCATTTAACCCCAAATTCTCTTTCCTTAAATACGTTATCCACTTTTAATTTCTATTTACCCTTTTGCCCTTGAATAGACTTTAACTAACCTAATCACCTTTTTCTCCTAATTCTTCATAAAATTAGCACACCATAGTTTGATAAATTAAATTTGGTTTAATGGGACCGGGTGCTACAATATTTGTCAAACTTTCTTTGCATGTTAATAGTCATTCTCCTCATCAATGCATTATCGCACTCAAAGTACTCATGGATAACCATTTTCAAATTACACACTTCACTGATATAAATATTCGAGGTAACATGCGAGGAGGCCTAAACGAAAATAGTTGTATCATAAACGATCTTCAAAAACTTGATAAGCTCTCTAATATTAGCCCAGTCTTCTATTGTGGGTGGTCTTTCCCTGCCCAAACTAAGAAAATAATGACTATCAGTTTCAATTAACTTTGCGAAAGCTCTTTCAAACTTTTTAGTGCTTTCTAACATTAAATATATAGAATTCTATTTAGTAGGCATATCAAGACAAACATTACTTTTGCAAGTGATCTTTACATTTTCAACACAATTTCTAAATTGTTGTAGCTTTGCAGATGAAGATCTAACATATTTCATAACTCTATGTACTTTTGCGATAGACTCTTGATGATCTTTTCAACCGTCACACACAATCAAATTCAAAATGTGTGCAAAACATTGCATATGCATATGTTGCCCATTCAAAATTAAATCATTCCAGTTTTTAATAGTTTTGATCAAATACAAAATTACAACATCATTCGAATAAGAATTGTCAACTGTAATCATCAAAACATTTTCAATTTTCCATTCAAACAAGTATCTTTGTACTTCTCTACCAATATTTTTGCCTTTATGACTCGAAATCAAGCAAATATTTATAATCCTCTTATGCAAGATTCAATCACTATCAATATAGTGAGCAGTTAATACCATGTAACTCAAATTTTGAATAGAAGTCTATGTATCTGTAGTCAACCATACTCGTTGAGATGCCTTTTTAAAATAATCTTTCAATTTCATTTTTTCTTTCTCATAAATACTCAAAATATCTCGTGCAATGCTAGTTTTAGAAGGTATGGCAAACTTTGGTTGAACATATTGCAAATATGTTCTAAAACCCTCTCATTCAACAAATTTCACAGGCAATTCATCAAGAATAATCATCTTTGCAAATAGTTCTCAACAAGTTTCAAGACTAAAATTGTTAACTTAAAGTATGTTCTAGAGTTAATATATATTTTTGATGATGAATCTTTTTATTCAAGTTTTCGTTGATTGATGATTATGTTGATGACAAGTAAAGAGGAGTATTTAATCTTTCTAACGTGTATATTCAAGTATTTTCAGTATTCAATAAAGCTTTAGAATTTAAAGTTAAATGTTTGCAAAAATTCCTTTAAAGTGTCGACCGAAGTGACAGAGTATCGACTGCTAGTCATATTTACGAAACTCTAGAAAACGTCAAGTGTCAACCAAATAATGCTTGTGTCGACTACTGAAACTAATGCAGAAATTCTAGAGAGTTTAAAGTGTCGATCGAACAGTGATAGTGTCGACCGTAGAAACTAATACAAAAATTCCAGAGAGCTTAAAGTGTTGACCAGACAGTGATAGTGTTGACCACAGTAACTAATGTAGAAATTTTAAAGAGTTTTAAGTGTTGACCAGACAATGCTAGTGTCGATCGCAGGATCAAATCCAAAAACTTTAGGAGCCTTAAAGTGTTGACCGAGAAGCCAAAGTGTAGACCAGGCTGTTGAATGACTTTTTAACACACAACGTCAACAATGTCGATCGCACTAGTTGTTTTCTGAAGACAATTATAAATAGAAGAATGAAGACTCATGAAGACTACCGAATCTGAAAAATTGCAACGAAGTAATACCGAATCAAAACTTGAGAATCTCTTCCTTCAATTGATCACTCACCTCTCGTAGTTCATTAACTTGTTATTGTATGCATTGAGAGTATGTGAGATTTGTATTGTAATACCCCAGATTTTTTTGGGTTAATTTAATTAATTTAAGTTAAGTTAGTAATTGAGTTAATTAAATTATTTTTGAGAGTTTCGGTGGAGGAGTTAGATCGAGGGTGAGGTGAGAGCCAATTTATAGAAATTTAACTGTCGAAGAACGGAATTTAACGAAATTTGAAATGGCCGGAAATATGGGAGGGCAAAATGGTAATTTTGTGTTTTAAGAGAAAACAATTATGTTTTCTCTTAAAACAACAGAATGGCTTCGATTAGCCATTCTGTTGCTCAGGTATCGCAGAACGCCGAACAGGGGAGGGGGAGCGCAAGCGATGATCGGCAGAGCAAATCACCGGCAATTTCGGCGTTCTTCCTATCAGATGGTGGCGACGAGCCGAGGGCTGACATTTTCAGCCTCCTTCGACCAAAAACTGACCGGTAAGCTTAGGGCTTTGCCCTATTTTGTGTTCGGTCTGTGCTGTGGATCGCCGAGCTGCTAGAGCTCCGATCGCCTGTCGTTTTTGGCTGCCCTCAACGTCAGATTGCCGAGCTCAACACCGACAAGGATTTTCGAGCAATGTACAGCTCTGATTGAGCTAAAAACTGAGGGCCAAGATTTTGAAGCTCGAGTTTCCTGGTGTGAAACTCTGATGATTTTGTTAGGTTATGTTGACTGGATGTTAGATGGTCGATTGGTGAAGAAATTTGGTAGAATCGGATTGAGGAGAGAATTTTGGACATTTTAAGGTAAAATCCGGTTATGATTTTAGGGGTTTTGGCCTAGCTACGATTAATTGTTTTAAATTTCCTTTTGGCAGATTAAATTAGATTATTAGAGGAGTACGTGGCTACTGGAATCGTTAGATTCACTTAGCTGACGCGAAAGTTACGTGCGTCTGAAGTTTCGGGTCAGTTTTTACCGAACCCAAATTAGTGGCCCGTTTAGTTAGGTTTTAGTTGAGTTAGGCTAGAAATAGTAGTTTGAGAGTAAATTGGTGAATGTAAGCTTGATTTTAATGAAGTTTGAATATTTGTCGTAGGTCGAGCCGTAGGTGGACAAGGAAGGGAGCATCCTCAGCGAGCTAGGACTCCAGGTAATTAGTGGTGTGGTTGAGAATGTTTGAGAGTTGCCCAGAAGGGCCTACACCACAGTCGTTTGCATGTGTGAGTCGTGCGTATGTTGTGGTTAGTCGGTATGTGATGTGGATGTGAAGTCGTCGTTGGTTGGTCATGGTATGCAGGTTATGAGTCGTAGGTACGTGTGTGATATGACGGGGATGTGTAGTCATCGTTAGTGGTATTTTGTGAGTCTTGTGCAGGCTGTGGGCCAGTTTTGCACAGGTGGTGAGTCTGGTGAGGATGTGAGACAGTTGTACGTATGTGGTGAGCCTTGTGAGGGTTGTGGGACAATTGTTCGTATGTGGTGAGCCTTGTGAGGGTTGTAGGATGGTTGTACGTAGGTGGTGAGCCTTGTGAGGGTTGTAGGACGGTTGTACGTAGGTGGTGAGCCTTGTGAGGGTTGTGGGACGGTTGTACGTAGGTGGTGAGCCTTGTGAGGGTTGTGGGACAGTTGTACGTAGTTGGGGAGCCTTGTGAGGGTTGTGGGACGATTATACGTAGGTGGTGAGCCTTGTGAGGGTTGTGGGATAGTTGTACGTAGGTGGTGAGCCTTGTGAGGGTTTTGGGACGGTTGTACGTAGGTGGCGAGCCTTGTGAGGGTTGTGGGACAGTCGTACGTATGTGGTGAGCCTTGCGAGGGTTGTGGGATAGTCGTACGTATGTGGTGAGTCTTGTGAGGGTTGTGGGACAGTCGTACGTATGTGGTGAGCCTTGTGAGGGTTGTGGGACGGTTGTACGTAGGTGGTGAGCCTTGTGAGGGTTGTGGGATGGTTGTACATAGGTGGTGAGCCTTGTGAGGGTTGTGGGACGGTTGTACGTAGGTGGTGAGCCTTGTGAGGGTTGTGGGATAGTTGTACGTAGGTGGTGAGCCTTGTGAGGGTTGTGGGACGGTTGTACGTAGGTGGTGAGCCTTGTGAGGGTTGTGGGACGGTTGTACGTAGGTGGTGAGCCTTGTGAGGGTTGTGGGACGGTTGTACGTAGGTGGTGAGCCTTGTGAGGGTTGTGGGACGGTTGTACGTAGGTGGTGAGCCTTGTGAGGGTTGTGGGACGGTTGTACGTAGGTGGTGAGCCTTGTGAGGGTTGTGGGACGGTTGTACGTAGGTGGTGAGCCTTGTGAGGGTTGTGGGACGGTTGTACGTAGGTGGTGAGCCTTGTGAGGGTTGTGGGACGGTTGTACGTAGGTGGTGAGCCTTGTGAGGGTTGTGGGACGGTTGTACGTAGGTGGTGAGCCTTGTGAGGGTTGTGGGACGGTTGTACGTAGGTGGTGAGCCTTGTGAGGGTTGTGGGACGGTTGTACGTAGGTGGTGAGCCTTGTGAGGGTTGTGGGACGGTTGTACGTAGGTGGTGAGCCTTGTGAGGGTTGTGGGACGGTTGTACGTAGGTGGTGAGCCTTGTGAGGGTTGTGGGACGATTATACGTAGGTGGTGAGCCTTGTGAGGGTTGTGGGACGGTTGTACGTAGGTGGTGAGCCTTGTGAGGGTTGTGGGACGGTTGTACGTAGGTGGTGAGCCTTGTGAGGGTTGTGGGACGGTTGTACGTAGGTGGTGAGCCTTGTGAGGGTTGTGGGACGGTTGTACGTATGTGTTGAGTTTTGTGCAGGCTGTGGGTGAGTTGTACATAGGTTGTGAGTATTGTGCAGGTTGTGGGTCAGTTGTACGTACGTTGTGAGTTTCGTGCACGTTGTGGGTCGTAGGTATGTGATGTAATGTGGTGTGGTGTGTGTGTGCAGTCGTGGTGAGTAAGGGGCCACCTGACTACGTGGGACGGCGGGACGTAACGCCACATGGTCGAGGTTAAAACCGATGGATGGCAATACGTAACGCCTCGGGGACCGTTATAAAGGTAGAGTACGGGGCCACTTGACTACGTGGGATGGTGGGACGTAACGCCACGTGGTCGAGGTTAAAATCGAGGGATGGCGATACGTAACGCCTCGGGGACCGTTATAAAGGTAGAGTACGGGGCCACCTAACTACGTGGGACGGCGGGGCGTAACGCCACGGGGTCGAGGTTAAAATCGAGGGATGGCGATACGTAACGCCTCAGGGACCATTATAAAGGTAAACAGTGCAGTGTGGGGGTTTGGGTGTGACTTGTAGGCCCCGTTTCTGGAGAAATCGGGACTGCGGTGACGTGCCGGTAAACAGTGCGGTGTACGGACCGACTGCCCGGTGTGGTTACATTCCAAACCTCAGTGAGATGAGATGCGGTGAGATGATGACAACGTGTGTAGAGTCCTGCATGTGTTAGGATTGCATAACCAGTTTTCATGCTTCACGTTTATTTTTCAGCACTTTACTTGCTAAGCTTTGAGCTTACGGTGTGTTCTATGGTGTAGGTACTGTTGAGCTGGTGGGGGAGTACCGAGAGTCTGACCAGGAGTAGGTGGCAGTTGGTGGCGTGCGACCAGGGCCCCGGTTGATGGCAATGTTAGGACGACCCGACCCATGGAGCTGTTGTATGGTGTTGATCGGGAGTAGGGCTTTTTTGTCTTTTGTGGGGGTATTTTTTATTTTGTTGTATATAGTTATAGTTAAGGGTGATGTGTCACCCTATACTGTGGACTTTCCTCATTTTGGTCAATAGCATTTTCGTTTTGTTATGATGATTGTTTGGAGATTCCGTAGGTTGGTTAGATAGATTAGGATATTCTGGATTGGTGTTATGCAGGTACCTAGCATTTTGTGGGCGCCATTTTCAGGTGTTACTCTGCCGAATTTTCAGAGAGGATGCCGTGGTGCTTAATGGTTAGGATTAAGGGAAATTAGTGAGTCGTTTAGCTCAAAGTAGTCTCTGTAGCGAACCGGGAATCCGGGTGGGTTTTCGGGGCGTTACATGTATTCATCAATATTTTGATCTCATTACTATTTGTGAATGTGTAAAGGGTGATGTCCTGAAAAAAAGTCTTGTAAGACATTGATTAACGCCCGAAAGATCAATCGAGTGAACTCAAGAAGTTGAGATTGGGATAAATCTTCAAGGAAGGGCCTTGAAGCGTGAAAGTAGGCAAGATTGGCCGAACTGTGTTAACAACTTGGTTGCATCTCTTCTCTCTAAACTCTTTAGAATTTGCTCACTATGAAATTTAACTCTAAAAAATTAATCTAATTGCTTGAAAATATCACTAAATTTGAACTTGTACAAATTAGAAAGTTAATCACGAAAAAGTTGTTAATAACCTATTCAGCCCAAAAATAATGTCTCACATCTTTTAAAAACTTCTTTCTTTATTGGTATTGCATATCTGGAGGAATTACATCAATAACAATATAGTTGACAAAATCTGCATATCGTGGAACAATAGAGATGTCTACTTCAAAAAGTTGTTCATCTGAAAAAGTTTCTTTAATAGTTTCACTGTATTGTTATTCATTTGAATTATCCAACCGTGACAAATGATCGGCTACTTGACTTTTGCAACCTTTCATGTCTCGAATTTACAAATCAGATTTTTGCAAAAGTAAAACTCATTGAATTAACCTTGATTTGGCATCTTTCTTTGCAATCAGATACTTTAAGGCAAAATTTGAATTTATCAAAAACAAAGATAACAACAAGTAACTCTTTCTCTGTGGTGGTATAGTTTTTCTGAGCTTCATTAAGAGTCTTGCTAGCGTAGTAGATATAATAAAATATGCTATCTTTCTTCTATCCCAACACTATTCCTACAGTATAGTCGCTAGCATCACACATAAGGATAAAGAGAACAGACCAGTCAGACGCTGAGATTATAGAAGCAGAAGTCAATTTTTTTTTTCAACATAATGAAAGTCGTGTGACAGTCTTCATAAAAATTGAAAATTGTATCTTGCTCTAGTAGCTTGCACAAGTGTTTTATAATCTTTGAAAAATCATTGATGAAACGTTGATAAAAATCTATGTGCCCTAAGAAACTTTGAATCTCTTTCACTGACTTTAGTAGAGGTAATTTGTCAATAACCTATATCTTTGCTTGGTCAACTTACAAACCCTTTTCAGAAATTCGGTGCCCTAATACAATTCCCTCATGAACTATAAAATGACATTTTTCTCAGTTTAACACCAGATTAGTTTCCATGCACTTCTTTAAAACTTTCTCCAAATTCAGCAAACATGCTTTGAAAGAATCTCCAACGATAGAGAAATCATCCATAAAAAATGGCCATCATGCAATGTTGAAAGGTGGCTAAAGCATTGCACAATCCGAACGGCATTCTCCGAAACACAAATGTCTCATATGTGTAACGCCCCGAGTTTTCTAAACTCAGTTCGTTACACATAACACAGAACAGGACTAAGAAAAATTTGACAAATTTCAAAAAAAAAACTTCGCTCAAAATCAAAATTTTGACATTTGCTAAAGCCTCAAAATTTTAAAACTAGCAGCGGAGATTTTTTTTTTTTTTTTAACGAAAATAGAGTTAAACAAACTGTAAAACAATTTTAAAAGAATCGGTTAAAATATTGGGAAGTAATTCATCCAGAAGAGATGAAAACTTAAGTATGAAATGCTTGAAGATCATAAAAGTCAACCATATCATCCTCTGATCAGAGTCAACGAAAATGGGCAGAAACAAAACGGAGGACTTCCACCGATGACGTCAGCCGGAAAGAAATACTCTTCCTACTTCAGCCGATGACGTCAGCCGGAAGAATCACTCTTCCAACTTCAGCCGATGACGTCAGCCGGAAGAATCACTCTTCCAACTACAGCCGATGACGTCAGCCGGAAGAATCACTCTTCCAACTACAGCCGATGACGTCAGCGGGAAGAATTACTCTTCCAACTTCAGCCGATCGCAAAACAACAACAATACTTACTCACATCTTCCGGTAGATAAAATACCCGACATCATCTGGTTACAAAACGACAAAAGACTTTTACCTTCATCATCCGATGGATAAAATACTCGACATCATCCGGTTACAAAACGATAAATTTTCTACTTATATCTTCCGATGGCTTCCACTGAAGACATCATCCGATGACTTTACTGAAGACATCATCCGATGGCTTTACTGAAGACATCATCCGATAGTCAACAGAACAACAACTTTATATAGTAGCTCATCGAGCATTTTCTCTCTACACAGGGAAAGCTCTGTCTACAAAAAGAATTTGAGCATTTGCAAAAGAACATTCAAAACTACTTAAATTCGTATATTACTCCAGAATTTGGGAGAAACTACTTTTAAAGCCAACAGAGTATTAAAATCAGAAATGTCTCAAAGGTATTTCAAAACATTAAAACTACCATTTTCATAAGAACTCTCGACATACTCAAATTGAATCATGGTTCACTAGACTTTCCCATCCACTGACACCAGTTAATCCGCCTCATCAGTTTACCAGGCCGAAACATGAATGTACTCCCCCAACCTCCTCTATTCATCTATGCACTCAGGAAGATTCACTTGCAGTATCCTCAACACCTACATCACAAAACTCATCTATTAGCCTAATGCTAAGTAAGTAAAGTAATAATGAAATGAAATGCTGAAACATAAATTCCTAAACATGCAATTTCTACTTTCTCATCTCAGTTGCATTCACATTCATTCATAAACTGGTCTGATCCCTCGGTTCCCTTGGGAGTGGGATCAATCCTCCCAATGTTATACATCCACTACTCGATTAAGGGGCGGATGAATTCCTTTAATAGCTGATCTGATCCCTCAGTTCCCTTGGGAGTGGGATCAATCCTCCCAATGTTATAAATTCCTTCATAAGTTAAGGGGTGGATTAGTTCCCTTAATAGTTTTTCTGTCACATTCAGTTCATGCCTTACCATTCCTTACATGGAAATTCATTTTCGTAATCTTTCAAGAAAAACATGATGCATGACATACAAACTCATTCACACAATACATAATCCTACTGTTTTGTGATGTAGGCCCGAAGGCACATGCATACTTCACTTACCTAGCTCTCCTGGAAATGCTCGGTGTTGCAAACTACTTTGGGAGCTTACTCAACCTAAAACCATGGACAGATATTCGATTAGATTTTACTAAACCTCATTCTACACCATCCAGAAGCCTAAGGAAACTAGTTTAGGAGCTTAGTTCGTTATACATCTTCGATTACCACCAAAACCCGAACTAGTTCGCTCACAGCATTCTCGAAACTCACATTTATCCACTCCCCAAATCATCGATAGTTACCAATGCAACAAGGAATCGAAATAGAACTCACCTAGTTTGGAGAAAATCGGATGGAAGAATCGCCTAGAGAGCTCTGCTGCTTGAGCTGAATACCGAGAGAGGAGAGTAAGGAAAGAGTGGGGGCTACAGTGCATTTAATCACAAAGCCTCTTTCCTTAAATAGGTTATCTATTTTAAGTTCTCAATTTACCACTATGCCCTTACTTAGTCACTCATTAACTTAATTAATACTTTCGTCAATTTTCTCCACAACATGCTTACTATTAAATAACATAATAGAAATTAGTTTAATAGAACCGAGTGCTACAATCTACCCTTCTTAAAAGAATTTTGTCCTCAAAATTTAGTACCTGAACAGTTCTGGATATTGGTCCATCATGTCTTGCTGACGTTCCCAGGTTGTCTCCTCTATGTTGTTGTTATGCCACAAGACTTTCACTAAAGGAACCTCTTTGTAGCGCAACACCTTCACTGCATAGTCCGGGATCCTTACTGGTTTCTCCTCATAGGTAAGGGTAGGATGAACTTCAATGTCCTGTTACTCCACAACTTGATATGGATCCCTTATGCACTTCTTCAACATAGAAACATGGAACACACTGTGTATCCCCTCCATAGAAGCTGGTAGCTGCAACTGATAGGCTGCTCTCCCAACTCTCTTCAGAATAGTGAATGGTCCAATAAATCTGGGGTTCAACTTGCCTCTCTTCTCGAATCTCACAACTCCTTTAAATGGTGATGCCTTGAGGAAAACTTCATCACATACTTCAAACTCTAGTTCCCTGCGTCTTCTGTCGGCATAACTTTTCTGCCGGCTTTGAGCTGTTAAGATCCTCTGGCGGATGAGGGTAACCTTCTCAACAGTTTGTTGCACAATGTCAGGACCAAGTAATTGTGCTTCACCAACTTCGTCCTAGTACAAAGGAGATCTGCACTTTCGTCCATACAGTGCTTCATCCGGTGCCGTACCGATAGTTGCCTGAAAACTGTTATTATAAGAGAATTCTACTAAGGATAGGTACTTGCTCCAAGAACCTTGAAAATCCAATATGCATGCACGAAGCATATCCTCTAATGTTTGGATGGTTCTTTCGGACTGTCCATCTGTTTGAGGGTGAAAGGCTGTGCTAAAGTTGAGCTGTGTATCCATAGCCTTGTGCAAACTTTTCCAAAACTTAGATGTAAATCTAGAGTCTTGGTCTGAAACTATGGTACCTGGAACTCCATGTAACCTAACAATTTCTTGCACATACAATTCAGCAAGTTGATCCATCGAGTAAGTCACCTTTATTGGTAGGAAATGAGCTGATTTGGTTAGACGGTCAACTATCACCTAAATTGCATCATGTCCTTTAGTCGTTCTAGGCAATCCTACTACAAAGTCCATCGTTATTTGCTCTCATTTCCATTCGGGAACTGGTAAAGGTTGTAACCTTCCAGCAGATCTCTGATGTTTAGCTTTAACCTACTGACAACACAAACATGATCCTACATAATCTGCCACACTTCGTTTCATACCTGGCCACCAATAATGCTGTTTAAGATCCTTGTACATCTTTGTACTCCTGGGATGAACAGAGAACCTGGAAGAGTGTGCTTCAGAAAGAATCTCATCACGAAGTCCTTTAACGGCAGGGACAAACCATCTATTTCTAAACTTAAGGATTCCATCAGCAGAATAGTTAAAATTTGTTTTGTCTGTAGAATTCATGCTTAACTTGTACTTGTTACATTCGTCATCATTCGTTTGAGCCTCCTTTATTTTCTCCAAAATGGTAGGCTTTAAGGTTATGGTTGAAAGTATAGCCGATACACTGGATACTGCTTCTAAATTAAACCTTTGGAATTCTGACTCTAAGGCTAATGACATGTTGAAAACCCTTGGGGTTGGTGTTGTCACTCTACTCAAGGCATCAGCCACAACATTTGCTTTGCCGGGATGATATTTAATCTCAAAATCATAATCCTTTACAAATTCCAACCATCGACGCTGCCTCATGTTCAATTCTTTCTGTGTGAAAATATACTTCAGGCTCTTGTGATCAGAAAATATCTCACAAGGTTGTCCATGTAACAACCCCGGCCAGGAGCCGTCACGTGTTCATATCCTTTCATTAATCGTTTGCTTGACTTTTACTATTATTACATTCACTTACTATCTCTCAACAGACTTTCACATTTTACATATATATTTGTTTTTTATAAACTGGTAATAGAGACGCAGAACCATTAAGGAAGACGAACCCTCTCATGCCCGACTTCCCACGCCTCGTCGTCTCAAACTTTCACAGAGTCGAGCGACTGGACTCGGTCATCGGTTTCTTGACAATTTCGGGAAAAGAGGAAGTGCCCTCAATTCTCTTAACAAAATACCACTCGGGTTTGCATGGGTTGCATGCGTTGACAACCCTCAGAAACTTAGTCGTCCGGTCATCACGTGCATTACGCGTGACTCGCTTAACATCACCTAAAAGGAGACATCTTCCGGTGGGCATAAGGGTCTCGCGTGCTAAATTAAAACATCATCCGGTCGCTAATCGACAAAACACATTTTACATCTTCCGGTGAGCACGTGGGTCTCGCGTGCTAAGTTAAAACATCATCCGGTCGCTAATCGACAAAACACATTTTATATCTTCCGGTGAGCACGTGGGTCTCGCGTGCTAAGTTAAAACATCATCCGGTCGCTAATCGACAAAACACATTTTACATCTTCCGGTAACATCATCCGGAAGACTAAACCATCATACAACTATCCTTCGGCATCTACCGATGACGTCAACCGGAAGACTAAACCATCGAACAATTCACCTTCGGCATCTGCCGATGACGTCAACCGGAAGACTAAACCATCAATAACTATTCTTTCGGCATCTGCCGATGACGTCAGCCGGACGATTGCCTCATCCAGCTTCCGTCTTACGGTAGAGAACACTAAATCATCAAATGACTCCTCCCAACAGAAAGAAAACACAACTCATTCAAAATGCATATAGCGAAGACTTAAGCAACAGATCATTTATAAATCTATATAATCATTCCCTGACTCAGTGATCCACTAGACAGTTTCAAAGCTCAACGTTTTAAAATAATCTCATCCTACTTAAGCTACCATATCTTTTAACATACTGTAACATAAGAGTCTTAACCAGGGGTCATAAATCGCCTCTCCAGTCCCGCACTGTCACCTTGAGCATCCTCCAGCAACCAGCCTTAAGCATCCTCTTTGAACATAACATCCTCACCTGAACCTTCTTCACCTACACCATAAGGTTTAACTATAAGCCTAATGCTTAGTAAGGAATCCATGCTGACAGATATACATGAGTACATAATTTAACGAGACATAATTCATAAACCATTCTTCATTCATGTTCATCTTTATCATTTACATAACATGTATTAAGGCAGGGAACGAGGGAGGAAGACAGGGGTACATAGTCATTTGCCTATCGCGGCAGTCATACATAATCATTTGCCTATCGCGGCAATCATGATACATCACTCGGCCTCCCCAGTGGGAGAATTCGCGAGCCATACATATCATTAACTCGGCCTCCACTAGTGGGAGATTTCGCGAGTCGTACATATCATTAACTCGGCCTCCACCAGTGGGAGATTTCGCGAGTCATACATATCATTAACTCGGCCTCCACCAGTGGGAGAATTCGCGAGTCATACATAACATAGTCTTTCCCCGCTCTGCACTTAATCTTGGTTACATTTGCTTTTCATATTCTCAACTTAATCATAACAGGGACACAGTGCATAGACATAAAGTTCATAGAGAGAAGTCATATCATGAGGACAAGTAAAACATCATGTAACTTTACATTTACTTACACAACTTCTTCATATCGTGGAAATAACAAATCATAGTCAATAAGCTAACATCTCAGTGATTTCCTAATACCCTTGCGGTGTAGGGCCCTAGTGGCCGAAAATCTTAATACATTCACTTACCTGGATTCCTTAGCAATCCGAGCTTCTTTCCTTTAAACTTCTTCACCTAAAACATGTACATTACAGTAGTTAAAACAAAGTCCTAGTAGTCCTAATCATAAACCATCCTAGGATCTAATAGCTAAAGTCATTCCGATTCCTCTGTTTGACACACTGCAGTCTGAAATCCGAAACTAGGTGGACAAGTTATACCATTGATTAAATCCGAGTTGGTTACTTAAAATGCTCAGAATCGATTCGGGATGACATTTCTTCTCCCAGATTTTAAAAAGTCATAAACTACTCGGCCACTGCTAAAAAAATCCGAACTCAGTGCCGAGCTGAAAACAGAGCTCTATTTTCTAAGAATGAACCATTGTCATTCATACTCGGGGTGATTTGCAGAGAAGAGCAAGCTTGAAACAGGTCGGTAAACGGGAAGTTCGGGTAGCGAGAGCAGAACTAGGAAAGAAGAATCGACGAGAGGGAATGCTCGGCTACAGATGTAATAAATGAGGTTTAAGGTTTCCATTTCCTATTTATACTAAATCCAGCGATTTTAATTACAAAAAATGTCCACCCAACTAGTTTCACACAACTTGTAATAAATTTGTCTTACATTAAATTTTAAATCATAAAAGGTAAATAAGAGGGTGACAATGAAAATGGTCAGAAAAATCACCTGGCCGAAATGGTGGGTGTGTGACACCACCCTCCTTAACAAAATTTTCTGTCCTCCGGAAAATTGCTCAAGCAAACAACTCAGGATATTTTCATACAGACTCCTGCGTCTTCCATGTGGCTTCTTCAATGCCGTGAATTTGTACATTTAACACTTCACCAGGGGGTCATACTGCCTCTCCAGTCCGCACTGTCACTTGAGCATCCTCCAGCAACCAGCCTTAAGCATCCTCTTGAACATAACATCCTCACCTGAACCTTCTTCACCTACACCATAAGGTTTAACTATAAGCCTAATGCTTAGTAAGGAATCGCATGCTGACAGATATACATGAGTACATAATTTAACGAGACAAATTCATAAACCATTCTTCATTCATGTTCATCTTTATCATTTACACTACATGTATTAAGGCAGGGCACGAGGGAGGAAGACAGGGGTACATAGTCATTTTGCCTATCGCGGCAGTCATACATAATCATTTGCCTATCGCGGCAATCATGATACATCACTCGGCCTCCCCAGTGGGAGAATTCGCGAGCCATACATATCTAACTCGGCCTCCACTAGTGGGAGATTTCGCGAGTCGTACATATCATTAACTCGGCCTCCACCAGTGGGAGATTTCGCGAGTCTACATATCATTAACTCGGCCTCCACCAGTGGGAGAATTCGCGAGTCATACATAACATAGTCTTTCCCCGCTCTGCACTTAATCTTGGTTACATTTGCTTTTCATATTCTCAACTTAATCATAACAGGACACAGTGCATAGACATAAAGTTCATAGAGAGAAGTCATATCATGAGGACAAGTAAAACATCCTGTAACTTTACATTTACTTACACAACTTCTTCATATCGTGGAAATAACAAATCATAGTCAATAAGCTAACATCTCAGTGATTTCCTAATACCCTTGCGGTGTAGGGCCCTAGTGGCCGAAAATCTTAATACATTCACTTACCTGGATTCCTTAGCAATCCGAGCTTCTTTCCTTTAAACTTCTTCACCTAAAACATGTACATTACAGTAGTTAAAACAAAGTCCTAGTAGTCCTAATCATAAACCATCCTAGGATCTAATAGCTAAAGTCATTCCGATTCCTCTGTTTGACACACTGCAGTCTGAAATCCGAAACTAGGTGGACAAGTTATACCATTGATTAAATCCGAGTTGGTTACTTAAAATGCTCAGAATCGATTCGGGATGACATTTCTACTCCCAGATTTTAAAATGTCATAAACTACTCGGCCACTGCTAAAAAAATCCGAACTCAGTGCCGAGCTGAAAACAGAGCTCTATTTTCTAATGAATGACTACATTGTCCATTTCATACCTCGGGTGTGGATTTGCAGAGAAGAGCAAGCTTGAAACCAGCCGTCGGTAAAGGGAAGTTCTGGTAGCCGAGAGCAAGAACTTAGGAAAGAAGGAATCGCCGAGAGGGAATGTCGGCTACAGTGGTAATAAATGAGGTTTAAGGTTTCCATTTCCTATTTATACTAAATCCATCGATTTTAATTACAAAACTGCCACCCAACCTAGTTTCACACAACTTGTAATAAATTTGTCTTAACATTAAATTTTAAATCATAAAGGTTAAATAAGAGGGTGACAATGAAAATGGTCAGAAAATCACCTGGCCGAAATGTCGGGTGTTACATCCACCCCTCCTTAAACAAAATTTTCGTCCTCGAAATTGCTCAAGCAAACAACTCAGGATATTTGTCCAACATCTCCTGCTGTCCTTCCCATGTGGCTTCTTCAATGCCGTGATTTGTCCATAAAACTTTCACCAATGGGATCTCTTTGTTCCTCAGAGTCTTGACTGCATATTCCAATATCTGTATCGGTTTCTCCTCATATTCCAGTGTCGGCTCTAAACTAATATCCGATGGCTGGATGACCTGCATCGGGTCACGCATGCACTTCCTTAACATTGACACATGGAAGACATTATGAACTTTATCCAACGATGGGGGCAGTTGCAGTCTGTAAGCCGTACTCCCAATTTTTGCCAAGACAGGGAAGAGTCCAATAAATCTAGGATTAAGTTTTCCCTTCTTGCCAAATCTTAAGACTCCTCTAAATGGTGACACCCTTAAGAATACTTCATCTCCTACTGAAAACTCGAGTTCCCTTCTCCTTTGATCTGCATAACACTTCTGCCGGCTTTGTGCAGTCATCATTCTTTTCCGAATAGTGGCAATCTTATCTGACATTTGCTGCAGAATATCAGGTCCGAGAAGTTTTGTTTCACCAACCTCGTCCCAGTAAAGGGGTGACCTACATTTCCTACCATACAGTGCTTCATAAGGTGCCATACCGATGGTGGACTGATAATTGTTATTGTAGGAAAACTCAACTAGTGGTAAATGTCTGCTCCAAGTTGTCTGAAAGTCAAGTACACATGCTCTCAACATATCTTCGAGTATTTGAATCGTCCTTTCTGACTGGCCATCGGTCTGTGGGTGAAAAGCTGTGCTGAAAGATAACTTTGTACCTAATGTGCCTTGCATACTTTTCCAGAATCGAGAGGTAAACCTGGGGTCACGGTCAGAGACAATGGATACTGGGATCCCTTGCAACCTAATAATTTCCTGAACATAAAGATCAGAAAATTGGTCCATCGTATAGGTGGTCCTTACAGGTAAGAAATGGGCCGATTTCGTCAGTCTATCCACCACAACCCAAATACAATCATGCCCTTTTGTCGTCTTAGGTAGTCCTACAACAAAATCCATAGCTATATGTTCCCACTTCCATTCGGGAATAGGCAACGGCTGAAGAGTACCTCCTGGACGTTGGTGCTCGGCTTTGACTTGTTGGCATACTACTCAACGCATCAGCTACAGAGTTAGCCTTCCCGGGGTGATACTTGATCTCAAAATCGTAATCCTTGACAAATTCCAACCAACGTCTCTGTCTCATGTTTAATTCCTTCTGTGTGAAGAGGTACTTTAGACTTTTATGGTCAGAAAACACCTCACATTGTTGTCCATATAAATAGTGTCTCCAAATCTTCAAGGCAAAAACAACAGCAGCTAATTCTAGATCATGAGTGGGGTAATTTTGCTCGTAACTCTTTAGCTGCCTAGAAGCATACGCTATAACTTTACCCTCTTGCATCAAAACACAACCTAAACCAACTTTAGACGCATCACAGTAAACACTAAATTTTTCCTCTTAAGATTTGGCAAGAAGGGAAAACTTAATCCTAGATTCATTGGACCCTTCCCTGTCTTGGCAAAAATCGGGAGTACAGCTTACAGACTGCAACTGCCTCCATCATTGGATAAAGTTCATAATGTCTTCCATGTGTCAATGTTAAGAAAGTGCATGCGTGATCCGATGCAGGTCATCCAGCCATCGGATATTGGTTTAGAGCCGACACTGGAGTATGAGGAGAAACCGATACAGATATTGGAATATGCAGTCAAGACTCTGAGAAACAAAGAGATCCCATTGGTGAAAGTTTTATGGACAAATCACGGCATTGAAGAAGCCACATGGGAAAGGCAGCAGGAGATGTTGGACAAATATCCTAAGTTATTTGCTTGAGCAATTTTCGAGGACGAAAATTTTGTTTAAGGAGGGGTGGATGTAACACCCGACATTTCGGCCAGGTGATTTTTTGACCATTTTCATTGTCACCCTCTTATTTAACCGTTATGATTTAAAATTTAATGTTAAGACAAATTTATTACAAGTTGTGTGAAACTAGGTTGGGTGGCAGTTTTGTAATTAGAATTGATGGATTAGGTATAAATAGGAAATGGAAACCTTAAATCTCATTTTATTACCACTGTAGCCGACATTCCCTCTCGGCGATTTCTTCTCCCCCAAGTTCTTGCTCTCGGCTACCAGAACTTTCCTTTACCGACGGCTGGTTTCAGCCTGCTTTTCTCTGCAAATCCACACCCGAGGTATGAAATGGACAATGTAGTCATTCGTTCGTAAATAGAGCTCTGTTTTCAGCTCGGCACTGAGTTCGGATTTTTAGCAGTGGCCGAGTAGTTTAAGACTTTTTAAAATCTGAGAGTAGAAATGTCATCCCGAATCGATTCTGAGCATTTTAAGTAACCAACTCGGATTTAATCAATGGTAAAACCTGTCCACCTAGTTTCGGATTTCAGACTGCAGTGTGTCAAACAGAGGAATCGGAATGACTTAGCTATTAGATCCTAGGATGGTTTATGATTAGGACTATTAGGACTTTGTTTTAACTACTGTAATGTACATGTTTTAGGTGAAGAAGTTTAAAGGAAAGAAGCTCGGATTGCTAAGGAATCCAGGTAAGTGAATGTGTTAAGATTTCCGGCCACTAGGGCCCTACACCGCAAGGGTATTAGGAAATCACTGAGATGTTAGCTTACTGACTATGATTTGTCATTTCCACGATATGAAGAAGTTGTGTAAGTAAATGTAAAGTTACAGAATGTTTTACTTGTCCTCATGATATGACTTCTCTCTATGAACTTTATGTCTATGCACTGTGTTCCTGTTATGATTAAGTTGAGAATATGAAAAGCAAATGTAACCAAGATTAAGTGCAGAGCGGGGAAAGACTATGTTATGTATGACTCGCGAATTCTCCCACTGGTGGAGGCCGAGTTAATGATATGTATGACTCGCGAAATTTCCCACTGGTGGAGGCCGAGTTAATGATATGTATGGCTCGCGAATTCTCCCACTGGGGAGGCCGAGTGATGTATCATGATTGCCGCGATAGGCAAATGATTATGTATGACTGCCGCAATAGGCAAATGACTATGTACCCTGTCTTCCTCCCTCGTCTCCTGCCTTAATACATGTCATGTAAATGATAAAGATGAACACGAATGATGAATGGTTTATGAACTTATGTCTCTTTAAATTGTGTACTCATGTATATCTGTCAGCATGCATTCCTTACTAAGCATTAGGCTTATAGTTAAACCTTATGGTGTAGGTGAAGAAGGTTCAGGTGAGGATGTTATGTGCAAAGAGGATGCTTAAGGCTGGTTGCTGGAGGATGCTCAAGGTGACAGTGCGGGGCTGGAGAGGCGATTTATGACCCCTGGTTAAGACTCTTATGTTATAGTATGTTAAAGAATATGGTAGTTTAAGTAGGATGAGATTATTTTAAAACGTTGAGCTTTGAAACTGTCTAGTGGATCACTAAGTCAGGGAATGATTATATAGATTTATAAATGGTCTGTTGCTTAAGTCTTCCGTTATATGCATTTTGAATGAGTTGTGTTTTCTTTCTGTTGGAAGGAGTCATTTGATGATTTAGAGTTCTCTACCGTAAGACGGAAGCTGGAAGAGGTAGTCTTCCGGCTGACGTCATCGGCAGATGCCGAAAGAATAGTTGTTGATGGTTTAGTCTTCCGGCTGACGTCATCGGCAGATGCCGAAGGGTAATTGTTTGATGGTTTAGTCTTCCGGCAGATGCCGAAGGGTAATTGTTTGATGGTTTAATCTTCCGGCTGACGTCATCGGCAGAGGCCGAAGGGTAGTTGTTTGATGGTTTAGTCTTCCGGATGACGTCACCGGAAGATATAAAATGTGTGTTGTCGTTTAGCGACGGAAGATGTAAAATGTGTTTTGTCGTTTTAGCGACCGGAAGATGTAAAATGTGTTTTGTCGTTTAGCGACCGGAAGATGTAAAATGTGTTTTGTCGTTTAGCGACCGGAAGATGTAAAATGTGTTTTATCGTTTAGCGACCGGATGATGTTTTAATTTAGCACGCGAGACCCACGTGCCCACCGGAAGATGTCTCCTTTTAGGCGATGTTAAGCGAGTCACGCGTAATGCACGTGATGACCGGACGACTAAATTTCTGAGGGTTGTCAACGCATGCAACCCATGCAAACCCGAGTGGTATTAAGTTAAGAGAATTGAGGGCACCTCCTCTTTTCCCGAAATTGTCAAGAAGCCAATGACCGAGTCTAGTCGCTCAACTCTGTGAGGGTTGAGCCGACGAGGCGTGGGAAGTCGGGCACGAGAGGGTTCGTCTTCCTTAATGGTTCTGCGTTTCTATTACCGGTTTTTAAAAAAAAAGTATATGTAAAATGTGAAAGTCTGTTGAGAGATAGTAAGTGAATGTAATAATAGTAAAAGTCAAGCAAACGATTATTGAAAGAATATGAACACGTGACGGCTCCTGGCCAGGGTCGTTACATTTGTGGTATCAAAGCAAAAACCAGGTTCTAAAACCGATTCTGCAGACTGCCTCCCAGCACTGACTGTCACTTGAGCACACCTCAGCAACTGTAAGTGTTTATGATTTCATGTATGTCATTAAGTTAAGTTATGCCTGTAATGATTTGTCTAGGAATCCCAAGATGGTTAGAGGTCAACAGAGAGAGGCCAATGAGGATAGCAATGCTATTGCTCAGTTGACTGAGTTGGTCATGCGCCAATCTCACCAGATAGAACGACTGATGACAGCTAGAGAAGAACAAGGCAACTCCAGTACTAACGCAACTCATGATCATGGGGGTGAGCGCTTCCACCGGCTTCGACCCCCGGTGTTTAATGGGTATGTCTCAGATCCTATTCATGCTGAGGAGTGGATTCGAAAGATAGAAGACATGTTTAAGTATGCAAAGGTTGACGAAGGGGATAAGGTCACCTATGCTGTCTTTCATTTGGAGTTAAGTGCAAGGCATTGGTGGGACTCGATCCAGAGCACCACTAATGCCGAAGCTATGACCTGGGGGATGTTCAAGACTGCCTTCTTTGACAAGTACTTCAATAGCGGGCCAACAAGAAGAAGGAGTTTATGAATCTACGACAAACTGGCTCTGTGACGGATTATATATGTGAATTTGATGCCTTATCACGGTTTGCTCCCCGCATGATTGAGGATGAGGAAGATAAGATTTACCAGTTTGTTCAAGGACTGAAGCCAAGTCTGTACATGAAAGTGAAGACTGCCAGGATACATAATGTACCTTATGGTGAAGTGACGGCTAAGGCCTTGGAGCTAGAAGAGGCAGAAATGACAGCTTATGCACAGCGCGAACAGCCAAAGAAACTCATGAAGGACGCTCAGCCGCCACCACGTCAGAACAAAGGTTGGCAGCCACGACAGAACAGGGGACCACAGCAACAACAGCATGGAATGAAGAGGCCCCTCAACCAGAATGATGACCAGGGAAAAGGAAAGAGACCTCTGGCGCCTCTATGCCCTACATGTCAGAGGAACCACCCTGGTGAGTGCAAGCTGCTTTCTGGCCGGTGTTTCAGGTGTGATAAGACCGGACACATGGTCAGAGATTGTCCCATGCCGCCAGACCCGAACCGTGCAAGGGTTGTGCCCAGAGTGTATGCGTTGATGGAAGATGAGGGAGCTGTTCAGCATACAGTCATATCAGGTACCATCATGATCTGCGGTTTTGCTGCTTATACACTTATTGATACAGGGGCCACACACTCGTTTATATCAACCTTGTTTGTATGCAAACATAGCATAGGACCCTTACCAGCTGAAAGGTTATATAGTGTTGTGTTGCCATCAGGGAAGTCCCTACATTCAGAGCAGATTGTTAAGGGTGACGTCGTGTCCTTAGGGGATAGGAATCTCTATGCGGAATTAATTGTCATTGACATAAAAGGGTATGAAGTGATATTAGGGATGGATTGGTTATTTAGACATCATGCCACGATAAGTTGTCGATCTGGAATAGTTGATTTTAGACCCCCAAATGATAACCATTATTCCTTCCAAGCTATTCCTAAAATAAGTAAGATACCAATTATATCCTCACTAGAAATATACCAAATGCTGAGAGGTGGTTGTGAGAGCTACCTGGCTAGTGTAATAGATGACCGGGTGAAAAATAAAATTGAGCTACAGGATATTCCTATAGTCCGGGAGTTTCCCGAGGCATTCTTAGATGACCTGCCGGGTGTACCACCCGATAGAGAAATAGAGTTTGTAATTGATACATACCCTGAGGCATCACCTGTATTCAAGAATCCTTACCGTATGGCACCTGTTGAGTTGAAAGAATTGAAGGTTCAACTGCAGGAGTTGGTTGACAAGGGATTTATTCGCCCCAGCAGTTCTCCTTGGGGTGCACCAGTCTTATTTGTAAGGAAGAAGGATGGTTCTCTTAGAATGTGCATAGACTACAGGGAACTAAATAAGTTGACAATCAAGAATAGGTACCCCTTACCCAGGATTGACGATTTGTTTGACCAATTGCAAGGAGCTAAGGTGTTTTCAAAGATAGATTTACGTTCGGGTTATTACCAACTGAAGGTTAAAGAAGGAGATATACCAAAGACAGCCTTCAGAACCCGCTATGGACATTATGAATTCTTAGTCATGTCGTTTGGATTGACAAACGCCCCTGCCGCTTTTATGGATCTAATGAACCGTGTGTTTCGTGAGTATTTGGATAAGTTTGTGATTGTGTTCATAGATGATATCTTGATATATTCCCGAACTGTGGCTGACCATGAAGAACATTTGAAAGTAGTTTTGACGACATTGAAGGAGCATCAACTTTACGCCAAACTGTCTAAGTGTGAGTTTTGGTTAGATAAGGTTAATTTCCTTGGCCATGTAGTTTCTGCTAATGGCATATCTGTGGACCCGACCAAAATTCAGGCAGTAAAGGATTGACCTCAACCTAAGAATGCCAGCGAAGTCCGCAGCTTCCTTGGATTGGCAGGCTATTACAGGAAGTTCATCAAGGGATTTTCCATGATAGCTAAACCCCTGACAGGTTTAACAAAGAAGGACATTAAGTATTCTTGGACTGAAGCCTGTGAAGACAGCTTCCAGACGTTAAAACTGAAGTTAACAACAGCTCCTGTATTGACCCTCCCAACCGAAGAAGGAAAATTTAGTGTTTACTGTGATGCTTCTAAAGTTGGTTTAGGTTGTGTTCTGATGCAAGAGGGTAAAGTTATAGCGTATGCTTCTAGGCAGCTAAAGAGTTACGAGCAAAATTACCCCACTCATGATCTAGAATTAGCTGCCGTTGTTTTTGCCTTGAAGATTTGGAGGCACTATTTATATGGACAGCAATGTGAGGTGTTTTCTGACCATAAAAGTCTAAAGTACCTCTTCACACAGAAGGAATTGAACATGAGACAGCGACGTTGGTTGGAATTTGTCAATGACTACGATTTTGAGATCAAGTACCACCCCGGGAAGGCTAACTCTGTAGCTGATGCGTTGAGTAGGATGTCAACAACAATGCAGCCCGTGGTTTCAACCATGTCTATACCCTTAAGAACAGAAGTTCAGAAATTTGACTTGGAGATAGTTCCAGAGTTATCAGTCTTGCTCGCTGAGTTAACTATTCAACCAACAATTTTGGAAAAGATCAAGGATGCACAACAGAAGGATTCAGTGGAAAATATCAGCATGATGGATAAGTTGAAGGACATCACCTCCGAGTTCAGTCTCTCCAAGGATGGGATCCTGAGGTTTAGAAATCGGTGGTGCATTCCTAATGATGTGGAATTGCGTAAGTTGATCTTGGCTGAGGCGCACTCCTCTTCCTTTTCTGTACATCCTGGTTGCACCAAGATGTACCGAGACCTGAAGTTACAGTACTGGTGGCCTAACCTAAAAAGGGATGTTGCTAAGTATGTAGAGTCCTGTTTAGTATGCCAACAAGTCAAAGCCGAGCACCAACGTCCAGGAGGTACTCTTCAGCCGTTGCCTATTCCCGAGTGGAAGTGGGAACACATAGCTATGGATTTCGTAGTAGGACTACCTAAGACGACTAAAGGGCATGATTGTATTTGGGTTGTGGTGGATAGATTGACGAAATCAGCCCATTTCTTACCTGTAAGGACCACCTATACGATGGACCAATTTGCTGATCTTTATGTTCAGGAAATTATTAGGTTGCATGGGATCCCTGTATCCATTGTCTCTGACCGTGACCCCAGGTTCACCTCTCGATTCTGGAAAAGTTTGCAAGGTACATTAGGTACAAAGTTATCTTTCAGCACAGCTTTTCACCCACAGACCGATGGCCAGTCAGAAAGGACGATTCAATACTCGAAGATATGTTGAGAGCATGTGTACTTGACTTTCAGACAACTTGGAGCAGACATTTACCACTAGTTGAGTTTTCCTACAATAACAGTTATCAGTCCACCATCGGTATGGCACCTTATGAAGCACTGTATGGAAGGAAATGTAGGTCACCCCTTTACTGGGACGAGGTTGGTGAAACAAAACTTCTTGGACCTGATATTCTGCAACAAATGTCAGATAAGATTGCCACTATTCGGAAAAGAATGATGACTGCACAAAGCCGGCAGAAGTGTATGCAGATCAAAGGAGAAGGGAACTCGAGTTTTCAGTAGGAGATGAAGTATTCTTAAAGGTATCACCATTTAAAGGAGTCTTAAGATTTGGCAAGAAGGGAAAACTTAATCCTAGATTCATTGGACCCTTCCCTGTCTTGGCAAAAATCGGGAGTACAGCTTACAGACTGCAACTGCCTCCATCATTGGATAAAGTTCATAATGTCTTCCATGTGTCAATGTTAAGAAAGTGCATGCGTGATCCGATGCAGGTCATCCAGCCATCGGATATTGGTTTAGAGCCGACACTGGAGTATGAGGAGAAACCGATACAGATATTGGAATATGCAGTCAAGACTCTGAGAAACAAAGAGATCCCATTGGTGAAAGTTTTATGGACAAATCACGGCATTGAAGAAGCCACATGGGAAAGGCAGCAGGGAGATGTTGGACAAATATCCTAAGTTATTTGCTTGAGCAATTTTCGAGGACGAAAATTTTGTTTTAAGGAGGGGTGGATGTAACACCCGACATTTCGGCCAGGTGATTTTTTGACCATTTTCATTGTCACCCTCTTATTTAACCGTTATGATTTAAAATTTAATGTTAAGACAAATTTATTACAAGTTGTGTGAAACTAGGTTGGGTGGCAGTTTTGTAATTAGAATTGATGGATTAGGTATAAATAGGAAATGGAAACCTTAAATCTCATTTTATTACCACTGTAGCCGACATTCCCTCTCGGCGATTTCTTCTCCCCCAAGTTCTTGCTCTCGGCTACCAGAACTTTCCTTTACCGACGGCTGGTTTCAGCCTGCTTTTCTCTGCAAATCCACACCCGAGGTATGAAATGGACAATGTAGTCATTCGTTCGTAAATAGAGCTCTGTTTTCAGCTCGGCACTGAGTTCGGATTTTTAGCAGTGGCCGAGTAGTTTAAGACTTTTTAAAATCTGAGAGTAGAAATGTCATCCCGAATCGATTCTGAGCATTTTAAGTAACCAACTCGGATTTAATCAATGGTAAAACCTGTCCACCTAGTTCGGAATTTCAGACTGCAGTGTGTCAAACAGAGGAATCAGAATGACTTAGCTATTAGTTCCTAGGATGGTTTATGATTAGGACTATTAGGACTTTGTTTTAACTACTGTAATGTACATGTTTTAGGTGAAGAAGTTTAAAGGAAAGAAGCTCGGATTGCTAAGGAATCAGGTAAGTGAATGTGTTAAGATTTCCGGCCACTAGGGCCCTACACCGCAAGGGTATTAGGAAATCACTGAGATGTTAGCTTACTGACTATGATTTGTCATTTCCACGATATGAAGAAGTTGTGTAAGTAAATGTAAAGTTACAGAATGTTTACTTGTCTCATGATATGACTTCTCTCTATGAACTTTATGTCTATGCACTGTGTTCCTGTTATGATAAGTTGAGAATATGAAAAGCAAATGTAACCAAGATTAAGTGCAGAGCGGGGAAGACTATGTTATGTATGACCGCGAATTCTCCCACTGGTGGAGGCCGAGTTAATGATATGTATGGCTCGCGAATTCTCACAATGGTGGAGGCCGAGTTAATGATATGTATGGCTCGCGAATTCTCCCACTGGGGACGGCGGTGATGTATCATGATTGCCGCGATAGGCAAATGATTATGTATGACTGCCGCGATAGGCAAATGACTATGTACCCTGTCTCCCCCTCGTCTACCTGCCCTTAATAATGTAATGTAAAATGATAAAGATGAACACGAATGATGAATGGTTATGAAAGTATGTCTCTTTTAAAATTGTGTTACTCATGTCTATCTGTCAGCATGCATCCTTATAAGCATGGCTTATCGTTAAACCTTATGGTGTAGGTGAAGAAGGTTCAGGTGAGGATGTTATGTGCAAAGAGGCTGCTTAAGGCGGTTGAGGGAGGATGGCGAGCAAGGTGACAGTCGGGGCTGGAGAGGCGATTATGACCCTGGTAAGATCTTAGTTATAGTATGTGTAAGAATATGGTAGTTTAAGTAGGATGAGATTATTTTAAAACGTTGAGCTTTGAAACTGTCTAGTGGATCACTAAGTCAGGGAATGATTATATAGATTTATAATGGTCTGTTGCTTAAGTCTTCCGCTATATGCATTTTGAATGAGTTGTGTTTTCTTCTGTTGGAAGGAGTCATTTGATGATTTAGAGTTCTCTACCGTAAGACGGAAGCTGAAGAGGTAGTCTTCCGGCTGACGTCATCGGCAGATCCGAAAGAATAGTTGTTATGGTTTAGTCTTCCGGCTGATGTCATCGGCAGATGCCGAAGGGTAATTGTTTGATGGTTTAGTCTTCCGGCTGACGTCATCGGCAGAATGCCGAAGGGTAATTGTTTGATGGTTTAGTCTTCCGGCTGACGTCATCGGCAGGAGGGCCGAAGGGTAGTTGTTTGATGGTTTAGTCTTCCGGATGACGTCACCGGAAGATTGTAAAATGTGTGTTGTCGTTTAGCGACCGGAAGATTGTAAAATGTGTTTGTCGTTTAGCGACCGGAAGATGTAAAATGTGTTTTGTCGTTTAGCGACCGGAAGATGTAAAATTTGTTTTGTCGTTTAGCGACCGGAAGATGTAAAATGTGTTTTGTCGTTTAGCGACCGGAAGATGTAAAATGTGTTTTGTCGTTTAGCGACCGGAAGATGTAAAATGTGTTTTGTCGTTTAGCGACCGGAAGATGTAAAATGTGTTTTGTCGTTTAGCGACCGGAAGATGTAAAATGTGTTTTGTCGTTTAGCGACCGGAAGATGTAAAATGTGTTTTGTCGTTTAGCGACCGGAAGATGTAAAATGTGTTTTGTCGTTTAGCGACCGGAAGATGTAAAATGTGTTTTGTCGTTTAGCGACCGGAAGATGTAAAATGTGTTTTGTCGTTTAGCGACCGGAAGATGTAAAATGTGTTTTGTCGTTTAGCGACCGGAAGATGTAAAATGTGTTTTGTCGTTTAGCGACCGGAAGATGTAAAATGTGTTTTGTCGTTTAGCGACCGGAAGATGTAAAATGTGTTTTGTCGTTTAGCGACCGGAAGATGTAAAATGTGTTTTGTCGTTTAGCGACCGGAAGATGTAAAATGTGTTTTGTCGTTTAGCGACCGGAAGATGTAAAATGTGTTTTGTCGTTTAGCGACCGGAAGATGTAAAATGTGTTTTGTCGTTTAGCGACCGGAAGATGTAAAATGTGTTTTGTCGTTTAGCGACCGGAAGATGTAAAATGTGTTTTGTCGTTTAGCGACCGGAAGATGTAAAATGTGTTTTGTCGTTTAGCGACCGGAAGATGTAAAATGTGTTTTGTCGTTTAGCGACCGGAAGATGTAAAATGTGTTTTGTCGTTTAGCGACCGGAAGATGTAAAATGTGTTTTGTCGTTTAGCGACCGGAAGATGTAAAATGTGTTTTGTCGTTTAGCGACCGGAAGATGTAAAATGTGTTTTGTCGTTTAGCGACCGGAAGATGTAAAATGTGTTTTGTCGTTTAGCGACCGGAAGATGTAAAATGTGTTTTGTCGTTTAGCGACCGGAAGATGTAAAATGTGTTTTGTCGTTTAGCGACCGGAAGATGTAAAATGTGTTTTGTCGTTTAGCGACCGGAAGATGTAAAATGTGTTTTGTCGTTTAGCGACCGGAAGATGTAAAATGTGTTTTGTCGTTTAGCGACCGGAAGATGTAAAATGTGTTTTGTCGTTTAGCGACCGGAAGATGTAAAATGTGTTTTGTCGTTTAGCGACCGGAAGATGTAAAATGTGTTTTGTCGTTTAGCGACCGGAAGATGTAAAATGTGTTTTGTCGTTTAGCGACCGGAAGATGTAAAATGTGTTTTGTCGTTTAGCGACCGGAAGATGTAAAATGTGTTTTGTCGTTTAGCGACCGGAAGATGTAAAATGTGTTTTGTCGTTTAGCGACCGGAAGATGTAAAATGTGTTTTGTCGTTTAGCGACCGGAAGATGTAAAATGTGTTTTGTCGTTTAGCGACCGGAAGATGTAAAATGTGTTTTGTCGTTTAGCGACCGGAAGATGTAAAATGTGTTTTGTCGTTTAGCGACCGGAAGATGTAAAATGTGTTTTGTCGTTTAGCGACCGGAAGATGTAAAATGTGTTTTGTCGTTTAGCGACCGGAAGATGTAAAATGTGTTTTGTCGTTTAGCGACCGGAAGATGTAAAATGTGTTTTGTCGTTTAGCGACCGGAAGATGTAAAATGTGTTTTGTCGTTTAGCGACCGGAAGATGTAAAATGTGTTTTGTCGTTTAGCGACCGGAAGATGTAAAATGTGTTTTGTCGTTTAGCGACCGGAAGATGTAAAATGTGTTTTGTCGTTTAGCGACCGGAAGATGTAAAATGTGTTTTGTCGTTTAGCGACCGGAAGATGTAAAATGTGTTTTGTCGTTTAGCGACCGGAAGATGTAAAATGTGTTTTGTCGTTTAGCGACCGGAAGATGTAAAATGTGTTTTGTCGTTTAGCGACCGGAAGATGTAAAATGTGTTTTGTCGTTTAGCGACCGGAAGATGTAAAATGTGTTTTGTCGTTTAGCGACCGGAAGATGTAAAATGTGTTTTGTCGTTTAGCGACCGGAAGATGTAAAATGTGTTTTGTCGTTTAGCGACCGGAAGATGTAAAATGTGTTTTGTCGTTTAGCGACCGGAAGATGTAAAATGTGTTTTGTCGTTTAGCGACCGGAAGATGTAAAATGTGTTTTGTCGTTTAGCGACCGGAAGATGTAAAATGTGTTTTGTCGTTTAGCGACCGGAAGATGTAAAATGTGTTTTGTCGTTTAGCGACCGGAAGATGTAAAATGTGTTTTGTCGTTTAGCGACCGGAAGATGTAAAATGTGTTTTGTCGTTTAGCGACCGGAAGATGTAAAATGTGTTTTGTCGTTTAGCGACCGGAAGATGTAAAATGTGTTTTGTCGTTTAGCGACCGGAAGATGTAAAATGTGTTTTGTCGTTTAGCGACCGGAAGATGTAAAATGTGTTTTGTCGTTTAGCGACCGGAAGATGTAAAATGTGTTTTGTCGTTTAGAGATAGTACGGAATGTAATAATAGTTAAAGTCACGCAAACGATTATTGAAAGAACTATTGACCACGTGACGGCTCATGGCCGGGGGTCGTACAGGGTCGATCAGGGCTGTTGTTAACCTTCAGTTTTAACGTCTGGCAAGCTGTCTTCACAGGCTTCAGTTCAAGAATACTTAATGTCCGTCTTGTCAAACTGTCAGGCGGTTTAGCTATCATGGAAAATCCCTTGATGAACTTCCTGTAATAGCCTGCCCAATCCAAGGAAGCTGCGGACTTCGCTGGCATTCTTAGGTTTTGAGGCCAATTTCCCCCTTTTTTACTGCCTGAATTTTGGTCGGGTCCACCAGATAGCCATTAGCAGAAACTACATGGCCAAGGAAATTAACCTTATCTAATCAAAACTCACACTTAGACAGCTTGGCGTAAAGTTGATGCTCCTTCAATGTCGTCAAAACTACTTTCAAATGTTCTTCATGGTCAGCCACAGTTCGGGAGTATATCAAGATATCATCTATGAATACAATCACAAACTTATCTAAATACTCACGAAACACCCGGTTCATTAAATCCATGAAGGCTGCAGGGGCGTTTGTCAACCCAAACGACATGACTAAGAATTCATAATGTCCATAGCGGGTTCTGAAGGCTGTCTTTGGTATATCTCCTTCTTTAACCTTCAGTTGGTAATAACCCGAACGTAAATCTATCTTTGAAAATACCTTAGCTCCTTGCAATTGGTCAAACAAATCGTCAATCCTGGGTAAGGGGTACCTATTCTTGATTGTCAACTTATTTAGTTCCCTGTAGTCTATGCACATTCTAAGAGAACCATCCTTCTTCCTTACAAATAAGACTGGTGCACCCCAAGGAGAACTGCTGGGGCGAATAAATCCCTTGTCAACCAATTTCTGCAGTTGAACCTTCAATTCTTTCAACTCAACAGGTGCCATACGGTAGGGATTCTTAGATACAGGTGATGCCTCGGGGTATGTATCAATTACAAACTCTATTTCTCTATCGGGTGGTATACCCGGTAGATCATCTAAGAATGCCTCGGGAAACTCTCGGACTATAGGAATATCCTGTAGCTCAATTTTATTCTTCACCCGGTCATCTATTACACTAGCCAGGTAGCTCTCACAACCACATCTCAGCATTTGATATATTTCTAGTGAGGATATAATTGGTATCTTACTTATTTTAGGAATAGCTTGGAAGGAATAATGACTATCATTTGGGGGTCTAAAATCAACCATTCCAGATCTACAACTTATCGTGGCATGATGTCTAAATAACCAATCCATCCCTAATATCACCTCATACCCCTTTATGTCGATGACAATTAACTCCGCATAGAGATCCTTATCCCCTAAGGACACGACGTCACCCTTAACAATCTGTTCTGAATGTAGGGACTTCCCTGATGGCAACACAACACTATATGACCTTTCAGCTGGTAAGGGTCCTATGTTATGTTTGCATACAAACAAGGTTGATATAAACGAGTGTGTGGCCCCTGTATCAATAAGTGTATAAGCAGCAAAACCGCAGATCATGATGGTACCTGATATGACTGTATGTTGATCAGCTCCCACATCTTCCATCAACGCATACACTCTGGGTACAACCCTTGCACGGTTCGGGTCTGGCGGCATGGGACAATCTCTGACCATGTGTCCGGTCTTATCACACCTAAAACACCGGCCAGAAAGCAGCTTGCACTCACCAGGGTGGTTCCTCTGACATGTAGGGCATAGAGGCGCCAGAGGTCTCTTTCCTTTTCCCTGGTCATCATTCTGGTTGAGGGGCCTCTTCATTCCATGCTGTTGTTGCTGTGGTCCCCTGTTCTGTCGTGGCTGCCAACCTTTGTTCTGACGTGGTGGCGGCTGAGTGTCCTTCATGAGTTTCTTTGGCTGTTCGCGCTGTGCATATGCTGTCATTTCTGCCTCTTCTAGCTCCAAGGCCTTAGCCGTCACTTCACCATAAGGTACATTATGTATCCCGGCAGTCTTCACTTTCATGTACAGACTTGGCTTCAGTCCTTGAACAAACTGGTAAATCTTATCTTCCTCATCCTCAATCATACGGGGAGTAAACCGTGATAAAGCATCAAATTCACATATATAATCCCTCACAGAGCCAGTTTGTCGTAGATTCATAAACTCCTTCTTCTTGTTGGCCCGAACAGTGCTATTAAAGTACTTGTCAAAGAAGGCGGTCTTGAACATCCCCCAGGTCATAGCTTCGGCATTAGCGGTGCTCTGGATCGAGTCCCACCAATGCCTTGCACTTAACTCCAAATGAAAGACAGCATAGGTGACCTTATCCCCTTCGTCAACCTTTGCATACTTAAACATGTCTTCTATCTTTCGAATCCACTCCTCAGCATGAATAGGATCTGAGACATACCCATTAAACACCGGGGGTTGAAGCCGGTGAAAGCGCTCACCCCCATGATCATGAGTTGCGTTAGTACTGGAGTTGCCTTGTTCTTCTCTAGCTGTCATCAGTCGTTCTATCTGGTGAGATTGGCGCATGACCAACTCAGTCAACTGAGCAATAGCATTGCTATCCTCATTGGTCTCTCTCTGTTGACCTCTAACCATCTTGGGATTCCTAGACAAATCATTACAGGCATAACTTAACTTAATAACATACATGAAATCATAAACACTTACAGTTGCTGAGGTGTGCTCAAGTGACAGTCAGTGCTGGAAGGCAGTCTGCAGAATCGGTTTTAGAACCTGGTTTTGCTCTGATACCACAATTGTAACAACCCCGGCCAGGAGCCGTCACGTGTTCATATCCTTTCATTAATCGTTTGCTTGACTTTTACTATTATTACATTCACTTACTATCTCTCAACAGACTTTCACATTTTACATATATATTTGTTTTTTCTAAACTGGTAATAGAGACGCAGAACCATTAAGGAAGACGAACCCTCTCATGCCCGACTTCCCACGCCTCGTCGTCTCAAACTTTCACAGAGTCGAGCGACTGGACTCGGTCATCGGTTTCTTGACAATTTCGGGAAAAGAGGAAGTGCCCTCAATTCTCTTAACAAAATACCACTCGGGTTTGCATGGGTTGCATGCGTTGACAACCCTCAGAAACTTAGTCGTCCGGTCATCACGTGCATTACGCGTGACTCGCTTAACATCACCTAAAAGGAGACATCTTCCGGTGGGCACGTGGGTCTCGCGTGCTAAATTAAAACATCATCCGGTCGCTAATCGACAAAACACATTTTACATCTTCCGGTGAGCACGTGGGTCTCGCGTGCTAAGTTAAAACATCATCCGGTCGCTAATCGACAAAACACATTTTACATCTTCCGGTGAGCACGTGGGTCTCGCGTGCTAAGTTAAAACATCATCCGGTCGCTAATCGACAAAACACATTTTACATCTTCCAGTGACGTCATCCGGAAGACTAAACCATCATACAACTATCCTTCGGCATCTGCCGATGACGTCAACCGGAAGACTAAACCATCAAACAATTCACCTTCGGCATCTGCCGATGACGTCAACCGGAAGACTAAACCATCAACAACTATTCTTTCGGCATCTGCCGATGACGTCAGCCGGACGATTGCCTCATCCAGCTTCCGTCTTACGGTAGAGAACACTAAATCATCAAATGACTCCTCCCAACAGAAAGAAAACACAACTCATTCAAAATGCATATAGCGGAAGACTTAAGCAACAGATCATTTACAAATCTATATAATCATTCCCTGACTCAGTGATCCACTAGACAGTTTCAAAGCTCAACGTTTTAAAATAATCTCATCCTACTTAAGCTACCATATCCTTTAACATACTGTAACATAAGAGTCTTAACCAGGGGTCATAAATCGCCTCTCCAGTCCCGCACTGTCACCTTGAGCATCCTCCAGCAACCAGCCTTAAGCATCCTCTTTGAACATAACATCCTCACCTGAACCTTCTTCACCTACACCATAAGGTTTAACTATAAGCCTAATGCTTAGTAAGGAATGCATGCTGACAGATATACATGAGTACACAATTTAACGAGACATAATTCATAAACCATTCTTCATTCATGTTCATCTCTATCATTTACATAACATGTATTAAGGCAGGGAACGAGGGAGGAAGACAGGGGTACATAGTCATTTGCCTATCGCGGCAGTCATACATAATCATTTGCCTATCGCGGCAATCATGATACATCACTCGGCCTCCCCTGTGGGAGAATTCGCGAGCCATACATATCATTAACTCGGCCTCCACCAGTGGGAGATTTCGCGAGTCGTACATATCATTAACTCGGCCTCCACCAGTGGGAGAATTCGCGAGTCATACATATCATTAACTCGGCCTCCACCAGTGGGAGAATTCGCAGTCATACATATCATTAACTCGGCCTCCACCAGTGGGAGAATTCGCGAGTCATACATATCATTAACTCGGCCTCCACCAGTGGGAGAATTCGCGAGTCATACATATCATTAACTCGGCCTCCACCAGTGGGAGAATTCGCGAGTCATACATATCATTAACTCGGCCTCCACCAGTGGGAGAATTCGCGAGTCATACATATCATTAACTCGGCCTCCACCAGTGGGAGAATTCGCGAGTCATACATATCATTAACTCGGCCTCCACCAGTGGGAGAATTCGCGAGTCATACATATCATTAACTCGGCCTCCACCAGTGGGAGAATTCGCGAGTCATACATATCATTAACTCGGCCTCCACCAGTGGGAGAATTCGCGAGTCATACATATCATTAACTCGGCCTCCACCAGTGGGAGAATTCGCGAGTCATACATATCATTAACTCGGCCTCCACCAGTGGGAGAATTCGCGAGTCATACATATCATTAACTCGGCCTCCACTAGTCATCATAACACAGTCTTTCCCCGCTCTGCACTTAATCTTGGTTACATTTGCTTTTCATATTCTCAACTTAATCATAACAGGGACACAGTGCATAGACATAAAGTTCATAGAGAGAAGTCATATCATGAGGACAAGTAAAACATCCTGTAACTTTACATTTACTTACACAACTTCTTCATATCGTGGAAATAACAAATTATAGTCAATAAGCTAACATCTCAGTGATTTCCTAATACCCTTGCGGTGTAGGGCCCTAGTGGCCGGAAATCTTAATACATTCACTTACCTGGATTCCTTAGCAATCCGAGCTTCTTTTCTTTAAACTTCTTCACCTAAAACATGTACATTACAGTAGTTAAAATAAAGTCCTTGTAGTCCTAATCATAAACCATCCTAGGATCTAATAGCTAAAGTCATTCCGATTCCTTTGTTTGACACACTGCAGTCTGAAATCCGAAACTAGGTGGACAGGTTTTACCATTGATTAAATCCGAGTTGGTTACTTAAAATGCTCAGAATCGATTCGGGATGACATTTCTACTCCCAGATTTTAAAAAGTCATAAACTACTCGGCCACTGCTAAAAAAATTCGAACTCAGTGCCTAGCTGAAAACAGAGCTCTATTTTCTAATGAATGACTACATTGTCCATTTCATACCTCGGGTGTGGATTTGCAGAGAAGAGCAAGCTCGAAACCAGCCGTCGGATAAAGGGAAGTTCTGGTAGCCGAGAGCAAGAACTTGGGAAAGAAGGAATCGCCGAGAGGGAATGTCGGCTACAGTGGTAATAAATGAGGTTTAAGGTTTCCATTTCCTATTTATACTAAATCCATCGATTTTAATTACAAAACTGCCACCCAACCTAGTTTCACACAACTTGTAATAAATTTGTCTTAACATTAAATTTTAAATCATAAAGGTTAAATAAGAGGGTGACAATGAAAATGGTCAGAAAATCACCTGGCCGAAATGTCGGGTGTTACAGTCCATACAAGTAATGCCTCCAAATCTTAAGTGCGAACACCACTGCAGCTAATTCTAAGTCATGTGTGGGGTAATTCTTCTCATGTACTTTCAACTGTCTAGAGGCATAAACTATTACCTTACCATCTTGCATCAACACACATCCAAGACCAATTTTGGAAGCGTCACAATAAATGCTAAATTTACCATTTTCAATTGGAAGGGTTAATATTGGGGCATCGGTAAATTTCTGTTTCATGGTCTGAAAACTATGCTCACATTCATCAGTCCATATATACTTCACATTTTTCCTTGTTAACTTAGTAAGGGGTGTATCAATCTTCGAAAATCCTTCAATGAACTTTCTATAGTACCCTGCAAGTCTAAGAAAACTCCTAATATCAGTAGCATTCTTCGGTTGGGGCCACTCCTTAACTGCTTGAACTTTGGCTGGGTCGACAGATATCCCATCTCCGGAGATCACATGACCAAGAAAGTGAACTCTGTCCAACCAAAACTCACACTTGGAAAACTTGGCATAAAGTTGGTGCTGTCTAAGTACTTCCTAACACCAAACTCAAATGTCTTGCGTGCTCGTCTTTAGTACGCGAGTAGATTATGATATCATCAATAAACACTATAACAAATTTATCTAAATATTCATGAAACACTCTATTCATAAGATCCATAAAGGCTGCTGGTGCATTTGTCAATCCAAAAGACATTACCAAGAACTCGTAATGTCCATACCTTGTGCGAAAGGTTGTCTTAGGGATATCCTCAGATTTGACTTTCAATTGGTAATAACCGGACCTAAGGTCAATCTTAGAGAAAATACGTGCACCATTAAGCTGGTCAAATAAATCATCGATTCTAGGCAGTAAATATTTGTTCTTGACAGTTAACTTGTTCAATTCCCTATAATCAATGCACATACGCATTGATCCGTCTTTCTTTTTGACAAAAAGGACGGGTGCACCCCACGGTGAAAAGCTTGGGCGTATGAACCCTTTCTCCAATAAATCCTCCAACTGTTTCTTTAATTCCTTAAGTTCTGTTGGTGCTAACCTGTATGGATTTTTAGACACAGGCTCGGCGCTGGGGTAAACATCTACAACAAATTCGATTTCCCTATCTGGTGGTAAACCTGGAAGGTCATCTAAAAATACTTCAGGAAAGTCTTGGACAATTAATACATTTTGAAGATTTGCTTTTTCTACGTGCAGTGTGTCTAAAATGCTAGCTAAGAAGCACAAGTACTCTCCATATGGGGAAGGTCTAGAGTTAATAGAAGTCATCACAGATATTTCCTTACTTTTCTTTGAAGCTTGAAAGGTATGTTTCAAACTACCAGGGGGTTGGAAACTAACTATTCCAGTCCTACAGTCGATCGTGGCATAATGCTTGAACAACCAATCCATTCCTAGAATTACATCAAATCCCGTTATATCCATAATAATGAGGTCAGCAGACAGATTCATGCTTCCCACTAATACAACGCTATCCAGTATCACTTGATTAGAGTACATGCGCTCACCAGAGGGTAATGCTACGTTAAACACATGCTCAGTGGGGGTAAACTGTACATCTAGTTTATCAGCAAATGTAGAGGCTATAAAAGAATGTGTTGCACCTGAATCTATTAAAGTAAAGGCAGGGGTAGAGTTGATCAATATGGTACCTGACACCACGGCAGGCTGTTCATCATCTCCCGTCTCCATCATGGAGAATATCCTTGGCTTTACTTTGGCAGAGCCACTCTTCAAGGCTGGGCAGTCCCTGTTGATATGGCCGACTTTGTTACAATGAAAACATAGAATGATCCTGGGCTTTGGGCAATCCTTGAACGAGTGTCCAACCTCTTCACAGTTGAAACACTTTCCCAATCCGACCTACATTCACCCAGGTGACTTTTCAGACACTTCGGGCACTGAGGATACTTCTTGGTGTCCTGTACCTTCTTTCCCGTTCCTTGACTGTTCTAGCTTTCACTAGGCCTCTTTGTTCCACTCTGTTGATGTGGTTGGATAAACTTCCGTGGGGTTTCCATTGCTCTAGTACACTTCATTTCCGCATCCTCCACTTCCAACGCAGTGGACACAACCTCACTGAAGGACAAGCCTTTGATGCCAATAAACTTGACTCCTCAAAAAATCTCTGGCTTTAGTCCATTCATAAACTGAAACACTTTATCTTCATTTCTATGGACGAGATGTCGGCAAATCTTGACAGGGACTCGAATTGTCTGCTGTACTCAGCCACTGACCCCGTCTGTTTCAAGCTCAAAAATTCAACTTTCTTAGCGGCTTGAACAGTGCTGTTGAAATACTTCTCATAGAAAACTTCTCTGAATTGTGTCCATGACATTGCCAGGGCATCAGCGACGGTTTCCATCGACTCCCACCAGAGTTGAGCTTTGCCAGCCAAATGGAATGTTGCCAGAGTGACCTTGTCTCATTCCTCAATATTGGCATACCTAAACATACTCTCAATCTTTCTGAGCCACTCTTCAGCAACAGTGAGATTAGTTGACTTCCCATCAAATGTAGGCGGCTGAAGTCTCCGAAATCTGTCTCCAGAGTGCTCACCGCTAGAACTCGAGTTAGCACTTCCTTGTACATCTCGGTTCAACAAAACACCTAACTGATCGGACTGTTGGCACACTAAATCAGTTTGCTGACGCACTAAATCTGTCAGCTGCCTAATCACACTAGACTCCTCTTCACTTCTCACATTCGACATTTCTCTTGGTACTCTAGGCCTCCCTGGGCGTCTGGCCATAATACTAAATTCCTGCACAGGGTTAACTACTCTCATAAACATCTTATAGCTAAAGCTAACATAAACACTTACAGTTGTTGGAGTACTCCCATGCAACGATTGGCACTGATGAGTAATCTTTTGAATGGTTTAACTGAATGTCTCTGATACCATACTGTAACGCCCCGAGTTTTCTAAACTCAGTTCGTTACACATAACACAGAACAGGACTAAGAAAAATTTGACAAATTTCAAAAAAAACTTCGCTCAAAATCAATATTTTGACATTTGCTAAAGCCTCAAAATTTTAAAACTAGCAGTGGAGATTTTTTTTTTTAACAAAAATAGAGTTAAACAAACTGTAAAACAATTTTAAAAGAATCGGTTAAAATATTGGGAAGTAATTCGGCCAGAAGAGATGAAAGCTTAAATATGAAATGCTTGAAGATCATAAAAGTCAACCACATCATCCGCTGATCAGAGTAAACGAAAATGGGCAGAAACAAAACGGAGGACTTCCACCGATGATGTCAGCCGGAAGAAATACTCTTCCTACTTCAGCCGATGATGTCAGCCGGAAGAATCACTCTTCCAACTTTAGCCGATGATGTCAGCTGGAAGAATCACTATTCTAACTCCAGCCGATGACGTCAGCCGGAAGAATCACTCTTCCAACTTCAGCCGATCGCAAAACGAAAACAATACTTACTCACATCTTCCGGTAGATAAATTACCCGACATCATCCGGATACAAAACGACAAAAGACTTTTACCTTCATCATCCGATGGATAAAATACTCGACATCGTCCGGTTACAAAACGACAAATTTTCTATTTATATCTTCCGATGGCCTTCCCTGAAGACATCATCCGAGGACTTTACTGAAGACATCATCGAGGCTTTACTGAAGACATCATCCGATGGCTTTACTGAAGACATCATCCGATGGCTTTACTGAAGACATCATCCGATGGCTTTACTGAAGACATCATCCGATGGCTTTACTGAAGACATCATCCGATGGCTTTACTGAAGACATCATCCGATGGCTTTACTGAAGACATCATCCGATGGCTTTACTGAAGACATCATCCGATGGCTTTACTGAAGACATCATCCGATGGCTTTACTGAAGACATCATCCGATGGCTTTACTGAAGACATCATCCGATGGCTTTACTGAAGACATCATCCGATGGCTTTACTGAAGACATCATCCGATGGCTTTACTGAAGACATCATCCGATGGCTTTACTGAAGACATCATCCGATGGCTTTACTGAAGACATCATCCGATGGCTTTACTGAAGACATCATCCGATGGCTTTACTGAAGACATCATCCGATGGCTTTACTGAAGACATCATCCGATGGCTTTACTGAAGACATCATCCGATGGCTTTACTGAAGACATCATCCGATGGCTTTACTGAAGACATCATCCGATGGCTTTACTGAAGACATCATCCGATGGCTTTACTGAAGACATCATCCGATGGCTTTACTGAAGACATCATCCGATGGCTTTACTGAAGACATCATCCGATGGCTTTACTGAAGACATCATCCGATGGCTTTACTGAAGACATCATCCGATGGCTTTACTGAAGACATCATCCGATGGCTTTACTGAAGACATCATCCGATGGCTTTACTGAAGACATCATCCGATGGCTTTACTGAAGACATCATCCGATGGCTTTACTGAAGACATCATCCGATGGCTTTACTGAAGACATCATCCGATGGCTTTACTGAAGACATCATCCGATGGCTTTACTGAAGACATCATCCGATGGCTTTACTGAAGACATCATCCGATGGCTTTACTGAAGACATCATCCGATGGCTTTACTGAAGACATCATCCGATGGCTTTACTGAAGACATCATCCGATGGCTTTACTGAAGACATCATCCGATGGCTTTACTGAAGACATCATCCGATGGCTTTACTGAAGACATCATCCGATGGCTTTACTGAAGACATCATCCGATGGCTTTACTGAAGACATCATCCGATGGCTTTACTGAAGACATCATCCGATGGCTTTACTGAAGACATCATCCGATGGCTTTACTGAAGACATCATCCGATGGCTTTACTGAAGACATCATCCGATGGCTTTACTGAAGACATCATCCGATGGCTTTACTGAAGACATCATCCGATGGCTTTACTGAAGACATCATCCGATGGCTTTACTGAAGACATCATCCGATGGCTTTACTGAAGACATCATCCGATGGCTTTACTGAAGACATCATCCGATGGCTTTACTGAAGACATCATCCGATGGCTTTACTGAAGACATCATCCGATGGCTTTACTGAAGACATCATCCGATGGCTTTACTGAAGACATCATCCGATGGCTTTACTGAAGACATCATCCGATGGCTTTACCAAAAGAATTTGAGCATTTGCAAAAGAACATTCAAAACTACTTAAATCTGTATATTACTCCAGAATTTGGTAGAAACTACTTTTAAAGCCAACAGAGTAATAAAATCAGAAATGTCTCAAAGGTATTTCAAAACATTAAAACTACCATTTTCATAAGAACTCTCGACATACTCAAATTGAATCATGGTTCACTAGACTTTCCCATCCACTGACACCAGTTAATCCGCCTCATCAGTTTACCAGGCCGAAACATGAATGTACTCCCCCAACCTCCTCTATTCATCTTTGCACTCAAGAAGATTCACCTGCAGTATCCTCAACACCTACATCACAAAACTCATCTATTAGCCTAATGCTAAGTATGTAAAGCAATAATGAAATGAAATGCTGAAACATAAATTCCTAAACATGCAATTTCTACTTTCTCATCTCAGTTGCATTCACATTCATTCATAAACTGGTCTGATCCCTCGGTTCCCTTAGGAGTGGGATCAATCCTCCCAATGTTATACATCCACTACTCGATTAAGGGGCGGATGAATTCCCTTAATAGCTGATCTGATCCCTCAGTTCCCTTGGGAGTGGGATCAATCCTCCCAATGTTATAAATTCCTTCATAAGTTAAGGGGTGGATTAGTTCCCTTAATAGTTTGTCTGTCACATTCAGTTTCATGCCTTACCATTCCTTACATGGAAATTCATTTTTGTAATCTTTCAAGAAAAACATGATGCATGACATACAAACTCATTCACACAATACATAATCCTACTGTTTTGTGATGTAGGCCCGAAGGCACATGCATACTTCACTTACCTGGCTCTCCTGGAAATGCTCGGTGTTGCAAACTACTTTGGGAGCTTACTCAACCTAAAACCATGGACAGATATTTGATTAGATTTTACTAAACCTCATTCTACACCATCCAGAAGCCTAAGGAAACTAGTTTAGGAGCTTAGTTCGTTATACATCTCTGATTACCACTAAAACCCGAACTAGTTCGCTCACAGTATTCTCGAAACTCACATTTATCCACTCCCCAAATCATCGATAGTTACCAATGCAGCAAGGAATCGAAATAGAACTCACCTAGTTTGGATAAAATCGTATGGAAGAATGGCCTAGATAGCTCTGCTGCTTGAGCTGAATACCGAGAGAGGAGAGTAAGGAAAGAGTGGGGGCTACAGTGCATTTAATCACAAAGCCTCTTTCCTTAAATAGGTTATCTATTTTAAGTTCTCAATTTACCACTATGCCCTTACTTAGTCACTCATTAACCTAATTAATACTTTCCTCAATTTTCTCCACAACATGCTTACTACTAAATAACAGAATAGAAATTGGTTTAATAGAACCGAGTGCTACAATATGGGCATGTAAAAGTAGTTTTTTCTTAATCTTCTTGAGCAATGGTGATCTGATTGTAACTTGAATATCCATCAAGAAAACAATAAAATTGTTTCCCAACAAGTATATCTAGCATTTGATCAATGAAAGATAATGAGAAATGGTCTTTTCGATTATTTTAATACTAATAATCTGATATTTCTTAAAATATACATAAAATTGTTTAATTCTTTAAAACAAATATTGTTATAGCAACTCTTATAATTTTGACCTAAATAATTCAACATTTACTCGAATCAAGTAATTTTTACAAACAAATATTAACCTAAAATAGTTTTTTTTCAATAGTTATTTTAGGTTAAACACAAAAGCTATGCGGACTTAAAAATGTTGTTTACTTTTGGCTGGCAATGGGCCACCAATTGAAACTAATACGTTCAAAATAGGAGCGAAATCAGTTCGGTTCGAAAAGTACTGGAGCCGAAGTCGGTTTGGTTTTCGATTAGAGAAACCGAAACCGAATCGAGAAGAATAGAAAATTGAGGTTCTGTTTTCAATCAGCTTTTGATTCTTGGTTCTTATCGATTCGGTTTTGGTTTTGTGCTCGATTTGGGCTCCGGTTTAGGTTCAGTTTGGGTTGGTTTATTTTCGGTTTTAGGTAAGGTTTTTTTCAGTTTTGGTCAGTTTTCAGAATTTTTTTGACTATTTGTAGGCAGTTTTTTGGAATAGATCACCCTGTACATCAGAATTTGCAGAATCTATTCCGAAAATGTCTCTTACAAATTGAAAGAAGAAGAGGGGACTCACCAGAATTAGCCAAATCCTCCACGAAAAGCAGCTGTGCAGCAATCTGTCAGCTTTCTTCTACTTCTTTCCAAAAACCAATTTCTTTACCTTCTTACCTTTATCCTATGCTCTTCATATTAATCATCTCTGCGCTCATTCTTCAGTTTTCATGCTCCACCAATGCTAGCTTCCCCCTTTTGACCACCTTTTTCATGAGGTAAATGTACCTATGCCTCATTCCTATTAATGGATGGTATTCTACCAGTAAGTCTTTCTTGTAAGCTTCCCTAAGAGCAATGGTTTTTTGACCAATATTTTTCTCATCCAAATAACAATAAAAAACACTGTTTTTCAATGTAAATATTTAATAAACTAATCAACTAATCATAGAATATTAAAAAGAAAAAATCCAAATCAACTAATCAAGTAATCTAGAAAATAGAAATGGTACTAACTACTAATCAACTAATCAACAACTAATCATATAATCATCAACTAATCAAAAACTAATCAACTAATTATCAACTAATCAATGTAGTATTAAAATTGTTCAATCTATGACATAAATAAATGACAAAAAACACAAACTATTGTTCATTACTTTCATCATAAACAATCGTCCAAAAAGCCCAATACTCCTTCATTTTGCTTCACCGTCATCCTCACTCTTTATTTGCGTATGCTATAATGTCATCCAAATATACAAAAAAAAAAAACAATTAGAATAACATATAAAACAAATAATATTAAATATGACAAATATATCAAACTCAAAATTTTTCCTTTTTCAAACTGTGTTACTTCTTCTAATGTTTCCTAGATATTGCTAATATTATTTGAATCACGAATCCAACTTTGAAGGCAAATGAGACTTTCCACATTTTTTTAAAGCTAACGAACTCCAAAAAGAATCTAACACTCGTCCACCACAACTGAATGTCGACTCTAAGACAATTGTAGAAATAGGAATAGCAAGGACATCTCGTGCTATTTTACTCAAAGTTGGATATTCCAAAGTATGCATTCTCCACCAATTCAAAATATTCAAATCATTGGAAAAATTTTCAAGTTTGTTTGACAAATAATTTTCAACTTCATTTTTATTGTGCAATTCACTTTCAGTGTTCAATTCTGCTTGAAATGTCGACTTAAACTCGTCATCATCCACAATGTCAGGAGCATCAAACACAGGTCTAGAAGTTTCTTACAGGTTAGTTGTTGAAGAATCCACTTGGTACTCAGAATACAATCTTCTAATCGTATATTGCAATTCCATTATCAACTCATTATCTATCTCAAGTCCATCCAACTTCATTAGGCAATGTCTCACGAACTTCAATTTATATCGTGGATCCAACACAACAACTACATACATCAAGCGGTTGACTTTGCTAAAATTTTCTCAATATTTTTCATACTCAATTTGCATACCAAATGTCATGTTTCTTAGTAATAAATTATCACTTGTAGTATATTTCTTGATAACCCTATGAAGTTTACAAACTTCAGAAAAAAATACATTAGTGGTAATATGCAAAGTCGACGAAACTGTTGTGAAAAATAGTTCGCAAGAGTATGAGTCGCAACAAGTAATAAAGTGGTAAATAGAGTGTTGAACCCACAAAGACTTTTTAATTAATAATTAAACAAAATTAATTCCAGTTTATAATGAATACTAAACTTTGATATTTTTAATTTAAAGTAGAATAGCAAAGTATTTTAATTAAATAGCAGAAATTAAATAAGATGTAGAAGTTAATTTGAGAAAGCTCTAGGGTTTTCGATTTCACCTAAATTAATCATATTTAGTATTCTTAATTCAATTCATTAATTTCTATTTCTATGTGTTGATGGAAATTTCACGGATATATTTATCAATCTCTCTCAAGTAATGACAAACTTATTCAATTAACGGATTATTATCTCTCGGTTTCTAACCCTAAGAATTAATTGAATACATTAAGAACGAGAAATTAAAATATCACATGAACACATTAGCTATCTTTAGTCTAACATCCTTTTCATGGTAAATTATTCATTGCACGATTATTTATTACCTCTCGATCTCAAAACAATTCTACGAACATGCTATTGTTAATCAGACAATCGCAAGCATTAAGAATAAAATAAATTACTTAACACAATATTGAAACAGAAAATTAATAAATTGCATTAAAGGAAATACTCAATATTCATAATCCGGCTACATCGTAGCCCTAGAAAAAAAAGTTTAGTTCATACTAAAGTAACGGGAATAAATAGAATAAATAGAGGTGTTCATAATTGAAAAGAGAAGGAGAAAGAAAAACTAGGGTTGTTGATCCGAATTCTCCTTTCCCGATGCTTTAGCTTTGTTGCAGGAATCTCCAAAACACACGACCCTCTGCATGATCCTTTTCAGTCTCCAAGATCCCTTGATTTATAACCTAAATCTGATGTTAATTAGGCGTCCCTCTTAATCAACGGCCGAGATTGTCTTAATTAAAAACCTAAATTCAGATCTTTTTTTTAGTCCCGATCGCCGATCGATTGGCTGAGGTGTGGCCGATCAATCAGATGAGCTTCTACTTAATATCATCAATCTTTTCGCTTAGCCGATCGATCACCTGAGGTGTTGCCGATCGATCGCCATCTCCTCTGCTCATGGAACGTCAGCAATTCTCTTCAGCCGATCGATTGTTTCCAGTCCTGCGATTGATCGGCACAATCACTGTCTCCACTTTACAAATTTTGGAGTTTTAGGTGATCAATCGCCTGGGCATCTCTGATCGATCGGCAGTCAATTTGCCTTCTTCTCAAGAATTCATCATTTTTAATGGTTTAGCCGACCGATTGCCCAGATTTGGCGATCGATCAGCAGTCAATCTGCTTCTGCAGGAACACTTCAATTTTGGCTTCTCAGTTTGTTTTGTTTTGTCTGGTAGTGCATCCAATTATTTTGGTTGAAATTTCAACCTGTTTTATGTCATTTTATCAGAGCACTCACACCAAAAACATCAAATTCATTCAAACACTTGAGCAAAACTTATCAAATCAAGTATAAAATAGAATAATTAAGTGTGTAAAATACACACTTATCAAAAACCTTCAACATCACATCATAAAATACTTTCAATAATATTATAAATTTTTGAATGACACGCCAATCTTCATCTGTGGGAGGACCACTTACATGTTCATCTTCGTAAAACTCGCTTATGAATTGAATGTCATACTCACCCAATTTTGCAAAAGTTTTTTCAATCTTTTCACCAGTGTCTACATTAAGTATGTTAAGTTCCATTGAGATGAGACATCAAGACACACGCTACTTATGCATATAATCTTCGCACTTTCAACACATGTTTTGAACTTAACCATCGTCGTAGGAGAATATCTCACATATTTTATAGCTTTACAAATCTTCATAATAGACTTCTCTTTGAGTCCATTGCAAACAATTAAATTTACAATATAAGTAAAACATCTAACATGCATAAACTCTCTATCAAGCACCAAACAGTTCTAATTTCTAATATTTTTAACCAAATGAGTGAACGCCACTCATTGGAAGCAGCATTATCAACTGTAACAGTCAAAACTTTCTCAATTTCCCAATTCAATAAACATTTTTCCATAATCTGAACAATGGTTTCTCCTTTATGATCAGGAATGTGACAAAATTGATAATTTTTTATGCAAATTCCAACTTGCATTAATAAAATAAGCAGTCACTACCATGTAATTTATATTTTGGATAGACGTCCAAGTATCACTGGTTAAACATACTCTTCCTTTCAATTGAGAAAAGAGAACCTTCAACTTACTTTGTTCCTTTATGTGGAGTTTGAAAATATCATTCGCAACAATTTTGCGACAAAGAACAATTAATTCCGGTTCCAACTCATTTAACAAATCAATAAAACATTTTCCTACAACGACACTTAATGAAAATTCATCAATCACAATCATCCTAGCGAGCTTCTCTTGACATCTTTATACACTAAATGATTTCACACTTAAACAACCAACTGAACTTTCTCATACTATATCCTTTTTACGAAGCAATAACATCTTTTGTGTTTAGTACAAAGTAGCCAATAATTTCTTACAGACACTTATGTGTTTGTTTAAGTTTGAAGTCTCATTTCATATTGGATGGTAGGCATATGAATTTCCACCGTGATTGTAAGTTGCTCGAGGATTATCCGGGTCAATTGGTCATATTTTAGTGAAGTAGTTCCATGTTTCACATGTTCTGCTTCTTTTCTTGCCCTCGTTCATAGTACTTTTCATCCTACGAATTTGAAAAAATGAGCATTAAAATATAAGCATAGCAAACATAATATATAGGACTAAACAAGTAAACAAACAAAATTTTATGTTCATTCTAGATTTTGTTTTTCAAAAACAGGTCATATATATTTTAATTTCAAAAACAGGTCTTTAATCCAAGTTCTACAATGGATCCCGAATTATTACATATTTTGTCCTCACTTTTCCTCTTTCCAACATAGATGACACCATTTGAAGTGCCAATTACTCTTGTTTTACAATCGGGGGATAACTCAATTGACATGAGAGGAGCTGGAAACTTCATCAAATGAGTAATTTTCAATTTTTATCTTCACATATCGAAAAAAGTTTTTAAAAAGTGTGTGGTCGATGATGTTATGACTCTCAATTGCACAAATCATTTTCCCACCTCCAAGAACATCCCAAATCTTTACAGAATTGCCACCTGCTATCGCAATTAATCCACCAGAAGGCAAAAAAAAGGCATCTTCCACTACTTTTCTGCGTTTAACTTCCATTACACTTTATAGACCTTGCTTCCGTCACTCTCACATCCCAAACAACACAGACAACAATAAAACACCATACATAGCACAAAAAAACCACAATCTACATTCTACAGAGTAATCGGAGTGATGAGAAAATCAGAAATTAAGAGAAAATCTGAAATTAAAATGAAATACAATCACTCATATTACCTTTTATGTGAAACTTTCTGTGTTAACGTCGAAAGCTCAAGTAGAGAATCGAAGCGCTCACCGAAAACCCTATTGTTGACTGCTAGCAAATTATCAGAGTCAGAGCTTTGTGTGCGGCTATGCGTGCGACTTTGTAGATGGCAGAGCTCGACAATCATGCGACAGTGAAAGAGAATCGGCGGAGCTCTCGTCCGACGATAGTCGATCTTTAGCCGAGGAAGAAGAAGAACGTCGATCGGTCGAGTAGATGGATGTCTCCCTCTCTATCAGGGGTCATCGTGGTCCAGTTCGTTCTGATTTTAAAAAAAATTAGGACCGGACCAATAAAATTTAGTTTTCAATTTTTAGGACAGGGACCGTTAAAATTTTCTTGAGAACTGGACCAGAATGACTAGAATTTCGGTTCCGATTCTGGTCCAGTTCTGATTTTCCCATTACAAAATTTTTTTTCCCTTAAAAGATCAGAACAGATGGACGAAAATTCTACACTACAGGTTCATTCTTTTCCGTCAGATTAGAATTAAAATTTTACAGTACAAGTTCAGAACTATACACCAAAACAAACAGATCAGAAATAAATTTTTACACTACAAGTTTGATATTCTCTCGGTGAAGCCGAAGGAGTGCCCCAAAATCCAAAACAGAAGTAAAATTGAATTAATAACAACAGAAAATAGAAAGAGCAGAACCAAACCTTTGATTTGAAATGCTCGATTGAAACAGAACCCACCCAACAGTGAAGTTCGAACGCCAAGAACAAAAAAATTGCACAGCGAACTCAGACGAAGAATTGTAAAAATCACATGATTAGATGAAGAGATAAACAAATTCTAATCAAAGACAAAAAAGCTTACCTTCGTAATCGTCGGACGAGTGGTCGAGCGGCTAGGGTAATTAGGCGAGGGCGAGAGAGACTGGGCGATGCAAGCTTTTGGCGACGATGATGGGCAAGGGCAACTGGGCGAGAGCTAGCTTTTGGTAATCGGCGTTGACGATTCGCGAAGATGAGAAGAGAAAAGAGACTGTGAACTCTGAAGCTCAAGCCCGATGCTTGTAGTTGTAACTTAGGGCAAAAACGTGGTCTGGGTCGGTTCTAAATGAGCTGACTCATTAGAACTGAAACCGGACCGGGATTTTCTATAACGACCCCAACCCAGTCAGGGCCGCCACGAGTATTGCCATGACGTACATTTACTTCTAGTTTCATTTCATGACATAAAACTTTTCATTTTTCCTCTTGACACCATAAATCCTAGACTCGGATCATAAATCATTTAAGGTTATATATATTTTCGAAAACTCGCAGACATATAACTTAAACAACATCGACTAAAATCTTAAACCGAATGAACTCAACCCATAGACTTATTTACGCTTATCATCCACAGACCACGTGTTACCCACGTGACTTCATTAACTTGGCAGACGACATCTACCGCTCACATCCACCGCTCACATTCACCAAAACATATCCACCGCTCACATTCACTGAATACATCCACCGCTCAGACAACATGTTACCCACGTGACTTCATTAACTTAGCAGATGACATCCACCGCTCACATTCACCACTCACTTCTACCGCTCATATCCACAGAACACATCCACCGATCAGACCACGTGTTACCCACGTGACTTCATTAACTTAGCAGGTGACATCCACCGCTCACATTCACCACTCACTTCTACTGCTCATATCCACATAACACATCCACCGATCAGACCACGTGTTACCCACATGACTTCATTAACTCGGCAGATGACATCCACCACTCACATTCACCACTCAACATCCACCGGTGACGTCAGCCGGATGACTCAAACATCCAACATCCACCGATCAACAGTAACACTCAACATCCACTGGTGACGTCAGCCGGATGACTTAAACATCCAAATAATTCTTAACTTCTACGAACCTCAAACTTCATTCCCATAAACTCATGCAACAAAATTCATAAACTCGACCAGGATACGCGTAGCGGAAGACTTTAAAAAAAGACGGATTAAAGCCATTTATCTTAAAAGCAATCTTTAAAACATAACATTGTACCAGACAATTCCAATATTCATCATCATAAGGAAAATTTATCTTACTTATACTTCAATATCATAGACCTTACTAAAACATGCTACGAGCAACACTCCACGAGTTAAAATCGCTTCCCAGCTATAAAATCCACACAATGAGCATCATCCAGCAACTCGACTTATGCCTCATCATTTAATTTGAAGTTCTCACCTTCCAATCTGTCACCTACATCATATGGTTTAAACTATAAGCCTAATGATTAGTAAGGAGTGCAACATTTACATAAATACTCATGAATGCATGCTTCGTGAAAATCATATTCTTGCTCATATTTCATACATAAAAGGAATCATGTTTGTGTTCATGTTCATGTTCTTGTTTCGTACGTAAAGTGTAACGCCCCGAGTTTTCTGAACCCGGTTTGTTACTCAGAAGCCGTACATAACTAAGAAACCTTAGACTAAATTTAAAACTCTCTCGAAAGTCTAAATTTAACATTTTTTTTAAAGAGACTTCAAAACATTTAAATGCTTGCAGCGGAAATCATTTGAACAACAATGAAGTTATACAAAACTACGAAATACTGTTGAATTGTTAAGAAACAATCGGCAAATAGAAAATTAAGTTTAAACAGCGAAATACTAGAGAAGTCGTAGAAGTCAAACACATCTGCCGATTGATAAAGTGAACGGAAGAAGCAGAAACAGAAGATAGAAGGTTTCTGCCGATGACGTCAGCCAAAAGACATCAATCGATCGCAAACGACAAAATACACTCTACATCCTCCGATGACTATACGAAAAAAATCTTCCTACATCTACCGATGATGTCAGTACGCATCTGCCGATGAGTTTACTGAGACATCATCCGGTGGACTTTGGCCTACACCTTCCGATTGAGTTAACTGCATACGCCAATAACTAAACGTCAAACATAGTACCCACTCATACCGATAGGGCAAATCCTACATCTTCCGATAGAATAAACCTCATATACTGGTGACTTTACTGAGACATCATCCGATGACTATTCTTAAGGCATCTTCCGATAGAATTAATCTACATCATCCGATGACTTTTCTTAAGGCATCTTCCGATAGAATTAACTTACATCATCCGATGACTTTTCTTAAGGCATCTTCCGATAGAATTAACCTACATCATCTGATGACTTTTCTTAAGGCATCTTCCGATAGAATTAAGGCATCTTCCGATAGAATTAACCTACATCATCTGATGACTTTTCTTAAGGCATCTTCCGATAGAATTAACCTACATCATCTGATGACTTTTCTTAAGGCATCTTCCGATAGAATTAACCTACATCATCTGATGACTTTTCTTAAGGCATCTTCCGATAGAATTAACCTACATCATCTGATGACTTTTCTTAAGGCATCTTCCGATAGAATTAACCTACATCATCTGATGACTTTTCTTAAGGCATCTTCCGATAGAATTAACCTACATCATCTGATGACTTTTCTTAAGGCATCTTCCGATAGAATTAACCTACATCATCTGATGACTTTTCTTAAGGCATCTTCCGATAGAATTAACCTACATCATCTGATGACTTTTCTTAAGGCATCTTCCGATAGAATTAACCTACATCATCTGATGACTTTTCTTAAGGCATCTTCCGATAGAATTAACCTACATCATCTGATGACTTTTCTTAAGGCATCTTCCGATAGAATTAACCTACATCATCTGATGACTTTTCTTAAGGCATCTTCCGATAGAATTAACCTACATCATCTGATGACTTTTCTTAAGGCATCTTCCGATAGAATTAACCTACATCATCTGATGACTTTTCTTAAGGCATCTTCCGATAGAATTAACCTACATCATCTGATGACTTTTCTTAAGGCATCTTCCGATAGAATTAACCTACATCATCTGATGACTTTTCTTAAGGCATCTTCCGATAGAATTAACCTACATCATCTGATGACTTTTCTTAAGGCATCTTCCGATAGAATTAACCTACATCATCTGATGACTTTTCTTAAGGCATCTTCCGATAGAATTAACCTACATCATCTGATGACTTTTCTTAAGGCATCTTCCGATAGAATTAACCTACATCATCTGATGACTTTTCTTAAGGCATCTTCCGATAGAATTAACCTACATCATCTGATGACTTTTCTTAAGGCATCTTCCGATAGAATTAACCTACATCATCTGATGACTTTTCTTAAGGCATCTTCCGATAGAATTAACCTACATCATCTGATGACTTTTCTTAAGGCATCTTCCGATAGAATTAACCTACATCATCTGATGACTTTTCTTAAGGCATCTTCCGATAGAATTAACCTACATCATCTGATGACTTTTCTTAAGGCATCTTCCGATAGAATTAACCTACATCATCTGATGACTTTTCTTAAGGCATCTTCCGATAGAATTAACCTACATCATCTGATGACTTTTCTTAAGGCATCTTCCGATAGAATTAACCTACATCATCTGATGACTTTTCTTAAGGCATCTTCCGATAGAATTAACCTACATCATCTGATGACTTTTCTTAAGGCATCTTCCGATAGAATTAACCTACATCATCTGATGACTTTTCTTAAGGCATCTTCCGATAGAATTAACCTACATCATCTGATGACTTTTCTTAAGGCATCTTCCGATAGAATTAACCTACATCATCTGATGACTTTTCTTAAGGCATCTTCCGACATTCCAACTACTTCTCGCTATACATACACAACACCAACTCAGAAAGGAATTTATTTATTTCATCAAGACCATTCAGAAACAACTCACATTGTAATGTTCAAACCCAGTAAAACCAATACTTAAAACTCTCAGATCTCTAGTATCAGTAAAACTCAAAACATAGTCAAAATATTAAAATCTCTACTGTCATGAAAACTCATCATACTCAAATTAAAGCAATTATCAACTAAACCCGCACCGTAGCAGACAACAGTTAACCCGCCTCATCAGTTTACCCGGCGAGGCACTCCCTTCAACCACTTCTAATCATCTGAGCATTCAGGAAAATCACCTGCAGTATCCTCAACACCTACATCACAAAACTCATCTATTAGCCTAATGCTAAGTAAGTAAAGCAATAATGAAAAATGAATGAAATGCTGAAACATGGATTCCTAAACATGCAATTTCTACTTTCTCCTCTCAGTTGTTCATGCGTCGTTTCTGTTCAAATCCCCCTGTGAAATTTGGAGTTGGATCAACTCTCCCAAAGTATAATATCCTCTGTCTCATTAAGGGTTGGATTAGTTCCCTTAACAGTAAAGCTGATTCACTGTTCAGATTCCCCTGTGAAAATGGGAGTTGGATCAACTCTCCCAAAGTATAAATATCCACTGTCTCATTAAGGGTTGGATTAGTTCCCTTAACAGTAAAGCTGATTCGTTTAGCTGTATCATTATGTTCAATCCTTACCACACCAATATGCATTCAAATTCATTTTCGTGTACCTTTAAAATATGATGCATGTCATGCTGAAAATAAATATTCACAAACACGCACAAACCCTACTGTCTTGTGATGTAGGCCCAAAGGCGCAAGCAATACTTTACTTACCTGGCTCTCCTGGAAATGCTCGGTTTCAAACTACTTCAGAAGTTTGCTCACCTAAGTCATAGAAAGGATATCAATTAGATTTCTACTAAGCCTCATTCTAATCTACTCAGGAATCTAGAGAAGCTAGTTTGGAAGCTTAGTTCATTGTGCATTTCCGATTTAACACTAAACCCGAACTCAAATCACTCACAGTATTCCTCGAAACTTCACACATTGTACACCCTCAGCTATCTAATTGTTAAAATCACAGACAAACTAAGAGAGCTTACCTAGGTTGAAGGAGAATCGAGTAAGACGGAAATTGCCTGAAGGTTTTCTGTTGAAGAGCTGAAGGCCGAGAGAGAAATGAGGAAATTAGTGGCGGCTACCGAGCACTAAACCCCAAATCACTAACCTTAAATACCTTATCCACTTTTTTTTAAATTTCCAATTACTTTGCTGCCCTTGCCTAGTCATTTATTAACCTAATCAATAACTCCCCCAACCCTTCTATAAAAGTACATTATTAATAATAATTTAAATTTTTGATTCAATGGAACCGGGTGCTACATAAAGAAAGGAGGGATTTACGCAGGAGTAGGCATAGGCACTAACTTGCCTTCGTCTACCTCATAGACCACATGTCTTGCCCTCGTCTATCTCATAGACCACATATTTTGCCCTCGTCTACCTCATAGACCACATGTCTTGCCCTCGTCTATCTCGTAGACCACATATCTTGCCCTCGTCTACCTCATAGACCACATGTCTTGCCCTCGTCTACCTCATAGACCACATGTCTTGCCCTCGTCTACCTCATAGACCACATGTCTTGCCCTCGTCTACCTCATAGACCACATGTCTTGCCCTCGTCTACCTCATAGACCACATGTCTTGCCCTCGTCTACCTCATAGACCACATGTCTTGCCCTCGTCTACCTCATAGACCACATGTCTTGCCCTCGTCTACCTCATAGACCACATGTCTTGCCCTCGTCTACCTCATAGACCACATGTCTTGCCCTCGTCTACCTCATAGACCACATGTCTTGCCCTCGTCTACCTCATAGACCACATGTCTTGCCCTCGTCTACCTCATAGACCACATGTCTTGCCCTCGTCTACCTCATAGACCACATGTCTTGCCCTCGTCTACCTCATAGACCACATGTCTTGCCCTCGTCTACCTCATAGACCACATGTCTTGCCCTCGTCTATCTCATAGACCACATGTCTTGCCCTCGTCTACCTCATAGACCACATGTCTTGCCCTCGTCTACCTCATAGACCACATGTCTTGCCCTCGTCTACCTCATAGACCACATGTCTTGCCCTCGTCTACCTCATAGACCACATGTCTTGCCCTCGTCTATCTCATAGACCACATGTCTTGCCCTCGTCTACCTCATAGACCACATGTCTTGCCCTCGTCTACCTCATAGACCACATGTCTTGCCCTCGTCTATCTCATAGACCACATGTCTTGCCCTCGTCTACCTCATAGACCACATGTCTTGCCCTCGTCTACCTCATAGACCACATGTCTTGCCCTCGTCTACCTCATAGACCACATGTCTTGCCCTCGTCTACCTCATAGACCACATGTCTTGCCCTCGTCTACCTCATAGACCACATGTCTTGCCCTCGTCTACCTCATAGACCACATGTCTTGCCCTCGTCTACCTCATAGACCACATGTCTTGCCCTCGTCTACCTCATAGACCACATGTCTTGCCCTCGTCTACCTCATAGACCACATGTCTTGCCCTCGTCTACCTCATAGACCACATGTCTTGCCCTCGTCTATCTCATAGACCACATGTCTTGCCCTCGTCTACCTCATAGACCACATGTCTTGCCCTCGTCTACCTCATAGACCACATGTCTTGCCCTCGTCTACCTCATAGACCACATGTCTTGCCCTCGTCTACCTCATAGACCACATGTCTTGCCCTCGTCTACCTCATAGACCACATGTCTTGCCCTCGTCTACCTCATAGACCACATGTCTTGCCCTCGTCTACCTCATAGACCACATGTCTTGCCCTCGTCTATCTCATAGACCACATGTCTTGCCCTCGTCTACCTCATAGACCACATGTCTTGCCCTCGTCTACCTCATAGACCACATGTCTTGCCCTCGTCTACCTCATAGACCACATGTCTTGCCCTCGTCTACCTCATAGACCACATGTCTTGCCCTCGTCTACCTCATAGACCACATGTCTCGTAGACCACATATCTTGCCCTCGTCTACCTCATAGACCACATAACTTACCATGAACATGCCTTGTGCCTTACTCGCTAACTACCCAAACTTGACCATTGCATACATTACATGTTCTTTACTTCTTACTGAAAACGTGCATGTGAAGACATTTCATTTACACTTGAAGGAAAACATGATGCATGAGAGAATTGCGCATAAAAGCATCACATTATGGAGAACAAGCCATCACCATATGACATATCATAATGCTATTCTTGTTAGCACAACGTAACACTCAACCAATCATACTAAGTATAATATAAGCACAAACTTCCTAGTACCCAGGTGATGTAGGGCCCTAATGGCCGAAAGCCTACACACCCACTTACCTGGCCTCCTTAGCAATGTCGAGCCTTCATTTTAGACCTTCTTCACCTAAAACATTTCACATTACAATGGTAAAATCAATCTAAATATCCTGAAATCAAAACTGGCTAAGTTCCTAACTAGGGTAACCGAATCCGGTTTATAGTTATTAGGCATTCCATCGAACACCTTGAGTGCATATCTTAATTTCCAAAAGCATTAGTGGCATTTTAAATCCTTCTTTCGCCAGAACTTAAACCAACATTCAGTATTTCTCAACCTATCATCAATAACGTCCTACATTCCAACATCTAAGCCAATGATACAACAGTCCTATAAATACCAACATTACACTAACATTGATGAACCCGAACATCTCAAGTTATAAATGAAATAACTCCTAAATCAAAACTTAACAAATACACTATCTAAGCCTTACCTAGAGCTCGATTCTTGAAGGAAACGAAGGAGGAAGAATCGACTAGGAGAGGGAGAATCGCAGATGCGCGAAAGGAAAGTCACCGAAGGGAAGGGGAAGTCATAGAGAAAGAGAGAGGAGTCGGCTACAGGATCAGGTAAGAGGTTTTAGTGAGATTTTAGAATTTCCATTTTCTATATATATTAATTAGAATCAACTTTATTTACAATCTTGCCACTAACCCTACTTTTCACTCAAACCAATAATACCCATAAATTTAGATCCTCGTAAATTTCTTATTCCTCCAACCATACCAAAAGAAGTCCTTAGAATAAATACTTGACCAAAGTGCTGGTTGTTACATCCTTCCCTCCTTAAACAAAATTTTGTCCTCAAAATTTGTCCAGCATAGTAGTTTTATTCCTCTACCTATGGTCATCATATACTTTTTGAGTCCATTTCTTTCGTCTTTCCCCAAAATTCAATTTTCTATCCACGATCTACTATTCTATCCATGATCTACAATTCTATCCATAGTTGGAATCAATCTCTATGGCTCTAAGCCGAAACTCCCAAACTTAACACCCGACATTAGCCTCATAATCGTACTCATTATTTCTAATTGAACTCAACATGTTCTTGACCATGCATCGAATATTATTAAGCTCCTAACTCTCCAATTAATCATCCACAAGTTAAACCTTCTAGTTAGTCTAATTTGGTCTTATGCTCAAATTTCACGAATCAGTTCTTGATCTAAACCCTTAACCTCCCAATGAGACTACCTTTAAGGTCTCAATAATCAATACTTCTAAAATCCCATAAAATTTAAATTTTTATTCGTATTTTGATCATGCATGCGTAAGGGTGCTCAACCCCGTTCAGCAGAAGACTATCATGTGAGAGAATTTCCTCTCGGGTTTTATCACTTAATTTCTCTCGAAAAAATATTCACTTAGTTCTTCTCGGGTTTCATCAATTTTAACAGTGGAGAATGTTTCTCTCAATTGGGTTTGGACGACAAAAGCTTTAGGAGGCGTGGATGACAAAATCTAAGAAGGCGTGGACGTTTAAAACAATAGTCAGTGTGGACGACTGAAACCGTAGGCAGCATGGACGACTGGGTTTCTCTGCCAGAATACTTAACTAAAATTTATCATCCACAGACTTTGGACGATGATTTTCTTACAGAATACTTAACTAAAACTCAGTAAGATTTAAAAATTTATCCTTCGACCCTCTGTGGTATAACTCATTTAAAGACGGCTAACTCCAATCAGTGGAGGGCATACCACGTGTGGATACCTCGTGCTAAATTTAAACTTAACTAAACGTGCTAAATCAGTAAACTAGGGTCTCGATCGATGTTTAAATCCTCTACTAGAACATTTAACCAAATCTTTATAAGAAAACCACCTTAATGTATATAGCTTTTATCAAACACCTAATCACCCAACTAATCACTTAGGTACGAAAATGTGCAGCATAATCTTATACTTATCATCAACCTCAAATCACCTGCCCAAATCATCCATAAAACATACACATAAAACTTTCATTAAACCTCTAACTTTTTCATACCAAAGTACTTTAAAACTACTTACGATTCTCCTACTTAGTCCTATACATCCGTATAACCCGAAACATATGTATCCCACATCAAAAATACCTATACGTACATTCACCAACTGTAACCATAATCATAAGGTGTGACGACTTAGATTCTACATTTCCCTAGTAATGTCCTCCCATAAACTACTTCATCCATAGCTTCCAAAATCACATACTTTTCTCAAGAAACTCATCGTTTATAATAATTGTTCCTTTGTGGGTTTCACATCTATGGTCTCCATTGCTATATTCCACAAACTAAATCATCGAAACTACTCTCAAAGTCTCAATCATGAAAATTCAACACTGTCCCTTCTTACTGGTCACTCTTAATTCCTCCAACTTTTCTTTTCCTGTCTTATCTTCCAACGTGATACTCTTTTCCTTGAGCCATAGCTAATAGGAATATCTACTTAATTATCACTTAAAGTAAATCAACTACAACATCCTTCTATAACAATCTTAGTGACTTTACTTTATCCAATGTCCAAAATTGTACCTGTTATAACCGTGTGCTTCTTCATTTTCCATCAGGGCAAAGACTCTAGGTGCCACTCTTGCACGATTTGTATCCGGCGGCATAGGACAATCCCTAGCAATATGGCCAACCTTGTCACACCTAAAGCAATGGCCCAAGTACAACTTGCATTCACCGTAATGGTTCCTCCGGCAGGTGGAACATAGAGGAGCTTGAGGATCCCCTTGAGGTCGTTTCCCTTTTCCTTGGTCGTCGTTGGGGTTATAGGGCCTTTTAACACCCCCCTGCTATTGCTGCCATCCCTCATCCTGTTCTGGTTGCCACCCCCTAATCTGTTGCGGTTGTGGCTGTACTTCTCTAATGAATTTCTTTGGCAGCTCACGTTGTCCCTATACTGTTACCTCAACCTCTTCCAATTCCAAGGCCTTAGCTGCCACCTCAAAATATGGTGTGTTATGAACTCCTGCAGTCTTCACTTCCCTGAAAAGATTTGGCTTCAACCCTTGAACAAATTGGTGAATCTTGTCTTCCTCATCCTCCACCAGACGGGGTGCAAAACGGGACAAAGCCTCAAACTTACAAATGTAGTCTGCCACAGAACCGGTTTGGCGCAGCTGCATAAATTCCATCTTTTTGCTGGCCTGAATCGCTCGGTTGAAGTACTTGTCAAAGAAAGCCGTCTTGAACAATGGCCAAGTCATAGTTTCCATATTAGTAGTGCTTTGAATTGAATCCCACCAATGCCTTGCATCCAGTGCAAGGTGAAAAACAGCACATGTGATCTTGTCCCCCTCTTCGACCTTGGCATACTTAAACATGTCCTCCATTGTTCGAATCCATTCTTCAGCATAGATAGGATCCGAAACCGGACCATTAAATATCGGAGGTCGAAGTCGGTGAAAACACTTGCCACCATGGTCATGAGTTGCACTTGAGCTAGAGTTGCCTTGTTTCTCTTTAGCAGCCACCAATTGTTCGATCTGACAAGATTGGCGTAGAACCAACTCTGTTAACTGAGCAATAGTATTACTATCTTCACCGTTTTCTCTCTGTTGACCTCTCACCATCTTGAAGAGATTCCTGACATATTATTAGAACACATCTTAACTTAAAAATGAAATTACTAAAATCGTAAACACTTACAGTTGTTGGAGAGTACTCATGCGGAACATTGTGCTGGTAGGCAGTCTACAGAACCGATTTTAAAACCCAGGGTCGCTCTGATACCATAATTGTAACGACCCCAACCCAGTCAGGGCCGCCACGAGTATTGCCACGACGTACATTTACTTCTAGTTTCATTTCATGATATAAAACATTTCATTTTTCCTCTTGACACCATAAATCCTAGACTCGGATCATAAATCATTTAAGGTTATATATATTTTTGAAAACTTGCGGACATATAACTTAAACAACATCGACTAAAATCTTAAACCCACTGAACTCAACCCATAGACTTATTTAAGCTTATCATCCGCAGACCACGTGTTACCCACGTGACTTCATTAACTCGACAGACGACATCTACCGCTCAAATCCACCGCTCACTTCTACCACTCACATTCACCAAAACATATCCACCGCTCACATTCACTGAATACATCCACCGCTCAGACAACGTGTTACCTACGTGACTTCATTAACTCGGCAGATGACATCCACCGCTCACATTCACCACTCACTTCTACCGCTCATATCCACAGAACATATCCACCGATCAGACCACGTGTTACCAACGTGACTTCATTAACTCGGCAGATGACATCCACCGCTCACATTCACCACTCACTTCTACTGCTCATATCCACAGAACACATCCACCGATCAGACCACGTGTTACCCACGTGACTCCATTAACTCGGCAGATGACATCCACCGCTCACATTCACCACTCAACATCCACCGGTGACGTCAGCCGGATTACTCAAAAATCCAACATCCACCGATCAACAGTAACACTCAACATCCACCGGTGAACAAAAACACTCAACATCCATCGGTGAACAGTAACACTCAACATCCACCGGTGACGTCAGCCGGATGACTTAAACATCTAAATAATTCTTAACTTCTACGAACCTCAAACTTCATTCCCATAAACTCATGCAACAAAATTCATAAACTCGACCAGAATACGCATAGCAAAAGACTTTAAAAAAAGACAGATTAAAGCCATTTATCTTAAAAGCAATCTTTAAACATAACATTGTACTATACAATTCCAATATTCATCATCATAAGGAAACTTTATCTTACTTATACTTCAATATCATAGACCTTACTAAAACATGCTACAAGCAACACTCCATGGGTTAAAATCGCTTCCCAGCCACAAAATCCACACAATGAGCATCATCCAGCAACTCGACTTATGCCTCATCCTTTAATTTGAAGTTCTCACCTTCCAATCTGTCACCTACATCATAAGGTTTAAACTATAAGCCTAACGCTTAGTAAGGAGTGCAACATTTACATAAATACTCATGAATACATGCTTCGTGAAAATCATATTTTTGCTCATATTTCATACATAAAAGGAATCATGTTCGTGTTCGTGTTCATGTTCTTGTTTCGTACATAAAGAAAGGAAGGATTTACGCAGGAGTAGGCATAGGCACTAACTTGCCTTCGTCTACCTTGTAGACCACATGTCTTACCCTCGTCTATCTCGTAGACCACATATCTTGCCCTCGTCTACCTCATAGACCACATGTCTTGCCCTCGTCTATCTCGTAGACTACATATCTTGCCCTCGTCTACCTCATAGACCACATAACTTGCCATGAACATGCCCTGTGCCTTACTCGCTAACTACCCAAACTTGACCATTGCATACATTACATGTTCTTTACTTCTTACTGAAAACGTGTATGTGAAGACATTTCATTTGCACTTGAAGGAAAACATGATGCATGAGAGAATTGCGCATAAAAGCATCACATTATGGAGAACAAGCCATCACCATATGACATATCATAATGCTATTCTTTTCAAAACAACGTAACACTCAACCAATCATAACTCAAGTAATAAATATAAGCACAAACTTCCTAGTACCCAGGTGATGTAGGGCCCTAATGGCCGAAAGCCTACACACCCATTTACCTGGCCTCCTTAGCAATGTCGAGCCTTCACTTTAGACCTTCTTCACCTAAAACATTTCACATTACAATGTTAAAACCAATCCTAAATATCCTAAAATCAAAAACGGCTAAGTTCCTAACTAGGGTAACCCCTTAAGAATCCGGTTTATAGTTATTAGGCATTCCATCAAACACCTTGAGTGCATATATTAATTTCCAAAAGCATCAGTGGCATTTTAAATCCTTCATCCGCCAGAACTTAAACCAACATTTAGTATTTCTCAACTTATCATCAATAACGTCCTACATTCCAACATCTAAGCCAATGATACAACAGTCCTATAAATACCAACATTACACTAACATTGATGAACCCGAACATCTCAAGTTCTAAATGAAATAACTCCTAAATCAAAACTTAACAAATACATTATCTAAACCTTACGTAGAGCTCGATTCTTGAAGGAAACGAAGGAGGAAGAATCGACTAGAAGAGGGAGAAATCGCAGCTGCGCGAAAGGAAAGTTGTCGAAGGGAAGGGGAAGTCGTAGAGAAAGAGAGAGGAGTCAGCTACAGGATCGGGTAAGAGGTTTTAGTGAGGTTTTAGAATTTTCATTTTCTATATATATTAATTAGAATCAACTTTATTTACAATCTTGCCACCAACCCTACTTTTAACTCAAACCAATAATACCCATAAATTTAGATCATCGTAAATTTCTTATTCCTCCCACCATACCAAAAGAAGTCCTTAGAATAAATACCTGATCAAAGTGATGGTTGTTACATTTTCGGTTCTGGTCAATACATAACTAAAACCCCTTTTTTTTTTGCAAAACTGGACCAAATTGTCGGTCTGGTCCGGTTCTTCGATTCTCAATTTTTTTGTTCATCCCTACTCTCGATGAAAAGTGAGAAAAATTACATTTAGGGTTAACTATTAAAGTCGGTTCAGTTCGGCATTACTCAGGTTTTCAGAAGTAAAACAGAGAATCCAACCATCGGTACTTGTCGGTTCGGTTCACCAATCAGTTTTACTCATATAGAAACTAAATCGAACCACACCAAACCAAACCAAACTAAACTCTTCGGTTCGATTTGGTTACTCGGTTCAAATGGAACTAGGCCCCACCCCTAGTTCAAAGTAAGATGAGCAACACACATGTGAGTGTTCGCACTACTAACCTAGTATTCATTCATCAGAGTACAGGCCAAACAATTTGATGCTTGGACTAGCATGGCAAAAAAAAGCTTCTTTTTATGTAAAATTGAAGACCATAGAATTATGATTGCAGTACTTTCAACAAGATAATCAAAATTAGCCTAATCTATAATGCATACATTTACAAAATGTAGAATTTATTCCTAAAAAGGTCACAGCTAAATCAAGTAGAATTTATTCTTATAAAAAGTCACAGCTAAAAGCCAACCCACCCCCTTTTTTAATTTGGCAAATTTTAACAGACAACAAAAGAAAAAAAAATAAAGGGAGTAGCACTTTATAAAATATAAAAACAGCTTCTTTCTCATCTTTGCAGTCGCGAGCTAGGGCATAATTGCAGGCTCGGCTAGGGCAGTCACAACTTCCTCCCTCGTAGTCGAGAGCTACACCACATCGAAACCGTCTTCCTCTCAATCGCATTTGTAGAGTAGGGCATGTAACACCCGGAACTTTGGTACCCCTTGTCCTATTAATAATAATCGATGGATTGATTTAAACAATAGCAAAATTAGTGAAATAAGAGGAGGATTAATAGAAAAATGTAATAAAGGGCAATATGGTAATCTGAGTGTTAATATGTTAATAAAAACCTAAGTATTTCTCTCTTTCCCTCATTTCCCTCGGCTTTCACGAAAGAAAAGCTCCAGAGAGCTTTCTGGCTATTTTTTATCGCCTCTCCTCCATTCTTCACGATTCGGCCATTCCTCCTCCAAGCTCCATCGACCCTTCGCGTGTTCTTCTCAAAAACACGATCCTAGGTAAGGTTCTATAGTTTCGGATGTAAGTTGCTGGTTGTCACGGATTTAAACAGCTAGAGTTCAGTTGAGGTTTGGTCGGGTGCGTTAAAAATGGTTAGGTTCACAGTAGATACAGTTGAAATAAAGATATTTATGGTTATGGAGAATAGTTAAGTAGAATAAATGGGGTTTTTTTTAGTTCAGAGTTTGATTGATTAAGCTCAGTTTTAATGTCAAGTGTTGTGAATTGGCTTAGGAAAACAAAGCACACGGACAGCACTCGGTTTGCTAAGGACATCAGGTAAGTATTCTTGACTTACTTGGCAGATTGGCCTACACTATAAAGATTGTCATTGATTGAGAATTTGATGAGTTTTTGGTCTAGGTGTAGATTGGATGGGTACGTTAAGGTATTTGTTATGCTAAAATGTTTCTTAGGTTTTAATTATTGCTTTATGCTTGTTTTATGTTTAATGCACTGTTCATGATCATGCATCATGTTTAAAATGAAAAAGCATGGAAAAAGGATTTATGCATACGTTTCCATGTAAGAAAGAACGAACTAAAGTAATGTATGTAAACGGCACTATGGGGCTAGAGGTTGGCATTCTCTGCTTTGGAACAGAACAAAGGATGCCTGCTTCAAGTGGGGCAAAGGTTGTCAACGGGGGCTCGAGTTTGGCATTCCCTGCTTGAAGTGGAACAAAGGTTGTCTGCTTCAAGGTGGGGCAGAGGTTATCTACTCGAGGTTGGCATTCCCCGCTTGGGACAGAACAAAGGTTGTCTATTACAAGTGGGGCAAAGGTTGTCAATGGGGGTTAAAAGTTGGTATTCCCTACTTGAAGTGGAACAAAGGTTGTTTGCTTCAGGTGGGGCAGAGGTTGCCTACCCCTCTCGTATATAACGAAAGTGTATGAAATAAATGAATGTACGAAAGAACAATATGATTTTTATGAATTGCATAAGCACAGCATGCATGTCTCATTTACGAAGCTTACTGAGCCTTTTAGCTCATAGAATGTATTTATGGTGTAGGTAATCTTGAGCAAGGTGAGAATGGGGCTTTTCTACCCGAGGAATGAGTTGATTGAAGAAGAATGCCGTGAGAGTGCGCTGTGCGGTCGTTGCGAATTTGACCCGTGGGAGCATAGATTATGTATTTTGAGGGTTATGGGTTTAAATGGGCTGACGGCTGATGATATGAAATGAATTGCATAGAAACCCATTTTAGGATGCTTGGTGTCTGGATAGTGTAAATACTAACGTTGATGAAATGACAATTGATATTGATGTTTTTAATGTTTCTGGAAGTTCGTGGTAAATGATGTGTAGATACAGGGGAAAGATTATGAAGGCAGCTTTCTGGACAAAATCCAGAGAGCTAGCCGATCGATTGCCAGGAAGGGGCGATCGATCGGGTAATGTATGGTTTAGAGTTGGGATTCTTTAAGTTTAGTTAAGTATCCTGTAAGAAAGTCATCGTCCAAAGTCTATGGACAATGAGTCACGTGGACTGTGGAAGTTAAGTTTAAGTAAGTCTATGGAAGTTAGTCTGTGGACGAAAAGTTTATGTAGCCGTAGACAATGAAGTCACGTGGACTGGGGACGATAAAGTCACGTGGTTCGTGAACGAAAAGTCTAAGTAAGTCTGTGGATGATAAAGTTCAGTTAAGTGTTTCTGTAGGAAAGTCATCGTCCACGTCCAAAGTATACTGACTACTGTTTTCAGTCGTCCACACTGCCTACAGTTTTCAGTCGTCCACACTGCCTACAGTTTTAGGTCGTCCTTACCTCTTTCTGCTTTTGTCGTCCACGTCCAAAGTGTTATGTCTTCTTAGGTTTTGTCGTCCATGCCTCCTAATGTTTTTGTCGTTCAAACCCGATAGAGAGAAATATCCTCCTCCACTGTTTAAATTGAAGAAACTCGAGACGACTTGTTATAGACATTGACTGAAGCCTCTGTTTTATGATTTTATCACTGTTATACCCAAGCTTACTTTAATATGAGATTGTCCACACGTGAGTAGTCTTCTGCTGATTGGGGTTGAACCCCTTATGCATGCATGATTAAATTACAGAATAAAAGTTTAAATTTCATGGGAATTTTAGGATTAGTTTAAAGGTAAAATTTGGGAATGTTACAGTTATGGTATCGAAGCTCCCGAGTTTTAAAATTGGTTCTGTAGACTGCTCGACTGCGCAAGCCACTACACGGACATGCTTCTTTAATTGTAAGTAAATTTTTTTTTATGTCTTGGATTTTGTTTCTTAGGATTATTGTTTTCACCTTTATAGGAATTATACAATGGTCAGAGGTAGAGATGCCACAGATGAAGATCTGGATAGGCTAACAGATTTGTTGGACCGTCAGGCTCAGCATATGGACAGACAACCCCAGCAAATCGAGAGACTAGTAAATCGTGAGGATCACAGGGCTCGGGAGGTGGTCGTTCCAAACTATCAGGGTATGGAGAGATTCCAAATGCTACAACCTCCCGTATTTAATGGACAGTCTACGAACCCTACTTTAGCTGAGGAGTGGTTCTGAACTATGGAGGACATATTGGGGTATGCAGGGGTAGAGAACGGAGATAAAGGCGCATACGTCACCTTCCATTTAGCGTTAGACGCTCGGTTTTGGTGGGACTCCATCAAAGCAACAACCGATGTGACGGTAATGACTTGGGAGCGGTTTAAAGCCATATTTTATGACAAATAGTTTAGCCATACAGTACGGGAGGCCAAAATGATGGAGTTCATGCAACTGCGACAGGCTGGCTCAATTGCCGAGTACGTTAGAAAGTTTGAGGCTCTATCCCGGCTCGCACCACGCCAGGTCAATGTTAATGAGGACAAGGTGCGTCGGTTTATGCAAGGTCTAAGTCAGAAGATCCGAAAAAGTGTCATCATAGTAGGGGTGCAGAATGTGCCCTATGCTGAGGTTGTGGCGAGAAAGCTAGAGATTGAGGCCGCTGAACCAACTTACGTCGAACCGAGGGAGCTAGCTAAAGGGCTCTTTCGAGAGATACAGCCTCGACCTCAGAACGAAGGTTGGCAACCAAGAGGACAACAACAACCACAACAACGACGAGTGAAAAGGCCCTATGATGGAAAGGGTGACCAAGGGAAAAGAAAGCAAGTCCAGGAAACTACTCAAAAGCTTTTATGTCCTAAGTGCCTGAAAGAGCATTTTGGCGATTGTAAATTTGGTACGGATAAGTGTTATCAATGTGGAGGAAGTGGCCACTATGTTAGGAATTGCCCGAGAACAAGCAGAGATTGGGAGATGGTTACCCCGAGGGTATTTACCCTAATCGAGAACGAGGAAACTGCCCAACCTTCATTTGTTCCAGGTATAGTTTTATTTTAACTGTTAATGAAATAAAGAACATAAGAATAGAGATATAGTATAGAGTGAAGATTTGAAGGTAATAATTGTGCAATAGATAAAAGTAGGCTTGAAAATAGAGATGTAAGAGAATAGTAGGAACCTCGACGAGAAGATAGTAGGTTAGATACAGGACGATATAGATCTTATAAAGGGAGAGTTATGCATGAATAAGATTAGCCTGACTTAACCACAAGAGGTTGTGCACTTAAAAGTTTTGTTACCACTAGAGGGATACAACTTATGAGATATAAGATTTGAATGGATAAAAACTTGTAACACCCGGTTCCGTTTTAATCGAATTATTATACCAATGTGTGATGTACATTTTAGGGTTGAAATTTGGGGAAATTAGTGGTTTGGTTAATCAATGGCTAGGTTAGGGCAAAATTCTAATTTAGGGATTTAATAGTGGATAACCTATTTAAAGAAGAATTTATTGAGGTTTAGCCGCCACTGTTTATTCTCACTCTCGGTTTTCAGCTCAACTTAGCAGAGCTCCCCAGGCGACTTTCTTCCCGATTCCTTTCTCCAATCTAGTTGAGTTCTACCTTGATTTCTTACTGATTTAGTGACTAAGGATGATTGAGTGGAAATTGTGGATACGTATTTTGTGATTTGCCATGAATGAGAGTAGATTCAGGTTTAGTGTAGAATTTGGGAATGCTTAGTGAATAGAACTCCCAACTGTTTCTGAATGCTTTAGAATGAGGATTAGTAAGGATTGGCTTACTGCTCTGTTTATGGTTCTAGGTGAGCAATTCCGAAGCAACTCCTAACCGAGTATCCACCGGGAAGCTAGGTAAGTGAAGTATGCTTGTGCCTTCGGGCCTACATCACAAAACATTAGGATTTTGTTTACTTGAATGTGTCTGTATGTCATGCATCATATTTTAAAGGTATACGAAAATGAATTTGAATGCATGTTGGCATGGTAAGGAATGAACATAATGAAACAGCTATGTGAATCAGATTTACTGTTAAGGGAAATAATCTGCCCCTTAATTAGACAGTGGATATTTAGACTTTGGGAAACTTGATCCACTTCCCATCGAACAGGGGATCAGAAACAGCTATGTCAATCAGATTTACTGTTAAGGGAATTAATCCGCCCCTTAATGAGTCAGTGGATATTTATACTTTGAGAGAAGTGATCCAACTCCCAATTTCAACGGGGGATCAGATCAGAAATGATGCATATGCAGCTGAGATGAGAAAGTAGAAACTGCATATCTAGGAATTTATGTTTCAGCATTACATTACATTATTGCTTTACTTACTTAGCATTAGGCTAATAGATGAGTTTTGTGATGTAGGTGAAGAAGTGACAGCAGGTGTGTTTACTGAGTTTGCTGAGGACTAGACTTGTTGGAGGAGTGCAACTATGCAACAATCTGGCAGTTGATGAGGCGGTTTAACTGGTGTCAGTTGGTGTGAAGGTTTAGTTGACAATGTTTCAACTTAAGTATGTTGAGAGTTTTATGACCGTAGTAGTTCTAATGACAGTAGTAATTTGATGTTTTAACACCTTTGGGATTTTCTTCTCTGTCAAGGAAAAACGTGATTTGAATGTTGTTGGTGTCTAATTTTTCTGAAGGTTTTAGAATATTTGAGTCGTCCCCTGTTATAAAAATCTGATTTGGTTTTATTACAATTTGTTAGTTTGGAATTTTATAGGTTCAAGATATAAATGTTGGTTTCAAATGGTCAATTGTTGGATTTCAGATGTTACTTAGGGCCAGGTTGTTTTAAATGTTTTGAGTGAAGTCTGTAAATTCAACCATCGGTGGATGAAGTTCACCGGTGGACGTTAAGTGTTTTGTCTACCGATAGATTTAGTCTATCGGATGATAAATGGTAAAACTTGTTGTTTAGCGATCGGCAAAGGTTGGAAGAAGGGGATCATCCGGCTGACGTCACCGGTAGATGTAAGATAAAGTCGATCGGATGAAGGAATCATCTGGCTAACGTCATCGGAAGATGTAGGAAGACTTTTGTCGTCTTATGACCGGTGGATGTAGTGTATTAAACTAATCGGAAGACTGTAGTAGAAGTCTTGTCGTTTAGTGACCGGTGGATGTCATGTATTAGACTTACCGGAAGATGAAGTGGAAGTTTTGTCATTTTGTCACTGGAAGGAGCCTTCTGTTATCTGTTTTAGCCTCTTCCGTTGACTTTGTTCAGCGGCAGATGCGTTTGACTTTTGCAACTTTTAAAGTATTCCGCAATTTAAACCTTTATTTCTTTTGACCGATTACTCCTTAACATCTCAACCGATTATTCAAGCATTGTTCTATAGTTTTGTTTAACTCTATTTTCCTCAAATGATTTCCGCTGCAATTCTTTAAATGTTTTGAGGTTTTAGAAAATGTCAAATTTTGACTTTCGAGCGAAGTTTTAAATTTGGTCCGAAATTTTCTTAGTTATGTTCGGGTTTATGAGTAACAAACCGGGTTTGGGAAACTTGGAGCGTTACAAAACTAGACCCTAGTTGACAAACCTTTGATGTTTTAGAATATGGTGAATCAAAGAGAGGTTTTAAACTTAGATGTTAAACATATCAAAGGATGCTCTAGATCGTTATAGTATAATTAGTGTGTTTAGCAAATAAGAAAATATAGTAAAGATTTGAATAACCTAGATCCATGAGAAGTTGGGAGAATCAGGACAAGGGTGATACTTGAGATTACAAAATTACCGATCTCTATGATGGAGGTAGGAACATCAATGTTCGAGAAACTAGAAAGATAAGATTTTAGATAGAGAAGGTTTGGATTAATGATGTAAATTTATCTACAACAATTTTGCGAACAAGAAGATTGTTGGATGAATTGTTGCACGGGAGTCAAGTTGAATATTTGTTGCGATTTGTGGAATTTGCGATTTATCGGATAAAGAGAATAAGGATTTGCACGGGAATCATTCAAGTAAACTTAGAAGTGAAACCAAGTTAGAAAATTTCAAGGGTTCGTCTGATATCTAACAAAGTCGAGACCAATGAGTACTAAATTGATTTAAGATTAGAATGAAGTTTAGAGAAAATCAATGGTGAAATTTAGAGACTTGACTGTACTTGGAGTTTATAAAGACTTGAGTGAGACAAATGAAGCGTAATGTAGATAATATGAGAATTTCAGTCAATGACATAACGAGGGAGCTTGTCAATGTACCTTAAAACAAAATGTGAGGTTTATAGGATCTTATTTATACATGAACCAGGATTTTAAGAAAGTAGCGACTTTAGCTCCTAGTTGGACTCACTGAGATCTTGAGGTATTTTGATGATGTAGTTGAGAAGTGTAGCAATGTGAACTTCAGTTGTGAAACCCACCATGAAGTATTTATTAGGATTGGTAAGTGCCCAATGAAGTGTGAGACTTGGGGTAATATTGATGAAAAGAAATATTGAAGAAAATGTGAGAAATTTAATAGATGTACGTTTAGACTATGGGTGAGGATCGATGAATTTACGTAAATGTCGGTTTGCAACCCAAGAGTTTGCAAAGATCTTTGGATGATAGTCAACCCAAAAAGTGATAGGAAGTTTAAGTACGGCTACTACCTAAGGAAGTAACTAAAGGAAACCTGAACAAAAAAGCCAATTAGAAGAGTTAGAAAGTTTGACGTTTGGACGATTAAGTATAGACCAAAGCAAGCGCAATTCGTTAAGTGTCAAGTACACAGTTAGGGATCATTTGATTGGGACTTAGGAAACTTGGTAAGGCTCGATGCATAAGCAAGGACATGCTTAACCAAATTGGTTAGGAGGCTAAGGTGGTATCATTGGGATTTTAGGAGTTTTAGTTTGGAACCATAGAGATAGATCCTAAGTATGGATGAGATCAAAGTTCTTGAAGAGAAATTCAAATTTTTGGAGACTCGAAAAGAATACGAAATTTTAAGTGGAAGTATAAAGCTGCAAGACAAGAGACAATAATATCAAGAACTATAAGCTAAGTCAAATTTTGGGGACAAAATTTCAATTAAGGTGGGTGAAATGTAACACCCAGAACTTTGGTACCCCTTATCCTATTATTAATAATCGATGGATTGATTTAAACGATAGAAATATTAGTGAAATAAGAGGAGGATTAATAGAAAAATGTAATAAAGGGCAATATGGTAATCTAAGTGTTAAAATGTTAATAAAAACCTAAGTATTTCTCTCTCTCCCTCATTTCCCTCTGCTTTCACGAAAGAAAAGCTGCAGAGAGCTTTCTGGCAATTTTTTATCGCCTCTCCTCCATTCTTCACGATTCGGCTGATTCCTACTCCAAGCTCCGTCGACCCTTCACGTGTTCTTCCCAAAAACACAATCCTAGGTAAGGTTCTATAGTTTTCGGATGTAAGTTGCCGGTTGTCACAGATTTAAACAGCTAGGGTTCAGTTGAGGCTTGGTCGGGTGCGTTAAAAATGGTTAGGTTCACAGTAGATACAGTTGAAATGAAGATATTTATGGTTATGGAGAATAGTTAAGTAGAATTAATGGGGTTTTGTTTAGTTCGGAGTTTGATTGATTAAGCTTGGTTTAATGCAAGTGTTGTGAATTGGCTTAGGTAAACAAAGCACACGGACAACACTCGGTTTGCTAAGGACATCAGGTAAGTATTTGTGACTTGCTTGGCCGATTGGCCTACACCATAAAGATTGTCATTGATTGAGGATTTGATGAGTTTATGGTCTAGGTGTAGATTGGATGGGTAGGTTAAGGTATCTGTTATGCTAAAATGTTTCTGAGGTTTTAATTATTGCTTTATGCTTGTTTTATGTTTAATGCACTGTTCATGATCATGCATCATGTTTAAAATGAAAAAGCATGGAAAAAAGATTTATGTATACGTTTTCATGTAAGAAAGAACGAACTAAAGTAATGTATGTAAATGACACTATGGGGCGCAAGGTTGGCATTCCCCGCTTGGGACAGAACAAAGGTTGTCTGTTGCAAGTGGGGCAAAGGTTGTCAATGGGGATTAAAAGTTGGCATTCCTTGCTTGAAGTGGAACAAAGGTTGTCTGCTTCAGGTGGGTCAGAGGTTGCCTACCCCTCTCATATGTAACGAAAGTATATGAAATAAATGAATGTGCGAAAGAACAGTATGATTTTTATGAATTGCATAAGCACAGCATGCATGTCTCATTTACGAAGCTTACTGAGTCTTTTAGCTCATAGAATGTATTTATGGTGTAGGTAATCTTGAGCAATGTGAGAATGTGGCTTTTCCACCCGAGGAATGAGTTGATTGAAGAAGAATGCCGTGAGAGTACGCTGTGCAGTCGGTGCGAATTTGACCCGTGGGAGCATAGGTTATGTATTTTGAGAGTTATGGGTTTAAATGGGCTGATGGCTGATGATATGAAATGAATTGCATAAAAACCCATTTTAGGATGCTTGGTGTCTGGATAGTGTAAGTACTAACGTTGATGAAATGACAATTGATATTGATGTTTTTAATGTTTCTGGATGTTCGGTGTAAATGATGTGTAGATACAAGGGAAAGATTATGAAGGCAGCTTTCTAGACAAAATCTAGAGAGCTAGCTGATCGATCGCTAGGAATGGGTGATCGATCGGGTAATGCATGGTTTAGAGTCGGGATTCTTTAAGTTTAGTTAAGTATCTTGTAAGAAAGTCATCGTCCAAAGTCTGTGGACGACAAAGTTTAGTTATGTGTTTCTGTAAGAAAGTCATCATCCAAGTCTGTGGACGATAAAGTTTAGTTATGTGTTTCTAAAAGAAAATCATCGTCCAAAGTCCGTGGACAATGAAGTCACGTGGACTGTGGACATTAAGTTTAAGTAAGTCTATGGATGTTAGTCTGTGGACGAAGAGTTTATGTAGCCGTGGACAATGAAGTCACGTGGACTGGGGACGATAAAGTCACGTGGTCCGTGGACGAAAAGTCTAAGTAAGTCTGTGGACGATAAAGTTCAGTTAAGTGTTTCTGTAGGAAAGTCATCGTCCACGTCCAAAGTATACTGACTACTGTTTTCAGTCGTCCACACTGCCTATAGTTTTCAGTCGTCCACACTGCCAACAGTTTTCAGTCGCTCCATTTATCACTGTTAATTACCCAAGCTTAATTAATATGAGATTGTCCAACTGAGTAGTCTTCTGCTGAAAATGGGTTGAACCCCTTATGCATGCATGATTAAATTACAGAAGACGTCCACACTGCCAACAGTTTTCAGTCGTCCACACTGCCAACAGTTTTCAGTCGTCCACACTGCCAACAGTTTTCAGTCGTCCACACTGCCAACAGTTTTCAGTCGTCCACACTGCCAACAGTTTTCAGTCGTCCACACTGCCTACAGTTTTCAGTCGTCCACACTGCCAACAGTTTTCAGTCGTCCACACTGCCAACAGTTTTCAGTCGTCCACACTGCCAACAGTTTTCAGTCGTCCACACTGCCTACAGTTTTCAGTCGTCCACACTGCCAACAGTTTTCAGTCGTCCACACTGCCAACAGTTTTCAGTCGTCCACACTGCCAACAGTTTTCAGTCGTCCACACTGCCAACAGTTTTCAGTCGTCCACACTGCCAACAGTTTTCAGTCGTCCACACTGCCTACAGTTTTCAGTCGTCCACACTGCCAACAGTTTTCAGTCGTCCACACTGCCAACAGTTTTCAGTCGTCCACACTGCCTACAGTTTTCAGTCGTCCACGCATCTTTCTGCTTTTGTCATCCACGTCCAAAGTGTTATGTCTTCTTGGGTTTTGTCGTCCACGCCTCCTAATGTTTTTGTCGTCCAAACCCGATAGAGAGACTTTTCCTCCTCCACTGTTTAAATTGAAGAAACCCGAGACAACTTGTTATAGACATTGACCGAAGCCTCTGTTTTAGGATTTTATCACTGTTATACCCAAGCTTAATTTAATATGAGATTGTCCACACGTGAGTAGTCTTCTGCTGAAATGGGTTGAACGCCTTATGCATGCATGATTAAATTACAGAATAAAAGTTTAAATTTCATGGGAATTTTAGGATTAGTTTAAAGGTCAAATTTGGGGATGTTACAGGGCAGCTCTCTCTTTACCCAAATCGTCTTCTAACGATATTTTCAGCTTTCTTCAGACCAAGTGCAAATCACATGTCAACATTTTATCGGACTCTTAACGTTATGATGTTTGTCGATAATGGTTCAAAGTAGAAGGTGTCAATTGATGAAATTAAAAATTTAAGTTATCAGTAAAAAAAACTTCATATTTTAGGATTCATTGTGATAATTTACTCTAAATTTAATCTTAGGATTAAATCTAGATTTTATTTTAAAAAGTTATTTTTCACAACAAAATTATTTTTAGATTTTATTTTGACATTAATAAGATTTTTTCTTGAATGGAAAACTTTTCATCACACGAACCTAAAAAATGTTTATTTTTTGTGTTCGATCTTAGAAAAAAGTTGTTTAATATCTAATACAGACATCTCATGAGTTGAGAGCACGTTTCTCTACCAAAATATAGTGTAACACTCGGCAATTTACCTATATATTTATTCTCCGAATAATTAAGCGAAGTTACTTTGATATTAATGCAATGACTATTTTTAATGAAATTGTCGATGTTTTCAATTGAATGAGAGCGATTCGTAAAACCGATTCGACGAACTAAATAGTAATTTAGTTAAAAACCAATAGTTAGAAATGCATGGAGGGATAAATTGGGAAGGAATTAAGGTAGGTGGGAGGGAGCCAATGGATAGTTGCCAAATGTCCATAACTTGCTGAGAAACCTATCTATTGTCTTCTCTTTTCTTCTCTTCTACGTAAACCTTCATTTTCATCCTCCTCTCTGTTCTCTCTTTTAGGTGATTGAGACAAACTTCCAAAAACATTATTTCACCTATTTCTTCTGTTTCCTTCAACAAAGGTAATCATCTAACCTAGTTAACGAGTTTGGACAAGTTAAGATGTGAGTTTTGTGAAAGTTTAGGGTTAAGGTATTTTAGAGAAAACTCACTGTTTTTGTATGAAGACATGTTGGTTTGTTTTCTAAAGGTTTGAATGGAGTTTGCTGCATATTCTACTAAGTTATTAGTTAGCATTTGCAGCTCTGTTTATTCTCTTTACGTGCATGTTTTAGGTCTGTGCATAACCGAGACGTTCAGGACTTGCAACTCTGCAGCAACAGGTAACTTCATACGTATAGGTTTGGCCCTTAAGGCCCTACAACACGGAGGTACTAAGTTTTATGTTGTCGGGATTTCTGTCGGGTAGTTAAACTATAGGTTACGTTTTAGGTTTAGTGTGTTCTGTTTTATATCCTGCTTATTATTCTATCGTCTGTCTATGAATGTTCATGCATACACATTTTCTCTGAAAGTCATGAAAATGTTTTCTGCACACGGTTTGAAGTTAAGTAAGATAAAACCTGTAATGAGATGTATGGTTAAGTGTGGACGAGGACTGGCATCCTGTCATGTACTCCTGTTATGTCCTATTGTGGCATGTACTCCTGTTGCGCCAGCTCTTCTTCCCACTTATACCTTCATGTCCAGTGAAATGTAATGTAATGTTCATGTATTTGAAAATGTTCATGCATAGCACGTGCATCACTTTGCATTGTATGTTCTTACTGAGCTCTAGGCTCATAGTTGAACTTCCTGTTGTAGGTATGGATCCTCCAGATGAGCACATTGTGCCTCAAGATGATGAGTTGATGTAGTTGGCAGGATGAGATCACGGGGTGGTTGCTGCCGTCAGACAAATGTATCTCCTGTGAGGATGTACTTTTCAAAGTTATGTCAAGTTCTGTACAGCCTTTGGGATTTTAAAACGATGTACAAACTTTCTGTTGATGTATTTAAAACCTCTGTTTGATAGTTGTATCTATGTTTTGAAAACATTCTGGAACTGCTTGAGTCTTTTCGTTTTAGGTTATGCATGGATGGTCTCGAATTTTAGAGCCATCCATGCAGTTTGTTTTCTTGAATCTCTGTCATTTGTAAAGCATGTTTTACAACTTTGTTTTGAATCGGGTTTTGAGGGTCTGAAACTTCTTATGCTTCTGTTTTATGCTCCCTGTTTATACGTCTTCCTGTTAAATGTTGTCAATTTTGCCTTTAAAATCACATCCACCGCTGCCTTTAAAATCGCTTCTACCGCCTGACATCATCTGCATATCTTTCGTCTGACGTCATCCATCCACATCTTCCGCCCATTTCACTTCTGCCGGTGAACAGTAAACTTTTGTCTGTAGTTCACTTCTACCAGTGAACAGTAATCTTTTGCATGTAGTTCACTTTTACCGGTGAACAGTAATCTTCTGCCTGTAGTTCACATCTGTCGGTGAACAGTCCACTTTTGCTTGTAATTTACTTCTTCTGCCGCTGTTTATTTACCCTTTTCCGCCTTGCTTCTTCTGCCCTGGTTTATTTACATTCTCTGCCCTGTTTAATTGCTTCTTTCGCCCTTCATCACCCGACCCTGTCATTCACTGTAGCCTTTCTTCCGGCATGACTTCCAGTTTTGTTTCCCATTTTTTTAGGTTTCCCACTGCATGTCAAGTCGTCCATTTCTGTCTGTTTACTTCATCGTCCATTTCTAACTCCCCGTTTGCAATTCTCCCTTTCTGCTTGCACTCGTCCAGAGAAGGTTTACGTCCAAATCTTTTAGTGTTCCAGTCTTCCTGCTTTCCCTTCTGTCATTCGTTCTGTAGTCTGATTTTAACAGTTTCCCGTTTTGCTTTTAATTCCAGAGAACGTTCTCTCTCTTTGTAAAGTTTTAAGGGTTTGTTTTAAAGGTTTAGTTTGTTTATTCAAAAAAAAAATAGTCCCCGTTTTGAATGTCCTGGAGTGATGGCTCCTGGGACCCCGATCGGGTCGGGGGCTGTCACAATTATGGTATCAGAGAGAAATCAGGTTTTAAAAATGATTCTGCAAACTATCTGACTGCACAACCCGCCACGTGAGATCACTCCACCAACTGTAAGTGTTTAAGTTTCTGTACCCATTTTGTTTATTAAGTTCGTTAATATGTATAGGATTTTCTAGAAATGGTGAGAGGGAATCAAGGTGATGCAAATGACAGAGGCGATGCCCTCGATTGTTTAACCGAGCTGGTCGGCGTTCAGTCACGTATGATGGAACGCATGATGGCCAGGGAAGATAATGGGAACAACCATGGAAATGCTCCACGTGACTCTAGTGGAGAGAGATTTCGGCGACTCCAACTGCCCACGTTTGATGGATTATCGACGGACCAGAAAATGTTCAACTATGCCGAAGTGGAGGAGAACAAGAAAGTGATATGTTCCTCGTTCTATCTCACCAAAAATGCTGGATTTTGGTGGGACACGGTGCAGTCAACTACCATGGCATTGAGCTGGGAAGGATTCAAAAGAATTTTCTACGAGAAATACTTTGATTGCAGTGTGAGGAAGGAAAAGATGATCGAATTTTCTCGACTGCGGCAATTTGGATTAGTGGCCGAGTATGTTCAGAGTTTCGTGTCGCTATCCCACTATGCACCTCATTTGGTGGCCACTAACGAAAACAAGGTGCACAAATTTATTCAGGGTTTGAAGCTGGTCCTCTTACGGGGGATTACATACGGATGATTTGACGAGGCCCCGTAATGAAGGTAGTGGCCAAGGCTTATCAGTTGGAAGCCTTGGAGACGAAGTCTCAGAGATATAGAGATACATCAAAGAGAATCTTACTTAATGTCCCTCAACAGCAACAACAAAGGGGTCAGGTTGGGCAACCACAACGGCAGCAGAACAGAGGTGTCAAGAGACCTAATGAGATTTCCATTTATTAGGACAAGGGAAAAAGACCTATGGGAGCTCCTCAGCTTCCTATATGCCCACGTTGCCAGAGAAATCATACGGGGGAGTGTAGGCTCTTTATTGGCCGATGCTTCCGATGTGACAAGGAGAGCCACCAAGTTCGGGATTGTCTGGTGCCTGACACGAGGCTGAATCGTGCCGTGCCAAGAGTGTTTGCTACGATAGAGGAAGATGATGAACCCAGCACACGGCAATTACAAGTACAATTTCAATATGTGATACACCTGCTTATACCTTGTGGGACACGGGGGCCACACATTCGTTTGTGGCAATGAACTTCGTAATTAGAGAGAAGTTTTGTTGTATGCCGTCAGATCAGCCCTACAGCATTATGCTACCGTTCGGAGAGTTTATGCACTCCGAGCAGGTTGTACGGGGTGATATAGTGTCAGTGGGAGATCAGAAGTTGTATGCCAATCTTATTGTCATCAGTATGAAAAGATACGATGTGATTCTAGGGATGGACTGGCTGTTTAGACACCATGCCACCATCAACTGTAGGTCCGGGCTTGTGTCTTTTAAGAGCCCGAACGAAGTAAAGTTCTCCTATCAGGCAATACCAAAGAAACACAATATGCCTATTATATGCTCCTTGAAAGCTCAACAGCTGATGAGGTCAGGATGTGTCGGTTTTCTCGCCCACGTAATAGATGTTCAAAGGCAAGGTGAGGGAGGACTACAAGATATCCCGGTGGTTTGAAACTTCCCAGGGGTCTTCTTAGACGACCTGCCTGGATTGCCACCGGACCGCGAGATCAAATTCGAAATTGAAGTACATCCTGGTGCTGAACCGGTATCGAAGAATCCGTATCGTATGGCGCCAATAGAGTTGAGGGAGTTGAAGGCTCAGTTAAAGGAATTGGTGGACGAGGGCTTTGTGTGCCCTAGCTTCTCTCCGTGGGGTGCTCCAGTCCTATTTGTTAAGAAGAAGGATGGGTCCCTACGCATGTGCATTGATTACCGTGAGTTGAACAAATTGACCATAAAAAATAAGTACCCATTGCCAATGATCGATGATTTATTTGACCAGTTACAAGGGGCTCAGGTATTCTTGAAGATTGATTTGCGCTCCGAGTATTACCAGTTGAAGGTCAGGGCTGATGATATTCCACAGACCGCATTTAGAACCTGATACGGACACTATGAGTTCTTAGTGATGTCTTTTGGATTGACTAATACCTCGGCAGCATTTATGGACTTGATGAACAAGATATTCCAAGACTTCTTGGATAAATTTGTAATCGTCTTCATCGACGACATCCTGGTTTACTCCAGAAGTGAGGCCGAACACGAGGAGCACTTGGCAATTGTGATGTCAACTCTGAAACAACACCAATTGTACGCCAAGTTGTCGAAGTGTGAATTCTGGTTGAGCAAGATTAACTTCCTAGGCCATGTGGTGTCGGCAGAAGGAGTGTCAGTGGACCCAGCCAAGATTATGATAGTGAAAGAATGGCCGAGACCGAGAAATGCCAGTGAGGTACGGAGTTTTATCGGGTTTGATGGTTATTACAGAAAGTTTATCTAGAGATTTTCTGTGATAGCGAAGCCTATGACTAGCTTAACGAGGAAATACATAAAGTTAAAGTGGTCTGAAGCTTGTGAGGTGAGTTTTCAGACACTTAAGCAGAAATTAACCACTGCTCCTCTGTTAGTATTGCCAGTTGAAGACAGCAAATTCAGCGTATACTGTGATGCATCCAAGGTCGGCTTGGGATGCGTATTAATGCAAGAAGGGAAAGTAGTAGCATACACATCCAGACAATTGAAGAACCACGAGCAAAACTACCCTACTCACGACCTTGAGTTAGTGGCAGTTGTCTTTGCACTGAAAGTATGGAGACACCACTTATATGGACAATCATGTGAGGTGTTTTCTGATCACAAGAGTTTGAAGTACATATTTACCCCGAAAGAGTTAAACATGAGACAAAGACGGTAGTTAGAATTTGTGAAAGATTATGATGTTGAGATTAAATACCACCCGGGGAAAGCTAATGTGGTAGCCGATGCATTGAGCAGGATGCCAGCTACTATGCAACCAGCTATGTCGGCCGTATCAATGCCTTTGAGGACGGAGATCCAGAAGTTTGATATGGAGATAGTTTCTGAGCTATCGGCCATGCAGCGGACATGACACTACGGCCCACCATCCTGGACTGAATTAAAGAAGCCCAGAAGACCAATTCAAAGGAAGTGGCTGATATAGTAAGCAAGTTACCTATGGCCTCTTCCGAGTTCAGCTATTCGGGAGATGGTATTCTGAAGTTCAGAGATAGATGGTATGTTCCAAAAGACGAAGAGCTACGAAAGAACATCTTGTCGGAAGCCCACTCATCTTCTTTCTCTGTGCATCCTGGAAGCACAAAGATGTATCAAGACTTGAAACTTCACTTTTGGTGGCCGAGTATGAAGAATGAATCGTCCAAATATGTGGAGTCTTGCATGATATGTCAACAGGTCAAGGCTGAACATCAACGACCAGGTGGAACACTTCAGCCTCTCCCGATCCCCGAATCGAAGTGGGAGAACATCACGATGGATTTTGTTGTCGGACTTCCAAGAACGGCTAAGGGCCATAATAGCATATAGGTCATAGTAGACAGATTGACGAAGTCAGCCCATTTTCTACCTGTGAAGACAACATTCTCTATGGACCAGTATGTAAAGCTATACATTAGCGAGATCATCAAATTGCATGGGGTGCCAGTATCAATTGTATCTGACCGGGACCCTAGATTAAAGTCGAGGTTCTGGAAAAGCTTGCAAAACTCCTTGGGCACCAAGTTAAATTTCAGCATGGCATTTCATCCACAGACGGACGGACAATCCGAGAGAACAATCCATATACTGAAGGATATGTTAAGGTCATGCGTGCTGGAATTTCATGCTCCTTGGAGTAGATACTTGTCGTTAGTTGTAACGTCCCTAAAACTGTACCCGTATTTCCCGTACTATAATTTTTTTTTTTTTTTTTATCCTAATAACTTTAATTAAACTCTAGACAGAATCTAAACCGAAATCGAAACCAGAATCGAAGTCGGAATTGAAATCTAACTTTAAAATCAATTAAAACAATTAAATAAAAACTATATTTAATATAAATTATAATTGAAATAAAGGGAGGGCAGAATCGAAATTCCGCCCTCGAAAAGCAGCAGCGACCGGGCGCTGCTCTTTGCAGCGCACGGTCGCCGTGTGCGCTGCACCATGCAGCGCACGATCGCTGCATTGTGCAGCGATCAGGCGCTGCACTTTGCAGCGATCAGGCGCTGCAATGTGCAGCGCCCAGTCGCTGCACTTTGCAGCGACCCACTCCCTCCCTCTTCTGTATTTTTGCCTTCCCTCTTCTGTTTTCTCTTCTCTCTTCTGTTTTCTCCTCTCTGTTTCATGATTTTCCGCAATTTCTCTCTGGATTCCAGAGAGCAAATCAGCATAGCACACACTCTCTGGTATCCGATTCCATAGAGTAATCCTCACACCCTTAACATCATTTCACAACAATAACAACATTCGACCAACTTACAGCGGACTTTGCGAAATCCAACTGCGTGGATATATTTAAAAACTGAGACTATCCGTAATAAACCTACAACCTTTCAAAACGATCAAATAAAAGCTTCAAACCAAAACATTTTCTATAAACAGTTTACCCAAACAGTTCCAAAACTTCAAAACAAAATCATTGCCTAAACATCCTATACATATTCTATCAATTATCCCAAAACGTTCCCAAAATCTATACATACTGTCCCCACGGGTCGATGAAGCCTCGACTGCGCCAGCACACCACCGCAGCCATCCTCCGTCAACTGGGCTATGCCTCAGGTGGAGGGACATCGTCCTCACCTGGTACCTCGAAATCTATGTCACCTACACCATACATATACACTATGAGATAAAATCCCAGTAAGGCTCGTAAATGTAAATGCTATGCTGTGCTGTGCTATGGTATGTCCTGCTATGCTATGCACTGTAGGTGTCACCGAGATCCTATCCCCCTAACCGGAGAGAGCTCATCCAGCGGGCGGACTACTCTTTCCAGCTAGAGGAGGGGGGTACACGTTTACAACACGTACAGCCGTGCCTGAGCCCCACCTCGCATGACCTGTAATCTATAAGCCTTTCGGCCGGTAAACTGTAAGCCTTTCGGCTGGTAAACTGTAAGCCTTTCGGCCGGTAAACTGTAAGCCTTATGGCCGTTTTCATTCTTTGCATTATCTTTATAACGATGTGCGGAAATTCATTTTCTATGCTTTTCTTTAAAACACGTGATGTGTGAACAATTCTATATCTTAAAGTAAACAAACAATAATGTATACCATCAAGACTGTAAATCGTAACCTATAATCTATAAACAACTAAACCTGTCTACCCAACCAAAACAAATAAACATACGCATCTCCAAAACTCCTCGAGACGACATTCGAAGTACGGTGTAGGCCAATCGGCCAAAACAAGAATCACGAGAACTTACCTCGTGCACGCTGCAATCCAAGCCTCGTCCACGAGCACTGTTTACCTAAACAATATACGAGGATTGACGTTAAAACTAGTTTAAGTTAATAAACGTCCAATTTGTCAAAACCTTAACTAAGGAAACTTCTTAAAGTTCTAATCCAATTTATCGAGCTTTTTATTCGAGCAATTTACGCTCGGCACCTAAATTCTCGAATTACGAACTTTTCCGAAAACCCGAGATTTCTCAATTTTTAACATTTTCACAAATTGATTTAACTTCGTCCAATAACGTCAAATACGTGCTTTATATACTTAATCTCGGTTAACCTATTAATTACGAGCTTTAAATCTCGTTTTTAATCGAAACCCTAAACGAACCTAAACGTTTAAAACTCTAAGAAACTCGGATTTTTAACGCTTAATAACTACAGAGACATACCGAGAGTTGCGAGAGGAGTAGAACACGTGAAGATAACGGAACGAACGAGATGAAAATCGGAGGTCGGATCGAAGGAGTAGTCGCGCGGGCAGGGTGAAATCGCGAGGGAGAGCTTCTCTGGAAGTTTTGATTTTTAGAATGAAATCGATGAAGGAGATTTTGATTTAAATAGAAAATTAATAATTTAAATGTTAAATGACAATTTTGCCCTTCTTTAGTTTTTATATAGATTTCTTCTTTCGGTTCGTTAATCGTCTAGCTATTCGGTTTCGCTAAATTTCCACATTTCACCCATAAGTCCAACTTAGCATTTGGGATTTAATAAAACTATCTGTTCGCAATTCGGACCTCGTTTACTATTTTTACTAAAACGTACTTTGTATTACGAGAAATGTAATTACTCGAAATATAGCGTTTAATCTCCGAAAATTCCCATAATTTCTTTAAAATTCCTATTAATCGTTAGGATCATGATGACGCTTTCTTTTTTGTAAAACGGACCTGATTTGACATATTTACAAAAATGTCGTCTAATAATATAATAATAATATAATATACGAGTCCGTACAACTGGGTATTACATTAGTGGAGTTCACTTATAATAACAGCTACCAGGCTACAATTGGCATGGCTCCATATGACGCCCTTTATGGCAGGAAATGCAGGTCTCCATTATGTTGGGATGAAGTTGGAGAATCCATTATGTTGCAGGTCTCCATTGCAACAGATGTTTGAGGTGATTGCTACTATCAGACAGCGAATCAATACTGCTCAGAGTCGACAGAAAAGTTACGCAGACCGGAGACGGAGAGACTTGGAATTCGTTGAATGCGATGAAGTATTCCTGAAGGTGTCGCCTTTCAAGGGTGTGATGAGATTTGGCAAGAAAGGGAAGCTAAGTCCAAGGTTTGTTGGGCCCTTTCCCATCTTGAAGAAAGTAGGAAGCATGGCTTACAGACTTCAGTTGCCAGCATCTATGGATGGAGTTCACAACGTCTTTCATGTTTTGATGCTGAGAAAGTGTTTTCGAGATCCAACTCAGATCGTGAAACAGGTGGACTTTGATATCATACCGACGCTTACATATGAAGAAAGGCCCATATAGATATTGGATACTTCACTCAAGGTGTTGCGCAACAAGGTAGTCCCATTGGTGAAAGTTTTGTGGCGCAATCATAATGTGGAGGAAGCCACATGGGAAAGACAACAAGATGTTAGAGCCCAATATCCGGAGCTATTCGCTTGAGCAAATTTTGGGGATAAAATTTTGTTAAGGTGGGTGGAATGTAACACCTAGCATTTTACCTATGTAATTATTCCCCGAATAATTAAGCGGAGTTACTCTGATATTAATGCAAAGACTATTTTTAATGAAATTGTCGACGTGTTCAATTGAATGAGAGCGATTCGTAAAACCGATTCGACGAACTAAATAGAAATTTAGTTAAAAACCAATAGTTAGAAATGCATGGAGGGGTAAATTGGGAAGGAATTAAGGTAGGTGGGAGGGAGCCAATGGATGGTTGCTAAATGTCCATAACTTGCTGAGAAACCTACCTATTGTCTCCTCTTCTCTTCTCTTCTACGTAAACCTTCATTTTCATCCTTCTCTCTGTTCTCTCTTTCAAGCGATTGAGACAAACTTCCAAAAACCTTGGTTCACCTATTTCTTCTGCTTCGTTCAGCAAAGGTAATCATCTAACCTAGTTAACGAGTTTGGATAAGTTAAGATGTGAGTTTTGTGAAAGTTTAAGGTTAAGGTATTTTGGAGAAAACTCACTGTTTTTGTATGAAGACACGTTGGTTTGTTTTCTAAAGGTTTGAATGGAGTTTACTGCATATTCTACTAAGTTATTAGTTAGCATTTGTAGCTCTGTTTATTTTCTTTACGTGCATGTTTTAGGTCCGTGCATAACCGAGACGTTCAAGACTTGCAACTCTGCAGCAATAGGTAAGTTCATACGTATAGGTTTGGCCCTTAAGGCCCTACAATATGGAGGTACTAGGTTTTATGTTGTCGGGATTTCTATCGGGTAGATAAACCATAGGTTACGTTTTAGGTTACGGGTGTTTTGTTTTATATCCTGCTAATTATTTTGTCGCCTGTCTATGAATGTTCATGCATACACGTTTTCTCTGAAAGTTATGAAAATGTTTTCTGCACACGATTTGAAGTTAAGTACGATATAACCTGTAATGAAATGTATGGTTAAGTGTGGACGAGGACTGGCATCC